>CAMXCT020005223.1:445000-672500 GCA_947184155.2 Cladocopium goreaui
TTTCTCTCAGAAAAAAATAATCTTGCATCTGTTCAATTTCGATCTCATCTGTATGGAACCTATGTTCACAACAAGATACTTGTTTCCACTTGAATATGAAATATATCAATCTATCACGTTCATATCAGTTGATATCACCTCATCTCAAGTAAACAACTTGAACACAAGTAAACCTAGATGCCAAAATCTGACAGAAAAAAACCTCTCCACATGACGCAAGTAAGCACTGACGATGACTCAAGTAAAGGAACTGCTGCTACACAGAAGTACCATATAACCTCAGTTTTTGACGATCAAACCTCATTTCGTGCGAAAGGGTTGCGCCGTACCCATGAAAATCACAATGTTACTTCAGTTTTTGGCGATCGAACCTCATTTCGTGCGAAAGGGCTGTCGCGGCACACTCAAAATCGCAATTTTACCTAAGTTTTGGGCGATCGAACCTTGTTTCGTGCGAAAGGGTTGCGTTTCGTGCCGTCTTGTTGGCACTGCCCCGCGCCTTAAGAGAGAAATAGAAAAGAAGGCAAGAGAGCAAGAGGGCAAGAGGGCAAGAGAGCAAGAGAGCAAGAGGGCAAGAGAGAATGTGAAGATGTGAAGATGAGAAGATGTGAAGATGTGAAGATGTGATGTGAAGATGAGAAGATGCGAAGATGAGAAGATGTGAAGATGTGAGGATGCGAGGATGAGAAGATGTGAAGTTGTGAGGATGTGAAGATGAGACGGTATGAAGATGAGAAGATGTGAAGATGTGATGTGAAGATGAGAAGATGCGAAGATGAGAAGATGTGAAGATGTGAGGATGCGAAGATGAGAAGATGTGAAGTTGTGAGGATGTGAAGATGAGACGATGTGAAGATGAGAAGATGTGAAGATGTGAGGATGTGAAGATGTGAGGATGTAAGGATGTGAAGATGTGAAGATGAGCAGATGTGAAGATGTGAGGATGTGAAGATGTGAGGATGTGAGGATGTGCAGATGTGAAGATGAGAAAATGTGAAGATGAGAAGATGTGAGGATGAGAAGATGTGAAGATGTGAGGATGTGAAGACGAGAAGATGTGAAGATTTGAAGATGTGATGTGAAGATGTGAAAATGCTTGACAGACCCCCACTATTAGAAGAATCCTTCGCTCAGACGCTCTCGGGAATATATCTAACGTCCAAGGAATGAAGTTTTTTATGTATACATATTTTTTTTATATACACATAGGCTTTTTAAACCCTTGGATGAAAGTGGATACTTATATATATATTCGCCAATTTTTTGGACAAGCCCATGTATTTGTTTACTCTATAAACCATGTAACTAACTCTCCAGCTTTGTTTTATACATCATTCGTAAATCCGTATATGTAGGTTCATCACTAGAGATCCTGTGTGCGTAGCGTTTCCAGTGAGTGCACGCTTCAATTTTCATTTTTAAGCATCATGTATATTAATATGATTTAATATGTTCATTGGTTCATCCTTCTACTGCGAAAAAGTGAGGGCAGCAGCTCCGCCAGGCGATCATGGCCATTTCGGCAAGGTCAGCCCCTTCGAATCCGCAGCGCACGTGCCATTGATCGTGGCTGGTGAGGGGCTGCCGCTGAAAGGGGTGGAGGAACATCGGCCCGTGCCACTTGGTGGTCGCATTGCTGGGTGGCTCAGGTATAACCGACTTAGGCACTTCATCTGTGGTTGTTTCTTCAGCAATTAAAAAATCCACCGCTTCTAGATGGCTTTCCCATCAAGACGCCAATAAAACTAGGATGTTCAACTGCCGTGTCTGATTACCAGTTGGTGATAGCCAAATTTTGATGGATAAAGT
Organism: Cladocopium goreaui; assembly: GCA_947184155.2. Lineage (NCBI taxonomy): Eukaryota > Dinophyceae > Suessiales > Symbiodiniaceae > Cladocopium > Cladocopium goreaui. The sequence goes on from CAMXCT020005223.1 coordinate 446,810, forward strand.
AGTTTAACTATCTAATTTTGAAGCATCTAATGGAGCTTAATTGACAACTCATTAGATTTTGAACTAATTACACGTTTATATAGATACTGAATAGCGATGATCCCCAAAATTATATTGATGATTGTAGCTCGATAACGCTCGATAATTTATAGCCGAAATGGATACATTCACATTGATCAGCCAAAACATGACTAATCACGAATCAGATGGTCAATAGGGTAAGCTTTATAATTGGGATTTGTTGGGATAAACTAGTGACTGAAAATTGTGGAACATGTTTGGCCGAACTATGGGATGTTTCAGTATGACTACTTTTGTGGGTCCATTAGTGCATTGAATTTCTTGAGCCATACCGGGGCTAGGGCAAAACTTGAGGCCCCCCCAGCTAAGGGGCCACGAGATGGACTGCTGTTGCCGGTTGATTCGTATTTTGTTTCTGGGACAGCCCAAGATTTCGTATTGTTTATCAATTTTTCCAGTATGTTTTATTCCCACTGGTTTATCAACAAAGGAGTTCCCCCATTGAAGAATCGAAGGAGTGACCTCATGGCCTCCAGGTTTTTCTACTGGGATGAACCTTTCCCCCATGGACATTCGTGACATGACGTGACGTTACATTACAGCACAGTACATGAATTGCATTACATTACGTGACATCACATGCATGTACAGATATGTATGTGGGTGAGATAGTCCAATCAGATATCTTCCTATGTTTCCACTTGGTGGATCTGGCTGGAAAAAGCATGTCCAAGAAAAGCAGCCCCGAAGTCCTTTGTTTCGCATTCCAGGCCTTGCTGGTTGACATCTTTGGCCCAGGTCGCTGATTGACATCCCGGCAACTTTCTTGGACTTGGCTGGTGCGCCTTTGGCCCCGAGCATGCAAGGCCCTTTAAAGGGGAGCTCTAGGCCACAGCCTGGGCCATGGTTTAACCGTTTAACCTGTGTTGTACAATGACAGTCGGTCCTTGCCTTTGCGATGTGAATTGGAATGCACCCACCAATGATGTTCTTGGCTCACAGAAAAAACATGAGTTCAGCATCCTGAAGCTATAGATATAATAGAAGCTGACAGGACATATATATATATACACATATGAACATACCCTAACTTGACACCCCATCTATTCCGTGATGGTTCCCCTCCAAAAACCTATATACATGCCCTGGCAATTCAAATAACTTCTATTTCAAAGTCCAGTCCGGATAATCTTTCACATAGAAACAGTGCATTGTCCAGCCGTCCACATTTATTTGCTGGAGGTTATGCTTTCTTGGCCTTAGATATTGGAAAGTTCACTTGCCAAAGTGAAATCCCCATTCCATTGCTCGGCTCGATTTCCCAAGGATTTATCATGTTCAATTTCAAGAAATGCCAATGAAGAGCTGGGATCTTTGAAATGCTGTGTATTTCCTAACCTTCCAAGCCAGTGCCTGCGCCCAGTGCGGCTTAGTGAAGGGTCAGCTTCAGCCAGGCTATTCCTTCCTGCCTGCTCTCAGCGGTGGATCAGTGACCAGACCTGCAGCAACTTGGATACGATCCGAGAAAAAATTCGAACGTAAATTCACCAAAAAAACGAATCCCAGAGGATTGGTTTGATTGCTGGCCGACGTAGGAAATTGTTGGAAAATACTGCTCGAATTTTTTGTTTTTGGTTGGTTTTGTTGAGGGTTCGGAAGGTCCCCATCAGGTTTTCCAGGTAGTGTGGTGGCTTTGAATTTCCAGAAAACATCCCTCGTTCAGACCATCCATTCAAGATGGCACCCAGATATTGGTCATATGATGACTGTGCTTCTGGGTGCTCCGGCAGCCCGCATAATTCGTCAGGATGGTGGAGGATAGCGTTGATCACAAAATAAGCCAACACAGACAGTTGATTGTCAATGGCCTAGCGGTTTGACTGCGCCGGGAGGACTACAGATGCAGTTCATTCCGCCAAAGCAGTAATTTTAGAAGTGAGATCCCCACACGTGCGGGTCCAATGCCAATTTTTGCTGAACTAGTCTTGCCACGTCAATTTTGCTCACCTTATTCGTCAAATCATTTCATTTCCCCATTCCCTACGTGCCTGAGACGTCGGTTCTATTGGTTCTACCACCAATTATGAATTGAGGGCAGAAACATCAGGATGTTTGGCAAGTTCACACAAGTTCTTGTTTCTGTCACCCAATCTCCATTCTTGCCGCAAACAGATTTACATACCTCATGTTCAATAAATGTGTGTTGATGATATACTTGCCCCATCCGGATCTATGGCACTGCGAAAATCTTCAACTTCTAGTGAACTCCTTGCGAAAGGCCAGGCTCATGGATGCCCCAATGGCTTGACCCATACCCATGTGCCCCGCTCCTGCCTGAAATGCATGGTAAACAAAGGCGTCAAATTCATGTTCGTTACCCTCTGGTAAACTAACATGGCTATGAAAAATCATGAAAAAACACCACTTCTAATAGATAAATCAACTATTTCTATGGCCATGTTCAATGGCTATGTTAGTCATTACCCGAGGCTAGTTGAAACCATTGGAGCAGGTGATGTTCGGCATGAATCTCTGGGAAATGCCCTGGGAAGCTGCCGGCTACTCTCCGGGCGTGGTTCAATTCGACGCCGCGGCGGCGCTGTTCGACAACAGCGCCCCGGACGTTGGCCCGAAAAATGGAGGTTGAAAGGGCGATTTTTCTGTTGAAAGACCAGGATAACGTATGACTGGTTGGTGGTTTGGAACATGAATTTTACTTTTCCATATATTGGGAATAATCATCCCAACTGACTGATATTTTTCAGAGGTGTTGAAACCACCAACCAGATGAAAGATTGGGAGTTCAATATGATTTTTATCATGCGAAGCAGGGCGGCTTGAAGGAAAATTGAGGTTTGACAAGGAAAAATGTCATGGATTGTGGATTTGATCGGATTTTTTATTTGGCCGACAAAATGGGACCTGGAATTTCAGGAGCAGAAAATTGGATTTAATCAACACAAACGTGGAACCGACCCACAGAACTGGAATTTGGCAAACACGCGGAGGGATCAACAAAGGTGGAAAAGTGAACAGGTCATCAATTATATTTTATTCAATTCCTGGTTACCATCGCATGTCACCAATGATTGTTGAATTCCCCCGTCTTACATCCATGTGTTCAAAATCGTATCGTGTTCATGTGGTTGGTAGTTTCTGTCATATTTTTAAATGTATTTTTGAAATGGTGGGTCAAGCACCAGCCAGCCATTTGTTACTGGTACGTTTTTTTAATCGATTGATCCAAGGAAAACATGTGGAAAACTATGATCCATTGTATAATCTCTAAGCCTTTCTTGGCATGTCCGAGACATTCCGTTCAACCAATTCTGGGAGAGACTAGGGAAAAACTGTGGTGCTGATTGATCTTACATATGGGGATATGGGATATGGGGAGAGTGTCCATCGCGGCCGATCATGTTTTATTTACCGGTCCCATTCAATGATTTTTGCCAAGGTTTCCTGAAGCTGATCTGTTGTCCTCGCGGCTGTGACTTGTTCCTCCAAGCTTGGCTAGGGGCAGAGTTTGGGGGACCTCTTCAAGGGCTGGATTATAATTGTTTGGGAGAAATTGCCGGAAACAGTAAGTCTCCAGCAGTTTTTCACTGTAAGCAAGAAGCCAATCCTGGTATATATATATATATAATATTCTATAATCTATTAGTCTGCCTTGGGCCATTGCGGCCATTCACACTTCCGAAGCGAACGGAACATGGAATCCAAGAGGAGATGATCCTTTTGGGTTGCCGGCGTGAGGACTTTGTTGGGGCAGCGTTTCAACTGGAAATTGTGTATACCATATACCCCTAAATTGCCATTTAATAGAGAAAATATGAGAAAATGATGATGAACTATGGGATTTGGGGGTGCCCTATTCTCAGACAAACCCAGTCATTCTTGGGCCTAGAACTTTGCGGCCCTTCAAAAATCTTCAAAGTGCAGGTCGAAAAAATCTTTTTTGTCAAACCATTGGGTGTTTGATTGTGAGACTCCATGATCCCTTTCCTGATATACAAGAGATCGTCATACTTCACCCGACTGGGTTCAGTGTCAACAACGGATAAGTAAAGCCCCAATTCATTATGGGGAGTTCCCCAAATAGTGATAAATTTTGATAAATGATGATGAATGATGAATCCAAATTGGTGCCCTCCCGTAGGCATAAACCGAGATACCCCATATTATTGCTAAAGCCGAGGCCGAAAAGGTGGCCGGTTGCTGCCCATACCGACGCTCGGTGTTGGCAGGTGGTGGTGGGTTCCATCTTTGTGTTGGGATGATTCTTTTGAGGCTGGCTGATACATCCAGTAGAGACAGCTGGCTTATGGTGTTCTCCATACTTTGGTTTGTCCAACTAGCTATTTGCATTTCCTTCGCCTCAACGAAGCGCCCATGCTTTGATGATATGGTGTGTATTTATTTGTTACCCTCAGGAGTGGTGTTTTGGCGGCCATTGCCATAGTACACCTCCAGTCAGTTGGAGCAACCAAAACTTCCCAGGCTCGGCTTCCCCCAAGTAGCCCTGATGAATGTCACCGCTGGCACTGGAAAGAATCGATTTGAGCACGATATCTTGAACCAACCGCCCCTTGCACCAGCTTGAGGGCAGGGATGAGAGTTTGGACCACATGAAGCTCCAGGTTCTACCCTCTGGTAAACTATGGAAAATGGACCATTTACAGAAGATTTACCTATAACAAGAGTGTTTTTCCATAGCAAACTGTTAAATTACCGGAGGATAACCTCCAAATCTCACAGCCGGACTTTGAACCTACGGATTTTCTGCAGATCAAGCCTTGGCCTTGGCAGGCCTCGACTATCTGACCATCTCTTGGGATTTCAGCTGAGATGAAAGCAAACCCGGACCATCATTGATTTTTGTTTGATCTGAGAAAGATATAGAGGATTATAGAGGTATCCTAATGATTATGTGGGTACCCCCAAATCCCAAATTGGACCGTGATTTTGTTTTGAAAACCATGGTTTGGGGGACCCCCCATTTTAAGAAACCCCCATATGGGCGCCAAAAAAAAGGTGAACCTCTCAAAATCCAACACGGCTGGTCCAGAAATCTTGCGGTTTGATAGGAAACGCATCCATTAATGGAGAAAGTCCATTCGTCATGTAAGATTGCCGGAGGGTGCAGTGCTCCAACTTCCAAGAAATCACCTGCCCAAAAAAGGCGCCTTTGTTTTGGCTGCACCCATCTATAATGTCAGGCCGGTTCTGTATATTGGAAATCAATGAAGTTTGTTAGTTCCTTGAACTCCCACCCAGCAATCAAAGTCAAATGCACGGTCGACAGGGGCCTGAAGTCTAATTTTTATTTCTCAATGGTCCAAAACCAAAAAAATAGCAAGGTCTATGGTTCAATGGCCCAATAAATAGTCAATGAGTCTAGGCCTTGGATTTGCTGATGGCTTAATTGGAAATCCCACCACGCCTGGGGAATCTGTGGAACACTTTGCTGCCGCGCCGTCCGAGGCCCGGCACCTTGGCTGAACAGATGCTGAACAAATGCCGAAAAATTATGGACACCTGGAAAATAGGTGAAAAAAGAATCATTGAACTATCATCCTGGACAGAGTTTTCCATCTTTTTGGTGGCTTTTATTAAAATGAAACACTTTTAGGCTATGGTTTTGATCGTATTTCGTAAATGTCGTAGGCCTAAATCGTGACATGGGGGAAGAGGGGAGTCGGACTTTGTTGAAGTTGGGTTTACCACAGACCAGCGACGATTGTTGGAGGACCATGGAACCCAAATGAATCCCCCTGAATCCCCAGAAAAGATCGAAAAAGCTGGCAACATCTGGGAAGTTGCCCGCCATATACCCTGGACTTCCTTGGGCCACAACATGCATTCGGGTGCTTTGCTAGTGCATTGAGGTTACTTGTGACTTTAGGATGCACAAATCACAGAATAACAAGGATTAAAATCTACAAGGATACCCATCATGATCATGATGAATCGTCGTCGTCGTCGTCGTCGTCTTCAGTTTTCTTGTGAACCATAACCACCATTAATCACCAATCACCACGAACAAAATCATAAATCCTTGTCAATCATTTCCTCCATTTTCCTAGCATTTGTGAGTAGAAACCAACACTTTCCCACTGTTTATTTCGAGGACATGGTGTGGCAGAGGCCCTGTATTTGGCAACCTTTTTGGCTGACGAATTCCGTCAAGTTTGCGAGCCGTTGTTGACCCGCCCCGAGGCGTAGGAGGCCTCGGTTGGTGGTTTAAAACGGAGGAAACCTTGGCAGATGGCAGGTGAAGTGCGAAAGGTTGTTGGTAGAAGGAATGAAGAAGATCTACTGCATTTTTTCCGGAAACGAAGTGAGTTGAAACCACCATTTGGTGCAAAAGAACCTCCATCTCCAGCCGATTTGCATCTCCTTTTTTTGGTTCAATGGTTGAAGGAGACGCTTGTGCCAACAGCGCAGGAGCCAAGAAAAGCTAGCTAGCCAGTGCTGGTGGTGTTTGATCGATATGGGAGTTATATATGCTTTGGGAGCAACAACACCAACCAACGTTTGGTTTTGCAACACAAAATGCAACACTTTCAGGGCACAAATACTTTAGCTAATGTAACTAGCAAAAATTGCCAGGTTCAAAAGCCAGAAGCCCCCAAAGTTCAGGAGTGGGCCCTTGAGCCCTTTGCAGGGGGAAAGATTCCGAGACAAATTTTCCGGCGACATCACTTCCTGTACCTTCCCAAGTTGTGTAGCTGTCAATGCTCTACTGCTCTACTATTATCCCACTGTTCCCTTCCCCTTCGAAGTTGAGGTCTCCAAGTTGCACCGCCCACAGATCCCCGTGGGCTGCCACGGGCGATGGCTCAAGAGCGCTCAGTTTTGGCCGGAGATGGTTTCAATGGCCCTGCATCGCAATGAGACAAGCGCAGATGGAAGAAACCAGCTTGGTCCATTTTGATAATGTTGCTGGGATTTGGGTGGATTTGGCATGATGCTCACATGTTTGCACATGTTCATTAGTCACTTAGTTCAATCTTAACATGTCTAGCCAAAAAGTTAAGTTCCAAGCCACTGGTGCCCAGACGTGTCATGTGTACCCCGTGGTGTGCCCAACATGAGTCCTGAGGAGCGTCGGAGCTTAAAAATGGTTCTACAGAGAAACAGATGGAGAAAAACGGTTCGAAAGACACCTTCCATTCCATCCCCCACTTTTTGATGATGGAAATATTGTATATTGATTGAAGTTTATTGATCCCAAACGTGTCGGCTCAGTTTTTGAGTGCTTGAACAGGGTGAAGTCATTCTGGAAAATTTGGAAAGCTGTTTTGCCACGTTTGTGGACCATCTTTGAAGACTTGAGGATGACAATTGGCACCCCAACAGCCAAAACTGCAGTTCCAGTTCAGTCAGTGCGCAGCGCCGAGCGATGTAATCCTGAAGGCAGATGTCAAATGTCAGAAATGGTCCTTGAAAACTGCTTCAATTAAACCATTCATACATATTCATATATATATATATTCATATTCCCAGAGAGCTGATCTAAGTGTGTTTGGAACAACCAGAATGCAGTTGTTGTTTGTTGCCTACATAATCTTACAGATTTTCATGACCCATTTAAAGACCTGTGGTGATTTTGGCCCAGGAGTTTGGTAGCTTGCTGCAAAGCCGCCTGGCTGGGAAGTTGGACCTGACCTTCGCCGCTCGGAGATGATGAGATGGGAGATTTTTTGACCACCATAATGTTGGGAATAGTTGGGATATATATCGCCTATACTTATATGAATCTGGTTGATGAATATATGGTTGTACCACGGACCACGTATTGGAACTGCACTTTGATGGTTTCTCTTGTGCCAATGATCGCAAGTGTGCAGTTGTTTGATATATTTGATGATTTGATAGGAAGTTTCAAAGAGCATCATGGGCTTTGATTTGCTGATATTTGTTGTTCCTCTATATGAATGATCCCAAATGATTGGGAGGGATGGGAGCTACATTACATACCCACTGAACAATTTCGCAACCGAGCAATGTTGGTATGTTATGGTATGGCATGTTAAGGGAACTCCATATTATTCCAGATCATTATATCATGATATGTCTCGACATGCTGGATTTTTGGGGCCCCTTATGTATGAAACATAATAAAAGACCGCCTGCATTCTTTCTGGTGAGCTGCCCATTGTTCTTGACTCGTTGCCAGTTTTTCCTGGATTTGGGGGCTCACATTTTGGTACATAACAACATTTGGGAGTTTACTGAAATAGGGATGCCCCAAACCAGAGGTTGCCCTACTTTTAAAAAAAAGAAACATGCAAATGTTGGATGATTTTGAAGATCTCCATTCGTGTGAAACAGCCATTCGGATCTGTATATACATATATATTATATGTGTGTGTGGCTGATGTCAGAGTTACCGGCCTCATGCCAGCTCTGAGGTCCGGTTCCTTGTTTGCACCGGGGAGAATTGCTGGTGACAGGATCCAAAGGCTGCAAATATCCGGGGATCATGCGACAGAATAGTAAAAAACAAAAACGAGAACGAGAGTTGGTATCGGACCATGGGTTTTACCACTCAAAAAAGCGAATTCGCTGCCCTAAGATCCTCCGGCAAAAAGAATAGTCCTTCCAGGACTTGCTGCGAAACATGATTTCGCTGGCTGGCACCGTAGATATATCGAGTAGTTTAATGGCATCCCTATCATCAATACTTGCAGATGGTGTTGCAATTCTATCCCATTCAACCCCTCCCTCCACTTGTGGCGAACTGAGGCGAATTGGAACCCCATTTCAAGATATTGGAAGTTGGGACTGGGCCATCCCCTCGTTTTTCCCCATGTTTCTTTTGAGGTCCGACAAGTTTGTACTGCTCGGCGAGCTCTTGGCGTGCTCAGTGTCTCGAATCTGTGGGCAGTTGATGGGTCATCCCTGGAAGGACTTGCCTAGCACCGGGTCGCGAAAACCAAAGATTGGGATGCCCCAGTTCCTACTCACTTGTTGAAGTGGGATGCTCATGGATGTTCAACATAAAATGTCGCGAAATATCACGGAATATGTGTCCTCATGCCAATAGAACATGATGAAATATCGGCAAACCATCAATACAAAGTCATGTTTAAAGAGCCCAGAAAGAAAATCATCAAACATAAACATAATCAAGCATCATTAAACAACATCAAACAGCATCTAGAAACGTGACCAGAAGTAGTCGAAGCCAATCAAAACACACATGTATAATATATATATATGTCACAATCATTTACACTCATCCAAATGTATCATGAAATCATCAAAGCGTATCACAAGATCATCCAAGTCCCCCCGCCCAAAATCCTCATCAAATCAGCAAACCGTGTCATAAAATCAGTGAAAATCATCTCAAATCTTCGGGGAGAAAAAAAACGTCAGAAACTGCCCAGCACAAAGGACCTTCGCGAGGCGCTGCATCTCTTGGGTTTCGAAGAGATCACGGAGCCCCGGGAGACACAGCTTTCGGAGAAGTCGGAGAAGGAGAAGGCGCTGGGGTGTAAAAAGGGATCTATGATGATCTGTATATATATATATATATGTGTATATATGTATATATATATGTATACAAAAATATGGATTGGATTATTTATAATTTACTGTATATGGATTGAATTTTTATTCCCCACCTGCCAGGTGAGGGTTGTTAGATTTTATCACAGTTGTTCTCCTCCTCGGCTAGCTGTCCTCCTCCTCCTCCTCCTCCTCCTCCTCCTCGTCCTCCTCGTCCTCCTCCAGTTTCTCCTCGACCATGTCTGCATCAACTTCCACCTCAACTTCCGCCTTGCCAACTCTTCGCCAAGCTCTTCGCCAACTTCCCAGCTCAGTGCGCACCGCTGGACCTCAACCTGGGACCTGCCCAGCTCAGTGTGCACCGCTGGACCTCAACCTGAGACCTTCCCAGCTCAGTGTGCACCGCTGGACCTCAACCTGGGACCTGCCCAGCTCAGTGTGCACCGCTGGACCTCAACCTGGGACCTTCCCAGCTCAGTGTGCACCGCTGGACCTCAACCTGGGGCCTGCCCAGCTTAGTGTGCACCGCTGGACCTCAACTGCCAGATAATATGCCAGAAGATATGCCAGATAGAATGCCGGAAGATTTGCCAGATAATTTGGCCAGAAGATATGCCAGATAGAATGCCAGAAGATGTGCTAGAATGCCAGAAGATATGCCAGATAGAATGCCAGATAGAATGCCAGAAGATATGCCAGATAGAATGCCAGAAGATATGGCAGAAGATATGCCAGAACATATGCCAGAAGATATGCCAGATAGAATGCCAGAAGATATGTCAGATAGAATGCCAGAAGATTTGCCAGTAAGAAAATGTATCAATGTCATGGTGGGGATCACACGAAGTAAAGTAATTTTATATTTATACAATGTGGTTCTATAGCTTTATCAATTGTTTATCCCATCATTGTGCCTATGAGTTTTCAATGATTTGATATGGTTTTCTTTGATTTAATGTGGAGAATAATAGGTGGATAATAGGCTATTTATTAATGGGAATACCTGGGGTATTAAACTAGTACCTGGGTGAAACTATCCAATGTAAACGTAGTGGTTCATCCAGTGTTCGAAGTATAAGATCTCTACAGTCTCATGGGATGTTGAATAGCGATATTTCATGGAAAGATCATGGTACGCAATGGAATTTGAATAGGGGGTTGTTTGCCATCAAGAATTCTTCGTTTCATGGTTTGCCAGTCTGATTCAGTCCCCAGGGGATGGTTCCCTCTGGAAATCACCTGGCGGTTGGGATTCGTTTTTCAGGATGATCCATGAGGAAAAATGTCATGGAAATTCCTATGGATTTTTCTCCAAAAAGTTGCGGATTTACCAGCCATGTTTGATGGGATTTATATTGATTTGATGCAGCAATTGGATTCGAAAAATCCTTGAAGTTCATTAATGATTTAAACAGCAAAATCTTAAATGAACCGACTATTAGAATCGACTTTTAGATGGTTCAGTGTTTAGAACCTTGATACCTATGATTTGTGGTGGCTCCCTCAACGGCTCTATGGCTTTGTAAACCAACTTATCATAATGTTTGATGGGATGCTCAATGGTTAATGGTGGTAGTTGCAACTTAACCAAAGGCGATAAGTGTCGAGAATATACCGATGCTACTCAAATGTGGTTCTAAAATGTTCTAAATTTCTAAATGAGTTATTGTAGATCGTGTGACATGTCCTTTTGGTTGTACCAAGCATAAAAGGCGTTTTTTTGTTCCATTTTCAATCATCCCATAAACGGAGCATTCAGTATATTAAACAGAACCCTGTGGGATGGTGTTTCAATATTGGATGGATGAGTTTAGCTGGACAAACCTCGCCCGATTTCACTTGCCTTAAGCTAGTCGGGAATCCTAGGCCCCCTTCTTGTCTTGCCGCCAGATGTTTGCCCAAAGCACCGAACATGGTGTCAACTTGGGCCCTGAATCATGCTTCAGTCGAGATCCAAGGATACTTCACCTAGAAGCAACGTAGATTCATTGTGTGTTCCTGCCTTTTTGGAACATGCATGGAACATGCTTGGAATCATCCACATAGTATGCCACATGACTCATCCATTGTATGGAAACCTAGCAGCTCACACATGAAACTGAACATCAGCACATACTGAAACCTGCCACCGTTATATAATTTCCAGCGAAACAAGAAAGATTTCATGAACTTCCAGCCACCTGCAAACATCGATCTGAAAACCCCAGCCATGGCCATGGATGTCCCGCCCAACTTCAGCCGTGGCGGGCTGGCTTGGGAGCTGCCAACGGGAGCCAAGCCGGCTTCGGCCAGGTGGACATGGGGATGGGTCAAATTGGGGACTGCCCAGTTGACTTGGCCAGTTTCATGAGGAAAGTGTTGATAAAACCTGGGATTTCGATGGATTTCGTGCTTAGCAGTTTTTGAGACTTCTTGAATCTCAACTCTTGAGCTAGGGAAGGACTGGGAGATTTGTCCTCGACTCGAGCAATTTAAGTTCTCAATTTTGGTTACCCAAATTTCCTGACCGAATCACTTGGCCCATACAAGGGGATGCCCCTCAGTTATAAGCTGGTTTATGAACCCATCGAACCTTAGATTAGATATATCTACTATACGGTAAACCCTAGATATGTTAATGATAGCGTACCTAGCGTGTTGGGTAGCAGCACCTTGTACCAATGTGCCCCTCCTACCATGGGCCAGGCCCAAGGCTCAAGTGCGTCCTCCCAAATGGGCCGCCTTGCCGACCATGGCAGCCACCTATGGGCGCAAGGTCCGTGCGCGCGTGGACGGTCGCGCGTCGACGGCTTCGGGGAAGACGATGACGGTCACCGGGCTGTGACTTCAGTGGGGAGAACGCGGCGGGTGTTTGAAACACGTGGGATATGAAACAAACGGGTACAACAAATGGGATTTAAGATATGATGTGATTGGTCTTTGGATTCACGTGGTGTTTGACTGTTTGATATTATGTTTGGGATGGGGTGCAACAATGGGAGGTGAAACGGACCAGAAAAGGGATGTGACTTCAGTGGAGGGTTGTGTTTTAAACCTGAAGAATGTAAAAGCGACATCTAGGATAGTGACAAGATGTGCCTGAAAACACCCCAAAAGTCAATGGTTGATTCTCATCTTCCCCTTTACATTCGGGATTTTTTGAGTACCTCCCCCCCCCCCGCCCCATTTTTGGATAATTTCCAGCCCATCCTTCTTCGCGACCAAGGCGAAGAGGCTTGCCAGCTTCAAGGCCAAACAGGCTGAGACGCTGAGCATCTTCCGGAAATATGCGGAAGCCAAGAGCTGGGAGAAACTTCATCGCCATCATTTCGACTGGTGGCTGGATGGGGATGAGGGGTGGCTGGGGATGATTGGCTTTGTTCATGGGAGATTAACGAACTAGCTCAGGGCAAGATTCATTGGGCTGTGTTTCCTGCCACGTTGCAGGTGGATGTTTCCAATCGATGACGGCTCCAAGGCAGAGTTCAACCTTTGCAGTGAGGAAGATGTGAGTGCCTTGCGAAACGATGCTGAATGGTTGGAAGGACGGTTTTTTGGTTTGTTTTCTTATGATTTCTTTATACATGGTAGAAGGTACATGTTGGTTTTCTCTAGAATTTAGATGAGATTGGTCAATTAGTCGGTGATTGCCGAGGGTCCTGTGACTAGGCCCCACAACTGAAGTTGTCCTGTTGTCCTTTGTCATCCTTCAAAATTCACTACGAGATTGTAGTAGATATTCAGAGATTCCCTTTACCCTCTGGTAATGACTAACAGTTTGCTATTGAAAGTGGCCTATTTATAATTGATTGACCAAAAAAAAGATGCCGATTTCCATAGTAAACTTTGAGTTTACCAGAGGATCCCTTGAGATTCCACATGTTTTCCCCCACCGACGCCAGGATATCACGAAGCCGTACGCCTGGCCTGCGCTGCTTGGGGCTGGGATCTGGACCAACAAAGCCGCATCGCCCCAGCGGAGAAGGGCATGGGCTGGACGGACTGGGACGTGCGCTTGGCCAAGATGTGCCGGAGTGTGTACCTCATGGAGGAGGATGGGGACCTCGTGATGGAAAATGATGGAAAGGTTGGTTGATTTTGATGATTGGGATGATTTAGGTGGTGGTGCTTTTTAAGCCATAGTCAGTTGCCGAAGTTGGTGCAACTAACTCCAAGTTCATTAGTTTTTGTGATGCATGTATTTATAGTTGATAGGGGGGTTTAACCAGCTTTAAAAAATGGTGGTCGCCACCTTGTGAATTTCTGAGTTGTGGAGTATTACTACGAACTGCTTGGTAACATTGATGACTTGACCAAGACAAAGGGGATGAAGGATACTTACAGATGGAAGTTCTGGTGGTACCAGAGATTTAGTCCAGCCGACCCTGACCCAAACATTTGGGGGAAATGATGTGTTGAGTGAAAAGGACGACTCTTGGTGGTTGAAATTGGTGTCACCAGATACTTCTCAACGAGGAAATCAAGCGAAAAAAGGATCTGCTGCCAGATGTGACAACGAGAGGACGGCACTTAAAGATGTGTTGAGAAAATGATATGTGCGAATGATTATTGTTTTGGGGATTTTGGGGTTTAATGTTAGGGCGCACCTTCACATCATTTTGGTCCGGTGAATTCATGGATAGCGCGAGGAAGAATTGCTCACATCGCTGCAGAAATTCGCGCGCGAGCTGCAAGAAAACGAAAAGGAAGCTTGGCAGCGGTGGTTTTCTTTGGAGCCATGTGCCTGGCAAAATGTTCAACATGTTCAAAGATGTTCAAACTATCTATCAGATGTTTCTGTCATTTCGGGTGCCGCTGTTCCCTTGCGGTTTGTGGCTAGGCTAATTGGTTGGAACGGCAGCCGATGGATTGCAAAGGTCCCAATAGCGAAACCAGCCCCAGACTGCCTCTGAACTATCCGCTAAACTTAGTCTTCAAACCCAGGTACAATAGAATGAACATCCCAACATGTATAGAATAGGATGCAAGCATCATAGCAAGGCAGTTGCCCACCCACGTTAGAGATGTTCAAGTTTTGACTGGCGGGCATCTTTCGAGACAGCCTAAAAAAGTTGCCTTCCGATTGTTCACAGCTCAAACAGTAAAAAGGCATTAAAAAGGCTGTTTCTATGGCTGGTTGATTTTGCTTTATCGTTTGGTTTGGTTTATCTAATTTTGGCAGGGCCTCCCCCAAAAGAAAAGAGAGTGCAACGCCACCAGGTCCCCAAAAAATACGTTCGTTTTGGTGTGTTCATCCTAAACTCTGTTTTTGGCTGCTTGCTTTCTGTAGCTCCATTGGTTTTCATAGATGGTCTTCATATACGCGTGCCAAAGTTCTTTGCCCAAAGAAAAATCCAATGACTTGACCAAGACCAACCCTTCCTTGCCATCCCCGTAGGAAGGAAAAGGTTTCTTCTACGGCACCATTTGCTTGGATGAATTGCTGTACTTTGAGCTTCCGCGAGCTAAGCCCGACACTGAATGAGCCAACTCCGTGGCTTCATCGCTAACTTTCTGTACAGCCTCAGCCTGCGGTGGAAAAAATGATGCAGTATTTGTTGGGAATTGGATGGGACTGCTACTTCTGGGAAGTGACACTTGGAAATGCTACTGAAAGCAGGAGTTATAAAATCGATTTTACACTGGTATGGTTGCTCAACGATCACACCAGCCATATGTTCATTCACTAAATATGCGACCACCAGAGCAACTCTACTCAAAGCTGGCTGTAGGAAAAGAACAGAAAGTTGGGGATACTGGGCACACCTCGTTGGGTAGTTTAATATATTGTTTGTTTGCCAACAATAGGGGAATGCAATGCTCAGCCAAAAATCCATTCTTGGAACTCAGCTTAGCCATGACACATGATCTTCCACCAGAAGGGTCAATGTTTTGAAGCATTTCTCTGCACACTTTCCGTGCACTGGAACGCTCGCTGAATTTACTATACTGCAGATACAGCAAATGACCAATGATAAGCCACTTCCTAATCATAAAATAGTAAAAATCCATATGCATCCTCAGCAATATGCCAAATCGAATTTTCTACCCATGTCCTTGCATTTTTTCAAACATGTACACCAATTAACCACAGCTGGTTTTTTTTTCCGACAGGATCTGCCCCTGGCAGTCAAGTTGACCGAGCGAGTGGAGAAGTTCATCCAAGAACTGGTCCGGGGCTGCGGGAAATCGCACCGAAAAAAATGGAAAAACTGCTGGAAAAGTATGGAAAACTGATATTTTTCCAAGCTAGATGTGCCAAAAATGGCGGGTTCACAAGATACTCAATAGAAAGTCCAGTTTATGAATATTATATATAAACATGATGTTTCCTTCAATGAGACGCATAATCAATAGAATCATATAAGAAAGCACAATACAAGTTACAATATAATATCGTTTTTATAAGATAACAGAATACAACATAATACAATAGTTGGGTAAATTATAACGACCTCATTGCGACCTCACGAAGCTGAGAGGAAAGGGATGAGATGTAGATAGGCTTTATATATATATGTAGATATAGATATTTACTAAATATGTATGATTTTCAAGATAGACTGTTTGGGCTGTTCAATAGTGGATATTTCCAGTTTCACGGTTTCATGTGTGGTGAACCTCCTTGGAGTCCGGATGAAGCTTGAAGGCTGACTTGGTGATACATAGTTGTTGATGTTGTTGGTCAGACAGAGAGTAAGAGAGAGGGAGAGAGAGTGGAAATGAAGGTGAGAGAGTGCAGGAGGCGGGAGGCGGAAGTTCTTAGTTTCAATTTGATACACTTGTGACATTCAGCCAACTCCTCGGTGACCCTTTCGGTGGACTTCGGTGGACTTCTTGAAGCAGCTCCAAGGTCGACAGCTCCAAGACCGAGGGGGAAGCCACCTTCGAGTTTTGGCCCGACACCGGAGCTGGCAGCGCCTTGGCGCCAGATTGGCGGTGTACCTTCTAATCCAATGTGGCTAGCTGGAGAATCCACTATAAAAGGGATGCGTCCATGTGAAAATAATTTATTAATGGCCGATTTTCCATTGCCACATGTGATTACCTGAGGGTACAGTCATTTTTTGTTTGGGGTTCGGTTTGTTTTGGGATAGTGGTCAACAATCATAGTCGATGATTCCCGGTGGGTGGTGGACACCAGCAACCAGTTATTTTCCTTCATGGGATGATGGTCGCAGTTGACGTTTGTTTTTGCGACGGGATGGGGTGAAACACCGTTGAAACACAGGCTCCGAGCTGTTTTCCTGAAGGCTTTTGGTGGATGAAGCAGTTGTCAAGTGTGGCTGCGCAGTCCAAGGTTGGATTCGACTGAAGAACAAGAAAGGTAGTCTGGCCCTCGGATTTCAACAGCTCAGATCCAATCCATAAGCCTTAAGAGCTGCCGATGTTAAAGGAGTCCCCTCTGGGAACCAAGGCTATGGCAAAAACGGCAACCAGAACTACAGTGGCTATGGCTATGGTAGCTACTCCTACGGCTATCGAAGATGCTT
This sequence comes from Cladocopium goreaui, assembly GCA_947184155.2. Classification (NCBI taxonomy): domain Eukaryota; class Dinophyceae; order Suessiales; family Symbiodiniaceae; genus Cladocopium; species Cladocopium goreaui. The sequence continues at coordinate 463,822 of CAMXCT020005223.1, forward strand.
GGCTGCAGGGTCCCAAAGGTTGGCAGTGACCAGGCACTGAAGGATCATGTTACATCGTCCCAGTACTTAAGGCATACCCAATGTCATAAATAAACCATGACTGTATATGACTATTATTGGGTTTAGCTCATTACATCTATTTGGGCGACTTGGACTCAACACACCGTCACCATAGAGGATGGTTTGTAGGTGGGGCTATGTCATCAAGCTTGGTGGATTATTGTGATTTGGCACGATTTGCGCGACCCACCACCTGTTCATTTATGAGGATGAAACAATTCAGTCATTGCCGTGACTAATTGTGCCTCCTTTCCTTGTATTGTATTGATGCTTCAATCTACAAGTTGTTCAGCAAATCTGAAGGACTAGGACATCTCTATGATTTAACACCTGTTATACCTCTGCGATTTTCAACTGCCCTGTTTGTTGCTGAGGAAGCATAATTTCGTTGAAAAAATGTGGCAGGTGGCTTAACAACGAACAGATCCACTGCCACTTGCATTTCCCGCAGTGGCCTGCTTTTGACTATATTTGATTACATATCCCATGAATGTGGGAAGCCCAATAATAAACCAAAGCCAAAATCACCATAGATGGGTTGTATGGACCATCCCCAAGTGTTAGGTTGATTATTTGGTTTACCACATCATATCCTTGAAATTAGGTTTATTAATAGGTTTCTTACCGGATGTACCACATTATATCCTTATGAATATCCCATTGAAACACCATTAACACGTGGCCGTCGCGGCCACGACTACCGCAATCCATAAAGGAGGTGCCGGCGCGAGCGCGAGCGAGGAGAAGGAGCTTCCGGCGGTGTCCCTTAGCCATGGAAAGCCATGGGTTTTTCAAATGATCCACTTCTGTTGAGTTTTTTCCCCATAGCCAAAAAACGGTGAGTTTAGTTTAAACTCAGTTGCCCGGTAAAGCACGGATTCGGATTATTCTGTTGTGGTCGGTCATTTTTGGCGTCTTTGAGTTTGGTTTTGGTGGTTTTTGTGGAACTAGATTCATCCCATGTCCTTTCAGAAGGAGCCTCATGTTTAGAATGCGCGAACGCGTTCTCGGATTCCGGGATTCAATGGTGAGATTTAAGGGGTGTAGTTGAGATTTGGCCCAAATACGGGCATCAAGTTTTGCGGTATGAAAATCTCCTCAGATGATTGAAGATTGTGAACTGTTGCATGTCTCTAATCCTGCCATGAATTCTGGTTTTCCCATCAAGCCACACCCGAGGTCTGCCAAGCCCCAAGACCAAAAGGAGGTGAGGGACCAATGTGGATAAGCTGGGTGCTCCTATGTGATGTATGTGTATTATTATTCATTACGCATAAACAACACATCAGCAAGCATCTTTACTTGACCCACTTGCATCTTCGAAGAAGATGCATATACATGTGTAAATATAGAGATAGACAGACAGACAGACAGACAGATAGATAGCTAGCTAGCTAGGTAGGTAGGTAGGTAGATAGGTAGATAGATAGATAGATAGATAGAGAGACTGACTGACTGACTGACTGACTGCCAGATAGATATATAGGTAGACAGACAGACTGACTGACTGACAGATAGATAGATAGACAGACTGACTGACTGACAGATAGATAGACAGACTGACTGACTGACAGATAGATAGATAGATAGACAGACTGACTGACAGATAGATAGATAGACAGACTGACTGACAGATAGATAGATAGACAGACTGACTGACTGACAGATAGATAGACAGACTGACTGACTGACAGATAGATAGATAGACAGACAGACTGACTGACTGACAGGTAGATAGATAGATAGACAGACAGACTGACTGACTGACAGATAGATAGATAGATAGACAGACAAACTGACTGACAGATAGATAGATAGACAGACAGACTGACTGACTGACAGATAGATAGATAGATAGACAGACAGACTGACTGACAGATAGATAGATAGATAGCCAGACAGACTGACTGACTGACAGATAGATAGAAAGATATATAGACAGACAGACAGACAGACAGACAGATAGATAGATAGATAGACATGCATACCGACAGTGCACATAACAACATATTATTGGATCTACGAGGACGAACGGGAAACAAATTTGCAGGTCCATTTTTGTGCCCTTCATTCCAGTGCTAGGTGGTGTTGCTGCAAGTCTCAGAAATTCGTTTGGAGAATCTCCAGTTTTAGGTGCCCACAATGAGCATGGCCGATGTTGAAAGGAAACGTAGTTATTTGGGATGGTGATCCCCAATCAGCAGTTGTTTTACAACATTATGGTATGCGTTGAAGCCGGTTTTCAACCAGATGCCAATTGCGGTGCGAAAAGAGAGAAGATACAAACCACTGACCCCAATTTATCAGCCGGCAACCTTTAGGATTTCGCACGTTGGGATCAAAATTTAAAGCCCCACCAAAATCATGCTAAGTTACTTTTCTATTTTTTGGGGGGGTGGTTACATGTGGTTACTGTATATATAAATAGCCACTTTGTTGTGCAACCATTCAACATCCAGCTGCATCCTGTAGGAGTCGAGCGGCAGGGGGGCGTTGCCAGGCGATGACGCGGACGATGGAAACCACAAGACTTGGGGAAAAAATACAGTAGCCCAAAAAAGATGGAAAAGTCAGTTATTCATCACTATTTTTCTGGGAATTGATTGATCACTTTTTTTAGTCTTTTTTTTAAAATTTGTTTGGGAGTTCAATAGTTCAAAAGAAACGCATGTGGTTTCGCTGGAAAAGGGAAAATTACATCGAAAAAAGTGAAGTTTGTTCGAAACGCCCGAAAAAAATGTACAAAAAGGCGGTCAGCAAAAATGTCTTTTAACCCCGGATGATTTTTAACTCTGGACTCTGGTTGAGCAACTAGGGGGTTCCCCAACCAATGTTCATAATTGTCTATCGTTTCTTCCCCTAAAATGGTTGCTTTGACCCATCCCCAAATAACAGGATGGTGCCCCCCCAGTGATGTGAATGTTGGCTTCTAAACCATAGGAATAGTATGTCAATATATCTACCATAAACCACGGTGAAATTGGAGTTATTGGCACCAACTTAGCTAACGAACTGGGGGACCACCAGGGCTTATTTTGAGATGTCATTTTGGCTAGGCTGGATCACAAGGGCTGAGCCAGACGTTGCAGCAGCTGGAGCCAGGCCAGAAACCAACCAACCATGGACCATTGGATGAAGTCATTTTATCATTATTGAATACCAAAAACATGTTTGAAAATGGGAGTATACCCCCCAAAATGTTACTTTTATAATGTTTTATCATGCTTTGTCGAATTTGAACAGGGAAACGATAATCAAACAGTGGTTTTACGGGAATCCTACTTTCAGGCAAACCCATATGACATCCAAAATGAATAGGGCCAGTACTAAACCAAGGTTTTCTACTCTGACGAATGTTTCATACCACCTGAATCTATGGCATTTTTTCCACCCAAAGATGGCTCTCTCCCGGAATTGGGTCTCTCAATAGAAGAAAAGGTTGGGCGAGGAACAAGCAACCGAATATATTCGCAATAGATTTAGGTATTCAACCAGTCAGGCTCATGAAATTGGGGAAGTGTGTCGCTTAGGGATGTCAGATTGCTCAGATTCTGTCCCCATTTCCTCCCACCAAGATCCTCTCCTGCGCTACCAGGGAGCCCGCAGAAGCACCAGCAACACGGCAAGTTTTAGACTTCCAAGTGCAGGGTGTGCTGCAAAATGCCTTGCGTCTTATGCATATATACTATGGATATACATGGATATTTCATGGATATGTAATTGATATGTGCGTATTTAATGCTCATGATTTTATACGTTTTTCTTCAGATCCTTCAGTGATCAACCGATCTACTTTTTGTTGGTCTAAGGCACCAGTCGCACCCTCCAGTGGCCAGGCCGGTTTCACCGGCCAACCGGTAAGCCACTGTGGATGATGGAAGTTGCCAACCAGTATTAAAGATAAAAATGGATTACAACCCACTTAAAGATAGGATCAAAAATGCACAAAAATGGATAAAACCCCATGTGCCACGACTTCCTAGCCAGGCTCATTTGCTACTTACGAAACCTTACGAAACGGGCGCAAATTATACGTATCCCGAAAGTCAACTCACAACAGGAGACTTTTTTTAACCAAAACAAATGGGATCATCCCCAAGACATGTTGGCTGCGCTTGCCACAACTTGCTCAAGTTCCGCTGGGTTTTGCAGAGTCGGCATGATAGGTTGGATCATAGCGCATCAATGTACAGACAAAGCCTGGATGACGGCACCTTATGGGATCAATAAAAAGGTGCCTTTGAACGAAGCGTCGAAATCCAGAGAAATCCCAACTAAGGGTCCAGTGCAAGTCTGGTGATTCTCTTACTTTACGACCGGGGACATGTGTGAGACAACGACGAGTCTGCCATGTGGCAAACAGAGAAGGCATGTTGTCAGCAGCTCAACCCACGCCATAAAGCGAATAAATCTGCCCGTCACCCTTTTAGCCAGATCCGAGTTGCATCAAGTGATCCAACAGCACCCCTCTTCCATCGCAATTTTGGCGACCATGGTGCAAAGTTGGATCGCAAGAGGACTTCCCTTTTTTTTGACGTTGGCATGCCCCTTGGCAGCGACAAGTGACAAGTGAATGGATATATTACATGGAATTAAGAGGTCCAAAAAGCCTGGAAACTGGAGAATGTGCTTCCAAATTGGAAGGGTGGTAAATCAGGTTTTTCTCATTTTCAGAGCGCGAACAAGAGTTGGACACATACATTATACATGCTGTTTGGTTGGGACATCTAAGCGTCTAAGCACCCAATGATCAATATCTCCAGAAACCAACAAGCACCAAAAAGGCAAACAATTAAAGTCTAGTAAAATGCTACTATAATAGTGGTGCATGACTTTTCCATTTTGGGTGTTATTTTCGGTAACAGTAAAACAGGGGTTGGTTCAGCAGGGTTTTGTATCAGTAGGGTTTTTTGCTAATCTCTTTTTGTCTCTTTTTGTCTTTTTCTGTCTTTTTCTGTCTCTTTCTGTCTTTTTCTGTCTTTTTCTGGCTTTTGTTATTTGAGTTGTAACCTTTTCCTTGCTAATGTCATCCGGTATGATTCTTGCCGGATTGTGCCCGGATTCTCTTTTCACTTGCCATCATCATTTGATGATCAGATTCAGTCAGTCAGCGCAACATGACATGTCACATGTCGCGGGGGGGTAGCTGAGCCTTATCATAGTCACAGTGCCTTATTTGATTTGCTTGTGCTTCAGGTACATCAAATGACACATGTCATATTTCAATTTAACATCTTTCACTTTTGGGAGGCACGTGATTTGAACCTCGTAATGCTATTGAATGCATGGCTTCTGTGCCGTGCCACTGCCTTGAAAAGAATGATGCCATTGACCACAGTTGAACGACCATTGGCCGGCATGTTGCAGCATGACCTGACATGACTTGACATGTGCTGGATCGAACTCTTTCTGTCTGTTTTTGTCTCTTTTTGTCTTTTTCTGTCTCTTTCTGGCTCTTTCTGTCTTTTTCTGTCTTTTCCTGTCTTTTTCTGCAGTTTTGTAAAAGCAAACCATATTGGGCCATACCCCATTGACTCAAACCCTGTTTTATGGGTCCTGATATTTTTTTGCATGTTCAATAACGTTCATGCGCTCCAGGTTCGGCCACCAGTGAAGCTCTGAACTTCACGCAGCTTCTGGGATGGTCGCCCCGGTTGCTGGGCCACGGCACCGGAGCCGGGCAGTTCAACATCACCCTTGTGCCACCTGGGCTGAGCGAAGATTTTGATGCTTTTTTTTGATGTTTGTTCCCAGTGGGAATTTCATCAGTTGGAGCATGTAGATCTATCATCATCTATCTACTATATAGGGATCTAGAAGATGTTTTAGCTATTTGGGGTTTTGTTCAACAAATTCAAGGCCTGCAGAGGGGACGACCAGTGGAACTGTGAATCAACTCTTTAACATGGGCCTGCAGCTGATTTATAACTTTGACCAGCGCAACGCCAAACTGGTCTTTCAGGCTCGGGTGTGGTGGCAGGAACCACACGCGCATGAATGTACAAGAGATGTGTGCATATGACAGTGCCACACACAAGACACAAAACCGTTAGGGAGAACCCAGGAGGCCCCCTTTTCTTTGGTGTCAATTCGCTCTTCTATAGTTGTGCTTTAGGTTTTTTTAAGCCTAATCTCGCCATCCTCCAGGTCAGGGTTCTTCATCCCGTCACCAAGTCCTACTTGTTGTTGCCTAATCCTTCAAAACTCCACCCAGATGGCGCTATTTCAACCCAACTCTTACACGAGTACCCTGTCAAAATGAAGCTTGGACGACTATTTTCCCATAAAAGATTACTTGTTATCATTATCCGGTCAAACAAGTACTTGGGAGGACGGTAAAAGCTCCATCCCCACAAAAAAGTAATCAGAATGATTCAAAATGGCCGATTATCAGGATCAAAAGTCATCAAACTTGTTCATCCATCAAAATCTATCTCATGGTCAAAAAAGTCATCAAGTCAAATATATCCCATGGTCTCTTGTAATGTTAATCTCTCATACTCTATCATGATTTCTCTACATCCCCAAGCCACCAACGGTCCCCAGGAAGCCATTCGCCTCAGCCATCACTGCGCGCTGTGCTCCTGGGGCTTCGCCCACGCCTGCGGCCCCACGTTGAACGCGCCGTTGAAGAACCGCGACGACCATAGGGCCGGCGCACTGGCGGCCAGGCAGGCCATGGAAGTGATGGAGCGGAGACCGGAGATCTACAGCGCCAAGGAGCAGGTGGGGTTAGGCCAGGGGATTGGGGGGGTAGACCTCTGGCAATCAGCTTCACCAATTTAGCCATTGAAACCTCCATGTTTGAGGCGTTTTCAATTGCCATGGTTGATGAGCAGAGGGTAAATGGATCAAACCATGGTGGGTTAACATGTTTTAACCAACAACATATGCTGAATCAAGGGTCAAGAGTAGCGGGGGATGCTTGGGGGATGAAACACTGCAATGGCTGATTTGGGAAGGAAAATGGGATGGTATAAAATACGGTGTTTTTATGTTGCAGTCTTACCTTGAGAAGGACAAAAGACTTTGGAAGCAGGACATGTTTGGAAGGAAAGAATCGGACTTGTGTATCAGCATATAAATTCAAATTGAAAATGAGTGTTTCGTGTCAGGGTGCGTCGTTTTGCTGGATTTTGTTGGCAGTGTGGAACTCTGCAGAACGTTGTTTGGTGAAATGCACCTGCTTTATGTGGGAAATTTTGGGAAACAAAATGCTCACCACAACCATCACCACCACCACCTCCTTTGCCGCTTCTCCACCCTGGGATGATGAACCCTAAGTGAATCGTCAGGAATTGCCCCAAAAGAGGGAAATGAAAATTGCCATTAAACCAGCAGTGATTCACAACATTCATCTTTTGGAGGACTTCTATACTTTTTTAAACCATTTTAAAGCATTACAGAAAGAGGAATATGAAGATATATGATGAAATAGATAGATAGATAGATAGATAGATAGATTGATTGATTGATTTGATAGATTTGATAGATAGATAGATCGATCGATAGATCGATCGATCGATCAATCGATCGATAGATCGATAGATCGATAGATTAGATAGATTAGATAGATTAGATAGATTAGATGATTAGATAGATAGATAGATAGATAGATAGATAGAGAGATAGAGAGATAGAGAGATAGAGAGATAGAGAGATAGAGAGATATAGATAGATCGATCGATCGATCGATCGATTGAGAGATCGATAGATCGATAGATCGATAGATCGATAGATAGATAGATCGATAGATAGATAGATAGATACATAGATACATACATACATACATACATATATACAAATATACATATATACATATATACACATATACATATATACATATATACACATATATATATATACAAATATACATGTATACAGATATATACAAATATTTATATATATATACATATAGGTTTTGGAATGGTTTGGAATGTTTTGGATATCCTCAACCAATCCTTCCGATGGGGATGGGTCACCTCATACCCCTTCTATTCACATCAAAATAGCTGGGATTTATTGATGTTCATCCAAAAAATTGTATTTATGGGTGAATGGTATTGATCCATAGCCATATAGATCCCCATATATGGAGGTTTCCTGAAATAGGGGTACCCATTTTACTCATCTATTTTCATGAGATTTTCCATGAAATAAACCATCCAGCTATTGGGGGAGCAACATTTCTGGCCTTGAGGTGCTGATCCGCTCCATGGCGCAGCGCTACGACGGTCCCAAGGGTCCCGATGCCTCTGACACTCGCGCGGCGGGAAAACGCTACGCGGAGCGCCTGCGAAGTTTGACGGAAGAGATGCTGTGCCTGAAACCATTGCAGGAACGCCACGCAACCATCATTTTTGTGGGTTTCTACATGTTTTTACCCATTCCCAAGCCATGGCTCTTAAGTTCCCATACCCATCAACCCTCAGATTTTAAACCATCCCGAATTGGGGTCCATGAACTTGGGTATACCCATTTGTATTATGATATGTATACCCCTATCAATAACTATATAAATATATGAAAATTAAAAATATAAACACAAATACAAATATTGATAGAAATAGACATATTTAAATATGACTATCTAATCTATCTATCTATCTGTCTATCTATCTATCTATATAGGTGGGATGGTGTGAAATGACATCGAAAGGGTTGGGAAGATCATCCAGCTGGACAGGAGCACAATGAGGTGACAAGTCAACCACGGTATGCAGGTATGCACTTCATTCACCCCGCAGTGGATAGCAAATGCTGCATGTTTCATGGCCATACTACCATAGCAAATGCTGCATGTTTCATGGCCATACTACCTGTAAGTGCTAGTGGTCAAGTGTTCGGTCATCACGGGTAGGAAGTGCTACAACTGTCTGTAGGTTGGTGCCTTCAGTTTTTCTACCTATTTGCCTCCTGGTGGTGATGGTGGTGGTGGTGGTGGTGGTCGCAATGAATTCAAGCGCGTATGAGTCAAAATGTTGGATGCACAAAAATTGCATGGTCAGATCGAAATCATAGTGAAAGCCACGGTGCTTCCAGACAAAGTTTCAATGGTGGCTGAGTTTTACAATGTGTTGTTCTCCTTGTTTTGTTGACCTCATACTTTACCTGCAGATTGGCAAGTAATCGTTTGAGATGCTTGGGAACTTGGGAACATGTTTGAAATCTCAGGATGAATCTCTTGGAAGATATCGATCTCAAGGCCTTGGGGAATGAAAAACTTTTGCAGCTCTTGGTCTTGCTGCTTGGTCGTTTGAAAATGTTTTAGATACTGTGTGAAAGTTACATTTTTCATGATAAAAAATGATAAAGGTTCCTTTTGATCTTTTGTATCCTTTCGTTGGTTCCTACAAGCTGACAGTGCACGAACATGGTGACCGTTGCATTAATTTCACAATTTGTCGCCGTTGGATACGGGTGTTTGATCAACAGCGTTCGACGGTTGTACGTTAGCAGTTGGTGCGTGAATCATCACCAGCACCAATGCAATTCCAGTTCTCAGAGGATACGGTTACGGCAAAACCATATAAAACCCACAACTTCGCACTGATCTCTCTCTCTCGCTCCAGGACATCCATCAGCCAAAAAAACGTTCCTCTTGACTCTAATGTCATAAAGCTTAATGGGCATCAACATCCATAAGCCATCCCCATTTCACCCGAAGTTGGTCGTAAAGCGCCGCCTTTTTTGCAGGTCTTTTTGGCAGAGGCCCTGATGCTCCAACTCTGCACTCCCAATGAGTGGCACTTCTACCAGGGTGAAGGTGTGATGACGCCGCTGCCCATGCCCCAGACGTGCCACGGTTGCAGCCGGGGATGTAGCAGGCGACTCCCCAGAGTCGGGATTTGGGTGTGAAAACCAAAGGGAAACAGTGTTTAGACCTGTTTAGACCCATATATGGCATCAAAAGACTGGGAAAGTAACAAAAATGGACACTTGACCTGCTAAAGCTCTTGGGTTGGGATACGACAGTCTTACTGTATTGAAGTTCTAATGCCAGGCTAAAGCGTTTTTATTGTAACAGAACGCATGATCATCCCTGAATTCACTGGTTGAATCCCCCAGGTTCAACCAGTTTTGTCGCGCCAAGGGTGGAAAGCACCAAACTGCTGCGAGAAGTCCTGGAGGTCACGAATCAGACGCGAAGCGGCGATTCGCGGGGCCCTGGGAAAATGGTGTTTTTCCCCCAATAGCGTAAGCTAACCGGAGAAGGTCGGGGAGGCTTTGGTGCAGAACCAGGTCAGGTTCAACAGGGTTTCGGAGAAGGTTCCGGAGAAGGTCGGGGAGGCTTTGGTGTAGAGCCAGGTCAGGTTCAACAGGGTTCCGGAGAAGTTCAACAGGGTTCCGAAGAAGGTTCGGGAAGGTCTGGGAGGCTTGGTGCAGCGCCAGGTCAGGTTCAACAGGATTCCGGAGAAGGTCCCGGAGAAGGTTTTAGGAATCTTTGGTGCAGGGCCAGATCAGGTTCAACAGGGTTTCCAGCGCTTCGCTTCGCAGCACGCTTCAGAACGATCTGTAAAAATAAAACGTTGCGGCTGTTGGGGATACCAGCGGATACCACCGAAGCTTACTTCTTCACGGGAAACCATCGGATTCCCACATCAAATAGAGCCATCCTGTAAATTTCCCCTTCAACCCAATGAGATCTTGTTGGTGATGCAACAATTACTGTTAATGATACCCTGTGGTAATCAATGGCAATAGAAGATCCGTATTTGCTATTTTGAAGTTAAAAAATAGCCGCCAGCCGGGTTAGTCCATTGAAGTAATGAATGGTATCCTTCTAAGAAATTTTCCTCTCAAACTAACTGCACAACTGGATGATACCCCCAAACAACTTTCCCTGACTTCATTGAACAAGTGGATGGGATTCCTAAAAACGTGCGAGATTCAAGGTCTGATTCTTTGGCCATAACTTGCGGTGCCCATGCCCCATGTTTGATCATTTTTGGACAAGGTCATATTATATACCACAAAGACATATGAGGGCCCCTTACAATTGGTGGATGGTGCCAGCCCAAACCCCGGGGGAAAATCGATGAAATCCGAAGAAAGATCTCTCTTGATCCCGTCAGTAAACAGCCATCAAAGTCCAAAATCCCATCAAATCCCACCCAAAATTCCATGGACATTCCCATGCCAATCCACTGGGCTCATCGGCTAATATCGGCCACAAAGGACACATCCCTATGCGCAGCACCTGCTGATCCACAGCACCGAGATGTCCAACGTCCAAGCCGAAACGGCTCTCACCAGCGCAGAGCACCTGCTGGCGCACCAGGGTCTTGGGGTGGTTGGAACCCCAAACAAAGAAAAGGGGAACAAAAATGCCGGTAGCAGTTTGTTTGAGGAGGTATTGTTGTTTTCTAGTTTCCCGACTGAAAATGATTGAACATGTATATAAATCATGGTTTTTGGTGGAAGGAACAAGTAAGAGGAAATCCTTCAACCAATCCGTTGAAATAGAGTTGTGTTTCTCCCTTAGATGTTTGTGCCTAACCATGTTTCCGGGTCCTTTTTTTTCAACACAAATTGAATGAATCCAATCTTAGTCTGGGGATAGTAAGCCCGATGATGATAAGAGCTAAAATCGGGGACGCCAAGACCAATCATGTTTTAGAGGATATGAGGTTGACAAAAACAGACGGAACAGTTCAGGGGCAATAGAATATAATTTCACAATCCTGTTTTCAAAACAGTCAAGCTCATCTATTCTTAGCCATGTTTTTGCATGTTTTCAGGCGAATACCGCCAAGTTGCAAGACCAGCATCTTCAACACATGACCAGTCATACCTATCTTCGAACTGGACGTTATCATCAAGCATTGCTGAGCAATGTAGTCGCCGTCCGAAGTGCCTTGGATGCCTTGGTTGCAGAAAGTCAGAAACTGAAGTTGCATTCTCAAGTTGTTCTTCATTATTCGAGAATATCTTCAACATTATTGAGCCATTTTTGATTATAAAGTATACAATATTATACCCTTATTAAATCCTCGCCAATTCATGGTCAATTTGAATGGCATGTCTTACCAGCCCTTCTCAGGTGATGACGCGTACTTGCAGCATCATTGGATGCCCTACGGCCCTGGCCACAACTCAGTTTTCTTGGTTTGCTGCGCCCTCTGGGGAGGTGAAAAGGCGGAAGCCTACAAGTATGTCCAGGCAGGGTTGTTCAAGAATGGTTGGAAAACCCGAGATTGGTGAATCATGTGTTCTTGCCCTTCTTGAATGTTCACTAGACCCTTATCAATCCTACCAGAATGAGTGCTTAGCCCAAATTTCTGGTGTTTTTGTCGAAGTTTCACGGGCACTTTGAGGGTGACCCTTTCAGACTCCCCGAGGTGGCGCAGAAGGTCTTTGCGCGCGCGCCAGGTCAATCCGAAGCTCGAGAAAATGGTGATAAGTCATAGCTAACCATAGCCCCCCTACTAGAACGGACAGTTTTGGCGGATTTTGAGTCTTTCCCCGGAAACATTCCATTAAATTAAATGAAAATCCCCAGTATAGTTGGTTCTATGATGTTCTATCGACTGGTTCCCATTATATCCCCTTGATATTCCCATTATCATCCCATACCATTCTATCAAATCCAGATACAATCCCATAGAATCCTCGGTTAAATCCCAAAAAGAGGAGATCAAATGTTTGCATACATGTGAATAAATATATATATATATATATATATGGTCACCCCCCACCGCCGACATGTTGTTTCTATTGTAATTTACAATGACAATAGATATTTTTGATGTTCACATTTTGTACTACATTCACAATGTGTTTGTATGTTGCTGTCAATATATATTATATTATTAATGTTTCAAGAATGTTATCTGGGGAGGGCCTGTGGGAGAAAGTTAACAAAAATATTGGGAAAACCAAGAAAAACAAAATTATTTCACTTCGAATGATCCCCACCATGACATTTATACATTTCTTACTGGCAAATCTTCTGGCATTCTATCTGACATATCTTCTGGCATTCTATCTGGCATATCTTCTGGCACATGTTCTGGCAAATCTTCTGGCATTCTATCTGGCAAATCTTCTGGCATTCTACCTGGCATATCTTCTGACATTCTTTCTGGCATTCTATCTGGCATATCTTCTGACATTCTATCTGACATCTTTTCTTCCCGTTGAGGTCCGGCAGTGCCCACTGCGATCTGGAAGTCTGCGATCTGGAAGTCGCGGTTGAGGTCCGGCAGTGCCCACTGGGATCTGGAGCTCGCGGTTGAGGTCCGGCAGTGCCCACTGGGATCTGGAGCTCGCGGTTGAGGTCCGGCAGTGCCCACTGTGACCTGGAAGTCGCGGTTGAGGTCCGGCAGTGCCCACTGCGATCTGCAACTCGCGGTTGAGGTCAGGCAGTGCCCACTGGGATCTGGAGCTCGCGGTGGAGGTCCGGCTGTGCCCACTGGGATCTGGACTGCGAGGAGGAGGCCGAGGAGGAGATGGAGGAGGAGGCGGAGGAGGAGGAGAACAGCTCCTGATAAAATCTAACAACCCTCACCTGGCAGGTGGGGACAAAAAACAATATTCCAAGACTCTTTGGGGAGGGCCCCTTGGAGAAAACCAAAAAAACCTTGAGAAAACCAAAAAAAAACTCGAGAAAACCTAAACAAAAAACAAAAAAAGAAAAAAAAAAATATTCCAAGACTCTTTGGGGAGGGCCCCTTGGAGAAAACCAAACAAACCTTGAGAAAACCAAAAAAAAAGAAAACCTCGAGAAAAACAAAAAAACAATATTCCAAGACTCTTTGGGGACGGCCCCGATCCCCAAGACTTCTGAAATATTGTTGTTTTTGGTTTTTTGGTTTTCTCGATGTTTTTTTGGTTTTCCATTCTAATCTTGCGCCTTTGGGAGGGCCCCGATCCACAAGACTTCTGAAATATGTTTTTTTTGTTTTTTTCTCGATGTTTTTTTGGTTTTCCATTTCAAATCTTGCACTTAAAATGTATCTTCTGGTCTGCAGCATTTTTCATCCATCAGTAGATTTCCGGCCTCCACCATGTCTACGGCGTGGTTGCATGCGCTATGGCTATGGCTAAGCCAAAGTCATATCCGCTGCCAGAACCTCAACTACTATGTGAAAGTCTCATTGCAGCATTGCTTCTCTACATATTCTTTCCTTTATCTGTAAACACTGCCCTTCAAGGTCAACGACATGGAGATCGTGGACAGCATGGGGGAGCCAAGTCCTGAAATGCACAAATGTCTTCAAACTTGCAGCCTTCAAGCAGAAACGCTTCAATCCCATTGTTCTGTCTCATCATCTCCATCAGGTCGGATATGTCTATCGTGGAAACGGCCTCTAACGAGAGTGACGCAGAGCATCTTGGCATAAGCGTGGTGGAGGATATGCTGTGGGCACGTCGTTCCTTTCTTTGCATTGCTTCTAGGCACTCACCGGTTGGAACTGGCTACCCGCCATTGTCTCTTCCACTCCCTTGCTGAGGTCCTGGAAGGACGTGAGCGATGGCTGGATGGCGCCGGAGACGCCGCCTTCGTTTCACGGGATGTGGTTGCCAGGTGGGATTCCAGTGCCCGTTACCCCGCCTGAATTGTATTTGGATTTTGTTCCTACTACTCCACCTGAGTTGTTGTTGAACTTTGTTCCTACTACTCCACCTGAGTGGGGGGGTGACCATATTTATATATATATATGCATATACATACACGCATAGATATAATATATATAGTATAATATACACATATATATATATATTTGTATGTACCTATATACATAGCTATACAATATGACATTCAACATTTCAAAAGCGCAACAAACATTTTGGAAATACATTCCATTGAACCATTTTAAATACGAAAAAAATCCAAGATGTCGTCTCCCCAGGACTTCCCGGACGGCAGCATGGCCTGGAATTACCCCCTGCTGGTGGCCTTGCGCTTCGCTGAGTGGCCCAGGCTGGCATCGCTGGAGCGGGAAGCACCGGAGCCATGGGGCGCCAAGTGGGTCTATGGAGGCAGGCTGAAGCATCAAAAACCCTTGGGAAGATGGTGATTTAACACAGAAAAATGATGAAAAATTGCAACTTAGAGCTGATTTCTAGTTGCTAAGTTGTTGAGATGAACTCCAACAACTGTGGTGTAACTATGGTTTATGGAGGATAGAACTATAGTCAAAGGAGATTGGGATTTTTAAACTGATAACTGGGGGGCACCACCGTGTGCAGTTTTCTTTTGGGAGAGCTAGGTTCGCTGACTCTGACACTTTGATAGGCGGCCAGCTGGGCTAGCAACGGAAATTGGAAGGATGATTTGTGGAGTTTGAATGTATATTGCTAACTCGGGCAACCAGCGTTCCTCAAAGTCTTTCAACAGAGCGCCACGCTGTTCCTAAAAGGTCGAACCACCATCTGGGTTTGAAGAAGTGGTGGAAGTTCAATGAACATTAAGAAGCCACTTTAGCAGCCTTTGTTGTTGACTTCAAAGGTTATCATGTTTGGCTGTCATGAGGGTATGTGTCAAATAGGTACCCGAAGATGCAATGGTTTATTTGTTCAATTTCATTAACATCCTGGCGTCCGAGGGTCCTATGACCTCATTCAAGGCTGGCTTTCGATGGTTGAACTCATGGCTGCCTGCTGCGCAGGTCCTTTCCTGTCCCACTTTGCGCATGGCATCGCAGCCGCCCACCTTGGTCACGCGGCGGAGGCGGCGGAGCATCTGACACAGCTGCGGAGGTTGATGCCGGCAGTGGAGGAACAGGGGAAGTATACCAATGTGACTGGGCTGAAGGTATGATGCTGATGCCATGGGAGCCATTCGAATATTCTTGGGTGAGCCCTTGAAGGGTTTGGGCTGTGTATGGTATAGATGGACTATTTGTGGGGGATTGCTGTTTTTAAATTCGTAATTTCCATAGCTATGTTAGTTTACCAGGGGGTACCTGGAATTGTCAACCCCGGATTCCTAAACTGTTTTAAACCCCCAGTCATTTTTTTGGGGGGTTGGATGGGGCTGCCGTTTTATCATCTGTTTGAAGGGAAAATGATCAGCATGCTGT
Source organism: Cladocopium goreaui (assembly GCA_947184155.2). NCBI lineage: Eukaryota > Dinophyceae > Suessiales > Symbiodiniaceae > Cladocopium > Cladocopium goreaui. The sequence goes on from CAMXCT020005223.1 coordinate 479,910, forward strand.
GACCCATCCCACATGAATAAATTGAGGGGTTTGTTCATTCGGGGATAACATTATCCCATGGTGCCTGGGGTGAAGTATGATGATTAATGTCACCGGATTAATAAAGGCGGTTTACTTGGTGGGGCGCCATCTTGATAGCAAATTATCACTGCATGGGTTGCGGCTCAGCTGGTGCCGTGGTCATTTAAAAGCATTCGGATTGTTTCTGCACCCCCAGCTCCAATGATCACATGCCTTTTATAAAGTAGATACTTCCTGAAGTTTGAGTACACTACATACATCAATGTTTCCCAATGAGTTCCCAAAAAGATGATTCCCTCAACCCCCAACCCTCCCCCGCCCCGGCCCTCCCCCGCCCTCCCGGGCCTCCCGGGCCAGGAGCCCTTGATCGCGAACCACACGGCCTCAGCCGTGCTGGCCATGGAGGCAGGCCGTGTCGAAGGTGCGCTAGAGGCCTTGGCTGCTGCGGTGGAGGTGGAGATGGCCATGCCCTATGGGCTGCCGCCCAACTGGCGGGCGCCCCAGGGCCCCAGGTGGAGATTGCGAAGTGGGTGTATAAGGTGGGGTGTTACTGTAGGTGTATCCAACTGGTGTATGGGGGTTTATGGACCAACATATATATATATACATATATAATATCATTTATATATCACACACATATATATGTATATATATATGTAAGTAACTGGTGGTTGGGTATGCGACTGGTAACCCTGAGTAATTTCCCTGAGTGGGGTATCCCATGTGTATGCGTATGTGTATATATAATTATATATATAACTGGGTGGACTGACAATGGTTGCTAAGCAGTTACGATTGGTGGGATGATCCCCCCAGTACCAAGTGGAGATCGTTGTAGTTTGCAGGGAGACCGCAGTAGCCATCCATTTTGTGGCTGAGTATGATTTGGAAGGAGTGGGGAAAGCAAGGCTGAAGACTTGTTTCTATTTGTTCGTCAATAAGGGAGGGAAGGGTGCTTTTGTTCTCACGTGCTTGGAAGAACGTTTGATATCCAACTTAAAGCTTCTGTGTGGGCCCCCAGTATTGGATTCGGATACAGGGAAAAAACGATCATTGAACACTCAGAGTTCCCTGTCGTCTTTCCCACCAGTCACCAGTCATATCACTTGGGGGCCCTGCCTTCTGCGATGAAAACAGGGGAAAACCACGGTCTGGGTGAGTGGTGGTGCTTCTTTTCGGAGGATTGGAGATAGAGTATGATGTTTGAGACGGTTTTATGGATGATTTTCGATATCTCAGCAAGAATTAGACTGTTTGAAGGGGAAATTACTTAGGCTTCGGCTACTTACTTGGAATGATCATTCCAAGTCACTAGCCGGTAACCGATTGAAAATGGAAATGTTGGAGAATAACAGACGCTGGCGAGGTTTGCATGTGCCACATGTTCCATTTCCCATGCTCGATTGCCACAGAGCTTGGCGTGCTCAAGTGGGACATGCCATCACCAAATTCCACAATTGCTTTTGGTAGTAGCTCTCAAATGTTGAGCAAGAAGACGTGCGAAGTCTAGAACCACTGGAAAATTGCTGGTTTTGATACTTCTCTCCATGTTTTCCCATGTTTTTTCCCACCTTTTCTGACACCCAACCCACCTGAACATTTCTCCCCCCGCGGCCCAGGCTGCTCCCCACGCGCGAGTGCTACGGCCAAGCCTTGCTCCGTGCCGAGCGCTTCGCTGAGGCCGAGGGCATCTTTCGCCAGGCGCTGGAGGTAGATTCCTTCCATGCGGAGCCGAAGCCTGGAAGATCATTGAAATAGATAGATTGGATAGTTATGATAATCATGATATATATATATACACAATGATAATAAAAATAACAACAATAGTAACAATAACAACAACAGTAACAATAACAATAACAATAACAATAGTAAGTAATAAGAATGAGTTAACAATAGTTATATATATCATCATTTCAATAATACTACTATTGGTGACGAATGAAAGTAGTAGTAATATGTAGCAACAATAATGGTAACAGTAGTAATCATAGTCATCGTCGTCGTCGTCATCATCATCACCATGATCATGATAATGATAGTTATGTAGTGGCTGATAATAAAAACGATGATGATGATAGTTAATAATCCCTTCCCAAGAACCATCTTTAGATTGAGCCTCAACATTATGAGAAGATCTTTTATTGGGAAGATCATCATACTTATCAAACTTCCCAAGTTACCATCATACTTATCACCTTCCCACTAGTAATTAGTTGATTACTGAATTCTTTGATGGTTAATGATGGTTTATGGCAGATGGTAATAGATGATGAATCATTGTTAATGCCTTCCCTCCAATATTAAACACCCATAGAAAGGGGGTGTTGGACATGAACGGGAGGTGGATTAGATTTGTATAAAGCAGCTGACAATGCCAATGGATTGTATAATGAATGGATGGATGATGATTTGAGTTGAAATTGGGTTGCTTGATTCGAGGATGTTAGACTTTACATTTCAGGGAAATTGGAATGATTGGGTTTTTGGAATCTCTATGGGTTCCTTTTCTTTGGAAAACGAAAAGGCCGAGATCTGGAGTTCGTATCACCTTAAACCTTTTTTGGGGGGGTGGGGGGGATCGGGGCAGATCTCCCAAGAAAAATGATGGATTTGCGGATGCCGTGCTTTCCATCCCATGTTCCAGCCATCCGTTTTTTCGATGAGGAGCCCTTTGACCGCCTTAGATGGATAGAAGCCAGTTTTAGGAAAAGTTGACCACCAGTAATGTTGGCAAAGGGGCTGCATGATAAGCGCGCTGGAATCAGCATGCGACAACTCCGGCTGGACCAATGGTAGTTGGCAAAGTCAAACCAACATCTAAAACCATGTCCTGCAACATGAGGTGGTCGGCCTATTTGGCCCGGATAGCTGTTGTTGCCACTGTTTGCATTCTTGGTTTCAACCTTCATGGTCGTATCCGACATGTGTTATGTCTCTGATTGTAGGTTTAATCGCTGTTTTATTTATTCTTCTGTTGTTGCTTAAAACATGTAAGCCGATTTTTCTCAGTGAAAATCAACATGCTTGATATGCGTGCTTATTTATAGCCCTGTGTGTTCATTAAATTACTATTTGTATCTTTTTGTGTTGGTTAAACCACCATATTTGTTTGATGGTCTTATGCCCTTGGTTCAACGACAGTTTCTGTTGGTTATCTCACCATGTTTCCGTTTCCTGGTACTGCCTCAAGAGATGATGTCATTCGGATTGCTTTCAACGAAATTTACAGGTCCTACCCCCTTCCCGGGACAGAAAAAAACAAGATATATAGTAAAAATATGGTGTCCTGCACCTTCATCAATCCTTTGATAAGTGTGGTCACAATAACTCGTCCTAAGGTTTGTTTTATAAATCCAAATGGGTATGTGTGTGTGGGTGTGTCACATACCTCTCAAATTGCTACTTTATATAATAGGGATGATAGTGTGATGATTCACCAGTGGATTTAGGAGGACCATATCTTCAGGCACACCCCAATAAATTCCCAATATTCTGGGATGAATCACCGATGTTCATTCCTTTGGAGCCTAGGAAGTGTGGCTGGGCCCTCTTGGGTTTGCGCCGCAGTTTGGCGGCACAAAACCGAGGTGCAGGGTTGCCAAATTGGTGAAACCATTTTGGTTTCACCAAACGCGAGTGGGCATTGTCCACACATAAAACGTGTAAAACTCTGTTGCAAATTGAAATCGTTAGTTGTTCGGATTCATGTAGCCAAATCTTCCAATAGTAGACCATAATAATCATAATAAACCCAAACTGGAGATGGTTTACTATTGGCTCTAGCACGTTGATGACAACTAAGTTGCTGTACTTGAGCTTCACGCCTTTCCAGCCATTTGTCCAGCCATTGTTCCAAGCATGATGCCATCAACCAGACCCACAAGTGATAAGTTAGTGTTTAAACTAAACCGTCATTTGCAAGTAGCAAGAAAAGATGATGGGAATCGCGTGTTAGCTCCAGGAATCAGACGAGAAAACTCATTTTCCAAGCCGTTGTTGATTCAGAAAGCCCGTCCCAACCCTCAGCTGCACAGATCTTGAAGTGGAAGCTGTGGACAAGGAGATCGCAGAAGCGTGGAAGTTTGCAGACGTTCCACTGAAGTCACCATGTTCGTTGATTGATCTGGGGCCACCAGTGCCGTCAGGGCCGCTGGTTTGATCAAAATATATCTGGGCAGCCGGAGCCGGTTGGTGTGGGATGCTTGTTCTAAGGGAGAGATGCCAACGCTTGGATGCCAGGCCGTGGCAGCAGCTGCTTCAGGCAGAATGGGATCCAACGCGTGGGTTGGGAGCTGTGGATATCCATGGTATCCATCTTCCATAGTGTCTCTCAAATGGGGAGCCAAAGGAGCTACCATTACTGAGAGGTTCCCAACTTGGGTGAAAGTTGATTTGTTTAAAACATGCCCCTGGTTTTAAGATCACATCCTGACGTTTGTTGAGAAAATGTTCCGCTTCGCTGATTGAATCATCCTTTCGGCCCATGACTCTTCAAGGTTGACCCTCAGTTTTCTTACTTGCCATTTACAGTAACCATTGTTTGATGCTTAGGTCCCCATTTCTTCATGGTCTTATATGGTCATCATGTCACAACCCAATTTTCCGCCAAGCAAGTGGAAGTGTTCAAATCTGCAGGAAGAAACGGCGTGTGTATGTGTTTTTTTTAAATTTATTTATCTATTTATTTATTCATTTATTTAGAGAGCGGGGGACTGTGAGAGTGCGTTTTTTGCACTGATGTTGCATCAAGATCTCATATATCTGCCAGCGATGTTGCTCCAAGATCCCACCTATATGATATATATATATATATGCATACCTCAAAATTTCATCCAGCTGAGTCACAAGAATCAAAACATATTGCACATGCACAGCGAGAAACTAAATAGCGCTATCAACGATTCTATGTCATTTAGCCAGTGAATATCAGAGAGAAAATTCAATTTTGCCCTGTTGCGCCATGCTCAAATGATAGGGTTGTGCTTGCTTCTATGTTGCAGGTTTTTATAGCAAGCATGAACAAGAGGAAACAGCACTTTTGATTGACAGAAGATTTCATTTTGTCCCCAAGCAGTACTGCATCTTCCTGACAGAGCTCCCTACATAAAGAGATATGGAATGTTTTGCTATGGTAGGCATATTGTTCCTTTGAAAAATGTTGTGTTATTGAACCCTAGTACAGCATCAACTCAGATTCTAAGGGCAACTGCATGCTTCTCATAAGTCACCGTTGAAAATTTGAAAGAATGTGGCATTTCTTGAGGAAGTTATGGCATGCCTCTATGCAACATTCTTCTACAGAGGGGGCAACATTCCTTTGAGAAAGTGTAAAGAAAGACCCTGAGATGCGCATAGCATTCCTTTAAAACAAGTGCGTTTTGTCTTCCATATATTTTAATGAACATGTGTAATTCCTTCCATAGAGGTAGTAGTCCTTTTGGAGAAGGGTATCATTTCCTTAAGATAAAATGTGCATATACATTCGCTTTTTTTCAGAAAAGCGGCATTCCTTTCAGACGGTACTTGATGGCTTCATGAAATATTGATTTAAACAACGATGTTATGCCATATTACTTCGAAAACAATATTATTCATTTGGAACATACAATTTAATTTTCAAATAACATAATTCACTGTATGATATTATTAACTATATATATTTATATACAGTTACACACAATATTCCTTTCAAAAGTATGTAGCATCCCTTTGAGAAAGTAGCCTTCAAGACACACAGCAGTCCTAGTGAAAGAGTATGGCAGAGTATGGTGTGATTTAAGTTGTTGTACAAAAGGGAACCCTTTCATATATACAACAATCCCTTTGAAAGAGGGTGATGTGTCTGTAAGAAAGTGCAATGCATGGAATTTCCATTTGAAGAAGTATAGTGTTCCTTGCAGAAAATATAGCATTATTTTGAAAGGATATTCTTCAATAAGCAGTTGCTCTTTCAGAGACCACAGTGCAGCATGCCTTTATGCAAGTTTCCTTGAAAAGGATGCAATATATTTGTTCATTCCTTTGAAAAAAAAAAAAGGGTGGCACTCCTTGCTCAGAAGAAAACTACACAAACAGAGCCACCACCTCCAGAAAATTGGAAATTAGACCTTACTGTCAGGAAATTAAAAAAATTGATTTCCACCCCAGCCAACCCCAAAAAACGAAATAATTTTGATTTTTTTGTTCAGAGAGGTCCCTCTTAAGAATTTAATTTTCTTGTTGACGAAGGGTTCCTTCATGCCGACATGTGGAAACTGACACAACGAAGGATGCAGATCGGATTTGCAAAATTTGACTAAGAGCCTAAAGAACTTCTAGTAGGTCAAAGGTCAGCAAAACCAAAAAAAAGCTAAAGAAACAAAAAAAAACAAGAAAACCAAGAAGACCTACTGGGCCAGAGTGCCTCAGACATAGGGTTTGTTTTTTTGTTTTTTTTTTGTTTTTTTGTTTTTTGGTTTCTTTGTTGTTTTTTGGTTTTGCTGACCTTTGACCTACTAGAAGTTCTTTAGGCTCTTAGTCAAATTTTGCAAATCCGATCTGCATCCTTGCCCGTCTTGTCATTTGTCGTTTTTTCTTCTTGCCAGTCAATGCATATGTCAAAACAGAGAATGTGTAAAGAGGAGTGCAAAAAGCGCACTCTCACAGTCCCCTGTTCTGTTTATTTATTTATTTATTTATTGTTTTATTTATTTATTTATCTTTTTATTTATTTTTTCATCTATTGATTTATTTACTTATTTATGCACACATATATAGATATATATATATATATATTATTATGTAAGTGGATTTGCCCTCATCCTGTCGCCCTCGTGATTGCGGTTGAGGTCGAGGAGCTTCTGCGTGCAAGGCAGCATATTTAATGGTTGCACTTTCGGGGGCCTGTGGTGCTCTTTACGAGGTGTAGCCGATTTGGTCTCCGATTTGCAGACATCAGCAAGGAGCGTGTGTAGATCCTCAGTTGGTTCGGGCATGTTTGGATATTCCCCACAGTTCTCCACATGAATCCTTCATTGAGGCACCAAAATAAGATGCTTCGCAGCAAAAGCCCAATTGTGTGTCAGCCAGGCCTGGGCTGGTTGTGACAACTGGACGAAGGCATGGCTGGGATTCATGGACGTTCATCCCCCCAAATGTTATAATGATAGGACCCCATAGACCAGCCGGTAGCAAAAGACTGCATTCATGACACCCCAATGTTTCCCATCAAATGACCTCAAGCCGCTTGGAAAAGTAGCAGGATTGGCGCCAATTTTCACTGACGCCCCCAATATCACAAAAGAAAACATCAAAAAAAACTATAAACCATGGAAATTCTGCGATTTCAACTACACAGTGCTTGGCTCTTCGGCGCTATGTGTGTACCTGTTTCTTGCTTCCTAGCACAGCTAGGGCAGGGTGACCCCGCAGCGATGGAGGGGATGGAGGGAGGGAGGGAGGGAGGGAGGAGATAGAGATAGAGATAGAGGAGATAGAGGAGATAGAGGAGACAGAGAAGACAGAGAAGACAGAGAAGACAGAGAAGACAGAGAAGACAGAGAAGACAGAGAAGACAGAGAAGACAGAGAAGACAGAGAAGACAGAGAAGACAGGGAAGACAGGGAAGACAGAGAAGACAGAGAAAGAAAGAAAGAGTCCATAGCAAAATGTCAATTCAATTCTTGGTTTTTTTAGCAGTCCAATAGTCTATAGTCATACAGTATGAGCATGATATACCAAGTTCACAACTATAAATGAATAAATGGAATAAATGGAATAAATGGAATACAATAAGTGGATGATAACCCCAACTCCTTATATATAAATGGAATAACCCTGGGGTTATCATCCACTAAATGCGACGATCCCAGGATGCAAAGGCGCCAGCTCCACCAGCACCCAAACCTTTGGCGCCCGCAGTGCCGGTAGCGCCTGCAGTCTTTGAGGCGGCAGTTTTTTATGATTTTGGCTACACCAAAAATGTATGAAAATGTGACTTTACTGGGAAATGTTCTTACAGTAGAACATTCTAGAACCACCTGATTTTTGGGGGGTTAAAGTTATATACACCCATTTCATGCGTATGAAGCCTTTTGAAGACGATGAAGGGTGAAGAAAGATGAATTGTCCGAGGGTTCATTCCAAACATTTTTGGGGGGGGGCAAGATATCGAGGCATATGAATGCGGTATTTGATGCCATTTGATGGTACAAAATGCAGCGCATCCATGAACTTTTAATGCAACCAATTGACTGCGCCCAGATAGCGGGACACTAATTAATGGAACCAGTAGCTGCTAATTAGCAGTTAGGATCTCACATATAACCAAATTAGCAGTTAGGAACATAAAATACAATAGCCTCCACTAAATTAACATAGACCCTGAACTTGGCATTTTTTTTAGTGGAAACTCATCTTCCAAGTTGCACCTCTTGGCCGGGTCTTTGTTAATTTACTGGAGGGTAAGTGTTCACTTCAACGCGGTGAACCATGAATTCCCACCAGTTCCAGCGCTTGGACTCAACCCCTCATGGAATCTATCAACCTGGGTGGCGTTCTCAGAGGGGATTCATAAGGGTTATATAAATGACAACACCCAGGTTGGAAGCAATATTACAAGGGATGCAAGGGGAATTATATAGATATAAGTATCTGTGTATTGTGTATTACAGACGCATACGATCAAACATGTTTTAAACGCATTGCCATTTCGTAAGTAGCTATGAGCCTTGGCTCATTTGTGCGACCATTTGCATTTGTGCGTAGGTTTTGGATGCTGGCTCTGGCAGCGCTTTGAAGAAGGTGCCATGAACAGCAATTTTGTGATGAGATGAGGCATCATTCCTTAGCAGATCTTAGCAGCATCAGGGTCATTTCTGGAAAAATACCTTCCGGTAATTTGATATATCTATTGAAAATCACCAATTGTTATAGGTAAATCATCTATACATGGCAATTGTCCATAGCTATGTTGAATTACCAGACAGAGGGTACGTTCCAAAAGATGGATCTAAATCATGTGTGCTTTGGTTCTTCCTATCATCTATCCCTATGACGGAGACCGAAATGAGAACGTGTACACACTCAAAAAATGACAAACTTCATCTGTCCCTATTGGGGGATTACTGAAAAAAACCAGCTGGAAATGCTCCAAGTCTTGCCAACGTCCAAGTCCGAATTCTTGCAAATTTCCAGACCAGCTAGGCCTCCAACAAGATGAAATTGCCGGAGCCAGAGGCCGCGGGTGCTGCAACCAGCTCACAGATTCTAGACCAGATTCATGGTGCATCTTGGAATTGCCCATGGAATTTATGGGAACTCCCACTATCTCCCACTGATGGTACCATATTGCACCCCTATTCCCAGAAGCTTCCCGCGCGGAATAGGGTTATGGGGGTCCCATCGCCAGGCCGCACCGCCACCCCCCAAGGTGCTGGTGGTGGGGAGACCAGATTCTTGGCGAATGAGACGAAAAAGGAAATGTTGGTCATGGTTTAGTACCATGTTGTACCATGTATAGATGTTTATCCTCTTTTTCCAGCCTTGAGAGGTTCCACTCGGGATTCAAATCCCATTGAAACCTCTACTTAGTTCGGGGATTTCCCAGCTTGCCATGTTTGAGTACCGGAGGGTAACTCTGTCATTTCATTTTTACTTGATTGGAGTTCTGAAGGGCTTGGCCCTTATCCGTAGTTTCAGGATTCTATTTCTTAAAATTGACTGTTTGGAGTTGAAATCTATTGGTATTTTTGGTTGCATCCCCTAGGTTTCCAGCACCAAGAAAAGTTCATGTTTAAGGCACATCGTCAGGAAAATCTTTACCCTCTGGCAATCCAACGCGGTAATTTGAAAATCAACCAAAAAATAATTCGTAATTCGATGATGTTCCCATGAAAACCTCCAATTTATATCATCCATTTACAAGGCATTTCCCCATGAAATGTGGATTTTCCCCAGCAGTTCTGAGATTCAACCACCGCAGGCTGACACATCCCCTACATCCCCAGCCTCTCCGGCTCCCAGACCGCCACCGCAGGTGGGGATAGCCCCCGAGATTTTAGATTTTAGAACCTGAGGTAGCAACGGAAAACGACCTATTAAAATGTACATTATGTATAGATACTGTATAGAGATAGATATAGATATAGGTATGTGTATATTATATGTATGTATGTATGTAACGCAATGCAATGCAATGCAGTGCAATGCAGTGCAATGCAATGCAATGCAATGCAATGCAATGCAATGTAATGTAATGTAATGTATGTATGCATGCATGTATGTATGTATGTATGTAATGTATGTAATGTATGTAATGTATGTAATGTATGTAATGTATGTAATGTATGTAATGTATGTAATGTATGTAGTAATGTATGTGTATGTATATGTAATGTATGTAATGTATGTAATGTATGTAATGTATGTAATGTATGTAATGTGTATGTATGTATGTGTATGTAATGTAAATGTATGTAATGTATGTATGTATGTATGTATGTATGTGTATGTATGTATGTATGTATGTATGTATGTATGTATGTATGTATGTATGTATGTATGTATGTATGTATGTATGTATGTATGTATGTATGTATGTATGTATGTATGTATGTATGTATGTATGTATGTATGTATGTATGTATGTATGTATGTATGTATGTATGTATGTATGTATGTATGTATGTATGTATGTATGTATGTATGTATGTATGTATGTATGTATGTATGTATGTATGTATGTGTGTATATGTGTGTATGTGTGTGTGTTAATTTGCATGGTTTTTCCTAGAAACGTCCATTGAGAGGGGATTTTCTAGAGGGTAAATACACGGGTATATGTTTAAATGGGCACCGTGCTGGTTACATAATGCGGCTAGTGTCTATCCACATCGACCTGTTTGGTGATAAGAATGGATCATTGCGGAAAATAACCATGAATTATAGTTCCATCCCCCATAAATCACAGAACTCACCAAGCTGCGCGGAGGCTCCAGCAAGTCCAAGCTCCCGGACCGAGGCAGCTCCGCTGGTAATTTCTTACAGTTTGCGAACTGGAAGCCATGAACCATTTGTAGATGAGGATTTACCATTATTTACCTATAAAGATTGGTGATTGTCCATAGCTATAGCAGCTAATTTACCATGATTGACCTAAAATTGGTGATTGTCCACAGATGTCCACAGCTATGTTAAATTGCCAGAGGGTAATTGAATGTAAATGCTAACATACCTTTCAGTGATATAACGCGGCGATGGAAAATCGCCAAACGGGTAGATGATTCCGATCCAAAAAGTTGACAGGCTTCAGAAACCAACCACTTGGAATGCCCGAACGTTTAGGGTTTTTGGCAACTGTTACAGTGTGATTTGCCAGACGGAGTCATTGGCAGCTTTGGGAGGGGTCGAACCAATCGCCTTGGAGTACCCTCTGGTGATCAAACGTGGCTGGAAAAAGTTCCATGATTTTCCCGTTTGAATGCCTATCTACAGGGGATTTTCATGGGTTTCCCAGCTAGTCACATTTGATTACCAGAGGCTAATTCGATCATATTTTTCGCATTGCAGATATGCCGAGTGTCAGTTTCCGGGCAGGGAGGGAGAAGGACTTTTGTGGCCAATGTCAAGCAATCCTCAAGATGCTGAACCTGCCAATGGTGATATTGGCGGTTCCATTTAGGGAGATGGATATTATGAGATTTTATCCATGCACGATGTCTACAGATGTGTGCATATGTATATTTAGGGGTGATCGATATCAGATTGTTGCTGCTATCGTCCACTTGCATTGGTTTTACGAGCATAGTTTTTCATGATTTGATATACGTTGGGGTAATCCAACATGAAAAATACGTATGGTTTCGGTGGGAAGAGTATCTATATACAAGTCGTGGCGGCTTTTCCACATTCATGTTAGTTTACAGGAGGGTATTTTCCTATTTCGCTTGTCTGGAGCTTCTCACTTGATTCAGGTCGTGCCACCCCCTCCGCCACCACCGGTGGCAGAGAGTGGCACTGGCGCCCGGAGGAACGGAGAGGTGCAGCCGCAGGGTTGGAAGATTTGAGGTTGGAACAGAAATTCTGGATTTCAGGATGGATTTCACGGGTTTCTTTGCCAGATCTTCTTCTGATTCAGTTCTATTCAGCTGTGTTGAAGTATGGGGTTTGAAAATCCTTCAACCCAAGACAGCATTGTTCGAGACATGGTCAAGGAATGATTTATCATTGACCAAATTGCTGAACTTCATGGATTCTGTTCAGCTGACACCATTTCAAAATGGGTGTGGTTCAAAATTTGGGACCCGAGGCACCACATATGTGAGCTCTTGAGTATGAACCTCCCATGATGTTCAACAAGACATGCCTAGGTTCTTTTGACTGGCAATGTGCATTGAAAGCCCCAGCATTTGGTCAGATGACAGCTGCTCCAGAGCAAGTGAAGAAAGGGCGCTTGAGGTCCTTTCTCTTGGCTCCTCGGCTGCGGCAAACAATCATGGTGGCCATGAGCCTGTCTGATGGTGGTACAGCCTGATAGTCTAGGAAGCAAAATATGAAAACCAGATTCATCATCGCCATATTGTAAGTGAAATCCAAAAAAAAGATTGAAAAGCAAAATCCTACTAGTGATAAATCACGTTTCTACTCGTTTGAGGGCTACTATATGTTACTATCGTGAAATCTCCAATGCATTCTGGACAAAAATCATCAAAAAAAACCATTGCCGGGCTCCGATGCTCTCGTCCTAGGAGAAGGGCTTTGGTTTTATCTCGCTCGAGGCCAGGCCGGCGCAGCAGTGAAATGTTGGCTGGTTTATCAAGCCATGTTTCTGAACCCTCAAATAACTTCATTACCTATAGACATTAGAGATATATCCACCATAAACCCAACCATTAATCTAGTTACCAACCAACTTAGCTAACGTCTTGGGTAGCACCACCTTGTATTAATGGAGACCAAACATGCCGGGAACAGAATTCCAGTCCAAGAACTTGCGCATAGTTTATCTGTATGTGTGATTTTTGCTGATCTGAATCAGGTTGGCTCATCACTGTTACTGTGTAATTTCAATCCCCATTCTTACTGGTTATGTCATCTTGAAGCCTAAAATTCGCTGGTCAAATCACCCTCAAATTTTAATGTTCACCAGCCAAACCACGATTTGCTCCATGATTTCCATCGGTTTTTGTTGCCTGAGGATATCGAGTTGGACGTTTTCGTCCACGTGAGCACCTTTGAAGGACAGAAGCCCAACGACTTCCCGGGCTTGCCGGGTTTGTAGGGATCCCCAGAGGTTGGGGGCGGGGGAGTCCACCTGGATGTCACTAGGACCCAAGAGCTACGAATGGTCATTTGGATTCATTTGGTATTGCGATGGCTGACGGGCTAGTTATCAGGCAGTTGTTTTTCTCTCCAAACTTGGCGGTAATCATTCTACTTGGAGGGGATGGTGGTTGAAAAATGTTCCGAAGTACCATCCCATCCATCCCCAAGGACGACCCGTAGCTGGAAAAATCGAGGCCGCCAGTGGGACAGGAAGTGGAGTTCACTGTGTCAGAAGGCCATGCCAGGCGGGGGTTGAGGGGTCCACGGATGCTGCAGATGGAGGGAAATATGAAGAGTTCGAGATGGTGACACCACTTAAGATGTGGAAAAGCAGTGTAACTAGAAAGGGCCAATAAAAATGTGACAATTGCTAGGGCGATGGCCAAAGTTTCTGCAGTCTTGCACTTGGTATTATTCTTTGACTCATATAAGCCTTTGGTAATCTAACCTGGCAGTGGCAGTTGGAAATCATTCTTTTGAGATGTTCTGCGCATTTGCAGCTTGCGTTCCACAATTTTCTTCTGAAATTGGGGATTTGCGTTCTGTCATCGTAGAAAAAATCACTGTTTGATGATTTTCCCTCGTTGAAATTCCCCAGTTTCATTGGTTGGGGACTGGGATTATTTTAGGATCCAACAAATGGATAAATCACTGTAGAGCATATGGAATGTGGTTCGTTGTTTTTTTCATGTGGGAATCCACTTCAATCTTGTTGATGTAAAAAGGAAAATATAAGACCACCATATAGTCACCAAAAAACACTCAGAAAAAGATATGACTTCAACTTGGTAGATGTTTGATGATTAATTATGTCTTTCCATCTCTTTTGTGTCCCAAAAACACCTCAGGCCCCGCGCAGCCTGGGCTCGCATCACTGGGCCCGCGCTGCCGATGGACGGAGGCAAAGTGCTCTGCAAGTCCTTGGGCTACGCCGGGCGCCCCGGGCGACGCTGGAATCAGCCAAAAAGTTGGTAAATGTTGGTAGAATCTGCATGAATATTTCAGAATTATATATGCAGTAATTGAACCCAATGAAGGTTGGTGGAGTGAGGGGATGGCGATGAAAATTTGGGAAGTGGTTTGGTTTAAATTTGGCTGAAATCGTCATTTTTGTTCAGCCTTCATCACCGGTTGATAACATCATTTTCCCCATGAAATTTACAAGTTCGGGGTATCCGGTATCCCCCATATCTGGACAAACTTAGATTAAGATTTGGAAGTTTGGCTTTAAAAAGATGTATGCACATGTATATATGTATATATTGTACTGCACAGGTACATTTATTTATGAACAGATGGGGTTGGAAATGGTTGGGTCTCCAAAGAGGAATTTCCTGTTGGAAAAAATGCAACTTTTGGCATGCCTATGTTGTGCGATTTAACGTTGTAAAAAGGACGGCAGATGAAGGTCTTGTGGCTGGCCCCATGTGGACAAAGTTTTTGCACCTGAGGTCTTGCAAAGGCCTGAGCGATATTTGGACTTCAGACATTTGGTGAAGGCACGGTGTGAGGCGTCTTTTTCATCACTGATGTGAAATTTTCAATGAGTACATGGCGATTGTAGTTCGCAGTGTGTATCTAGCATATGCATGCATATGCGCCATGATCAAAGTTGGCTGATTTACCATTCGTGAATTTTCATACCACCCTGAATAATCCTAGGGATTTGATGATTTTGATGGTGGCCACCATAAGGATTCACAAGTTCATGGTCGGATGACCATGGCCCAATCCCATGTACCTTGATCACGACAGCTGACGCCAGGGCTGGGCCACCTTGTTGCACGTGTTGCAGCACGATCTGCCGGACAAGCCCAGCAAGGATGAAAAAGGGCCTATAGATTGAGACCAGGTATGCACAATGAAGCTCCTCCCAAGGTGGAGTGTGTTAATATTTTTCAGTAGGTAGTTATTTTCAACATCATATTAACCTACTTTTAGTATTAGTAGATAGTTTGTGATTCAACATCATAAATTCACCTAAATCAACCTATCATATGATGTTGAATCACAAACTAGCCACTAATGCTGGTAACCTAACATACATCACCAATGTTGATATTAACTATGATGGTTAGGTTGCTAACCTACATCACCTATCATATTAGTGATAGCAACCTAACCATCATAGTTAATTGATCACCATCCATGATGGCCGAGGTTGAAAACGGCGATCGAGGCCTTGGCCCCGGAAGGCACCCGGCGGGCGGCATGGGGCGAGCCAGCGAGCCAATGGAAGCCGCCGGATGATTCACCGTTGGTAGATACTGTTTGTTCATGGTTAAGCATAGTTAATGGTTATAAAACGTTATAAAACCATAGTAAGATCAGTAAGATCATATGTTTTGGATTTTTTTTGATATATTCACCAATAGGATGATTCCCCTTGGGAAAAATCCCGTATAAATATTTTTTTTTGGTGAAATGTCACTATGAATGGGAGATTTGCCAGCCACGGTGGATTTCCGGAGGGCAAGGATATGTTGCTGATGGACTTATGACCTATTGCTCATTGAAGCATATTGAAGCAAGTTTCGAATGAATGATGTATGTTTTGATGGATTCACTGGAAACATCTGGAAACCACGTGTATAATTGGAAAAAGCAGGATTGCCTGCAAAGGTTCCTTCAAGCCAATCCAGTTTTGGGCGACCAAAGTTGGCCCACATCTAGAAGAAAGATTGTACAGCGTATTTGTTTCATCTTGTTTCCAAACTGAGATTGTGATTGTTAGACAAGATAGTGTTAAAGTGTCATTCTTCATGCTTGGCTAGTCAGAAGCCATCAGATGCCCGAAACAGACATTTTGTATGTGTATATATATATACATATATAGGGGAAATGATCGTGGGGTTGCTGGGAGGTTCCCACCTGGCAGTTGAGTTTTAATGCATTTGATGATGGTTTTCCAGGAGACTCCCAATAGCAGCCCTTTGCAACTCATAGGGCGTTACATCATCACTCACTGTTTGCAGGAGGGAAATTCCACATCAAGTTCAGTCCAGAGACTACAGAAAATAGAATCCATATGTTTTCCCCAAGTTTTATTATGACGCAAATTGGTCCTGGCTCAACTTATAAAATACATTACCCCAAAACTTGGTAGCGTATCATGATTTAGCAGTTTACTATCATTGTCCTCATTAAAACTGAAATTTTATGGGTACCCCTTATTTTTTGACAAACCAACGTATCGCATTGATTATGTTTATGTACTGTATGCCAGTTGCATCCCACAAACCCTCATTGTTGGTTAACATCCCATGTTTATTTGCAATTACCCAGCACATCAACCATGCTGGGTCCACACATCTACAAATCCCATTGGCTGATGGTTATCAGTTATCCACCAATCTTCTAGTCCGGTAATCAAACGTGGCAATGGAAAATCCCCAATAAATGGAGGTTTTGTTGGGAAAAACATCCAACACGGTGGATTTCTCACTGCCATTTTTGATTACCAGAGGATACATCACCTTCTATATTTCCCATAGCAGACGCCCCTTGCCCTGGCAGGAGCACAGAAGTTGTCCCAAGGTGTACTACCTGAAGCCGTGCTGGCAGCGATTGAAGATTTGGCCGCGTCTTGGCATGAGATATCGCGAGTTGTTTGGAGAATTTGCCAAAAAAGAATGGATGGCTTACCCTAGGGTAAAGTAACCTAGATGTGGAAAAGCCATGGTTTCCCGAGGAAAATGATCTACAAGTGGCGGGATTTCCACAAAAATGTTAGTTTAGATTGGGTAAGCAGTCAAATTTTGGTAAAGGGAGCGTTTCCGGGAACAAATCAAAGTTTTTGATGTTCGGAATTGGACCAAAAAAGAATCATGTGATAGCAACAGTTTTTTCTGGGGGGCGGAATTCCTCCAATAGAAAGGAAATGGTCGAAATGCTGGGCCTGGAGAAAGGGAGCCCGGGCCCGAGGTCTGCGTGGTGGCACCCAACGCCGAAGCGGCCAATGAGAAGATCGACAGGGAGCCCGGTTGACCGGGGCGGCCATGGAGGATTTTTTCTTGGGGATCTTATCTGGTTATTTTCCTTAAGATGATAGAGGATAAGATTTTGGGTGATCTTATCTGGTTATTTTCTTAATAAAGTAGCAATCACCATCCATTATGATTTCCTGTAGAAACTCCAACTTATCATGAGTCATGGTGAAAAAAGGACTTGCCGTTTTCAAAAACGGGTGATGTTCCACAGCTACGTTACATTCCCAGAGAGGAGATGAGCTTAAGGCGATAGACACAACAGAGCTTTGCGACTGTTTTCCCTCTGGGTTCCTGGACAGATGCAATAAGAACTGCAAGATTGGAAGTGTCTAGGTTTGGAAGGTTGTCCCCCAAATATATATATATATACAATTATATATATATGTGTAGATAATAAGATCTACATATATATATATTTATATATATATATATGTATATATGTATATACATATCTGTATATCTGTACACACATGGATTGTTTGTCAAGTTTGATGGAGAGATACATAGATTTGACCCACAAGCGGGGAGGTTGTAGTTCCGGACGTTGCAAATGGGTTGGCTCAGGCGGCCGAGGGCCAAGACCAGTTCAATTTCCACGTGTGGCTGCAACAAGAGGCCGGGCGTGCAGCCTGGGGTCATCACCGCATTTTCAATTCAGTTCCATCCTTGATTTTAGATTCAATACAAAAGCAGAATCTCCAGTTGGCTGTTAATTTTTGAAGGGGCATTGTATGCGTTCACTACATGTCAACCGTAAATAGACGTAAATAGTGCAGAAATCTGGACGTCGTAGTGGCTCGCTTGGCTCCGTAGGCCTTCCTGTCAGATGCGGCAGTGCCAGAGGTCGGGGGAAGATAAAGCGATGCTTATATAGATATATATATATATATACCCATAGACTTCAAATGATTCAGTTATGCCAAATTTTGGCATACCCCAAAGCCACGGGGCTTCTGAAATGGTCATTTTTTCTGTTCAGTGTTCACACTTCTCATCTACACACAGATATTGCCTTGATTTCGAGATATTTCCATGGTTCGCCTATGTCCACTAGTCGCCGACTCGTGCAGCCCATGGCCCAGCGGCACAATGTCGCAGGCAGAACGCCTCTGGATCAGACACGCTTCGCGCGCCAGAAGTGAGGCAAAGTCGCAGATTTCAATGGCATAGCAGGTGAATGATTAGGATATTGTAGTAACGGATGACTGAGCCCTGACTATCCCCCTTCACAATAGTGATAACGTATGATAAATTACTATACATAGACAATCGTGTATATATATATATATATTTATTTATTTATTTACAATTTTTATATAATTGCTACTTGGTACAGTACCACACCCTTACCAATGGACTGAGGGTTTTATTAACCCTGGATTAAAATTAATAAACCATCCCAGCAACCAGCCCCTTCGGATCGCAGACAGGAGATGCGACATCGGCGGGAGGAAACACATCCTGCACCTTGGACCTTGAAGGGATCAAAAGGAGGTGCCTGGTTCCGCATGTAATTTCATGGGTTTATAAACCCATGGAAGTGTACTGATGTAGACTTTAAATATATAATATATCTATGTAGATATAGATATATATATATATGTACAGATAAATACAGATATATATATATATATATTTATTTATTTATATATATATATGGATTTATATATATTTATATATACATATATATATGTATATATACAGATATATATATATATATATATGCATACAAATAAAAGTATATATATATAGGGATATAGATGTAGAAATATAAATATATATTTAAATATATATATATACAGATAAATATAGATATATATAGATAAATATAGATATATATATATGGTAACCGACAGAATTATGGAAAAAAAAACGTTCAACTTAGACAGGCGGCGCCTGCGTCCGATTTTTCCATAATTGTGTTTTTCCCCATAAGGGTTCAACATATCCCGGAAGTGATCCGAACCTTTTTTTTTCCATAATTCTTGGAGGTGGCCATATTTCCATAATTGATTTTTCCTGTAAAATCAGGGGGCTAGGGCAGATTGACCGGTTTTTCCATATATTTTTTCCATAATTATTTTTTCCATAATTAATGTTTGGGGCTCCACCTGTTGGACATGTCATGGATCCACAATTCAAACCCCTTTTTTTCGGGGGTTATGGAAATATGTATGCAAATGCAAGTATGTAGTATCAACCCAATTGGTGGCTTGGCAAAAGGATACATCCCGCATATGTATGTACGTACAACAATGAGTTTTGGTGGTGCAATTGAATATCAATGGAAGACTTAGGGCATATACCAGATCTTTAGACACATATTTTCTATAATTCAATATTCCCCCTTAAAATGCATTCAAATTGCGAATCGATGGACATACAGTCACCGACAGAATTATGGAGAAAAAAAAAGGTTCGTAACTTTTCTATCATAGACAGGCGGCGCCTGTAAATTGAAACGTCTTTTTTTTCCATATTTCTGTCGGGTGCTGTATATATATAGACATATATATATATAGATAAATAAAGATATATATAGATATAGATATGTATAGAGAGAGAGAGAGATAGATATAGATATTTATATTTAAATGTATATATTTATTGCCATAAACCTGAGGTCGCCTAGTTATACCCTTGGGTCATCAGCTCCGTGGTTTGCTGGAAAACCATCCAGCTACACTTCGATGATTCGATGATTTTCCCAGCGAGCTGAACCTCCATGGCTAGCTCGGGCAGTTCGGGGATTTCCAATTGCCATGTTTGATGACCGGAGGATATTCTATTCGAAAGTATTCCAATAACGATGTTTTTCATAGGAATCATATATCCCAATATGCACCATGTATGGTAGATTAAGTGCATTTGGGCCATTTGTGGGGTAGATGTTGGTAAATATGCCATATGTTTGGGGCATTTGGACACATGTACACATTTTAGTCAACCCTGGATTGAAAACCCATGATTTCTTTTTTGCAGGGATTCCAATCTATTCAAACAGCCGTGTCTATTGATTTTGGGGCATTGACCACACTTGCCTTCATTTTTCAGCAAATGTCTAGTGTTGATGCGTGCTTGATGGCGAATAGAAGGACACTCGCCCTTTATGTAGCTAAGTAGCTGAAGGACAAGAGGCAGAATGTTTTGATGAAATTCGCAAGTCGGTCATTTAATCAGCAAACCATAGCAAACCCATTCATAAACCACCTTCTTTTTGCACATGCCTTTTTGTTTTACACGTCCCAAATTGCAAATTTAGATTGGGCTTGCCACAACGGGACATCCTATAGAAAATCTGTATAAAAAGGGGCCATATCCCGGCCAAAGTCTCAACGCAATTTGCATACACAGTAATTTAGCATTAAGAAATCCAATCAAAGATTCTAAGATCCAATCAAGTCTTAGCAATCCAACTTCTTTTGTGGGTTTCACATACCCTTCTGGTGCACAAAGCCCTGCCTGTTCCCACTCCCTGTCGATTTTTGCTATAAAGGGCATCCTATGCCAAACCAAACCAGCTGCTGAAGGAAGATAAGCCTTGGTGGCAGGCACTGGGACGTGGTGATGGCATGCCATGGCTGAATGTTGGTTGTCCATGTTGAATAATGTTGAATCTATTGATGAAGGTTCACTCACATACCGGATGTTGAATAATGCTGAATAATGTTGATTCGGCACGTGGTTCACAAAGCATTTTGGAAAAATGTTTTGACCATTGATTCGGAAATGTTGCCCTAAACATATCTTCCAAACAGCCAAAAAGACCGGGCTCCTGAAGAAATTAGAAGAATTAGAAGCCATGTGCATTGAAAACATGTCCCGAAAAAGAGGGGAAACCGCCAGGGAGGTGGCGATACTGCCGCGGGCGCTGAATGGGAGCCCCATCACCTTAAGGTGGGAGCGCCATGGAAATCATGGGAAAATCATGGGAAAACCCATCGGAAAACCACCCTGACAAATGGAGGTTTATAAATCATCATGATTCATTGGCTACGGAATGACTTAATAATTAACTGCCTCAAAACTGGTGAACCATTACAGTATTAAGGTTTAGGGTTTAGTTAAGGAATCTTACAGTCATATCAGATTATGGTTCAATCAAGGGTGATCAGGGTCGACCTCACTGCGACCGAACCTGAAATGATGGTGAATGTAAGGTTTGTATAGGGGAATCATCCCCAAACATCCAATGGCATTTTGTCAGGTTTGTGAAATATTGTCATTTACCCAGACCAATGGAATTATTGATGCCAAACCAACGGTTCCAAGCAAGCAGTGGCTGCGTTGAACACCTCTGTTGATTGATGATTAGTTGGGTGATATCCTAATCCTATCCAATATATTGTGGAGTATCGTAGTGCATCACAGGAATTCCTTTATATTTTATAAACATATATAAACTAAACATGGTTTTGAACACAGCTCAAATGAGTCTTGAAGATCCATGCCATCCCATGCCCATTTTGATTCCAAGCGCTGGTGAATACCGGAAAATCATTCTCATTACTGGTGAAATGCTCCTTTTCTCATCCCTGACATGTTTGTTTCGGGTAAGTCCCAGCAAATCTATGTCGATTTACATCTGGGGAGAGCTTCAGAGATCGCCCTGGTGCTGGGAGTTTCTCAACATTTTGATGCTATGGTTGGGCTTCCGTCCCAGATGGGATGGGAAAATTCATTACCATTGAAGTACTAATCATTCGGGGATTCTTTTCTGGTAAAGTGAGGAGTTTCATTGTTGGATATACTGCAACTGGTTGGATATAAGTGTTTCATCTTTGTTGGTCGTGCTAAAACTTGCGGATCTCCGAATTGGCTGGATCACATGTTACCTATTGAGGAGCTTCCGGATCGGAGATGATCGGCTTGAATGAAGGGCTAATATGGTTGTGTGTGTATGTGTATCAAAAGCTGTCCTTTCCATCATTCCAAAGCTACACCATTCAGCACGGAACCTGACACGTGGAGGTCCTGAAGATGATACGACTTGATATGGAACTTGGGTGGGTTTCGTGTGAATTTAGGGGTGTGGCCTCCAGTAAACCAACTTGTTTGAATCATTTTGAAGCGGAATCCATCGTTTGCAAGTCATTTTGTATCATTACTTGATAATATTGATGTTAGTTGCTCATATCTATTGGAAGATGTCTCTCAATTTTTTGACCCCAAAAAATTAATCAGTTCCCTAGGAATTTACCATAAAATATCCCAGGTCGGTTGGGTCATGGAGAGCCGATGGATCCCAGGCGTCTCACCTGAATCCTTCCAGTGACTCCTGCAGTGGCGGCCCTGGGGCAGAGATCAAAGCTGTGAGGCAGTTGTCAAATACCGTTGTCGATGATTGAAATGCATATATGTTGTTTTAATAAACATAAAACATAAACAACAATGATTTAAAAAGGTATTTAAGAATGGGGATATACTACGGATACCATGGGAGAAAAAATCTATATCAATATGACATGTGGGATAATTAATTAATAATGTTACAAAACTACTGGTGGTTATGTCTTTGTATCCTATCAGTTTTATCCACATTTATCACCCGTACTCCCACACTATTGATTGCTCCATCATATGGATTTTCCTGAGAATTGTGTGCCCCCAAATCCTGTGGGTTATCATGTTCATCATCAGTTTCATATGAAGATTGCAATGGTGAGTTATCTTCTCCATGTTTGAACAAGCCATGTTAGTTGTTATAAAGTATAGATAGCCGTTACAAATGGCCGAGATCTAAGTAGCCACATCGCAGCACTTGAAGCCATCTAAAACCATGTAAGACTGAAGTGAGTGTGAATGGATGGGACAAATCCATCGAATGCCGTTGGCTCTGACGCAAAATTACTTTACTTCGTGTGATCCCCACCATGACATTTATACATGTTCTTACTGGCAAATCTTCTGGCATTCTATCTGACATATCTTCTGACATTCTATTTGGCATTCTATCTGGCATATCTTCTGGCATATGATCTGGCATATCTTCTGGCATTCTATCTGGCAAATCTTCTGGCATTCTATCTGGCATATCTTATGGCACTCTATCTGACATATCTTCTGGCATTCAATCTGGCATTCTATCTGGCATATCTTCTGGCATATATTCTGACATATCTTCTGGCATTCTATCTGACATATCTTCTGGCATATATTCTGACATAACTTCTGGCATATCTTCTGGCATATCTTCTGGCATATCTATCTGGCATATCTTCTGGCATATTTTCTGGCATTCTATCTGGCAAATCTTCTGGCATTCTATCTGGCATTATATCTGGCATACCTTCTGGCATATTGTCTGGCATTCTATCTGGCATATCTTCTGGCATATATTCTGACATATCTTCTGGCATATCTTCTGACATTCTTTCTGACATTCTTTCTAACTTTCTTCTGCACATTCTTTGTCCCATATCTTCCTACATGAGGTCCGGCAGGGAACACTTGGCGTGGATACTCGCGGTTGAGGTCCGGCAGGGGACACTGGGCGTGGATGGTCGTGGTTGAGGTCCGGCAGGGAACACTGGGCGTGGATGGTCGTGGTTGAGGTCCGGCAGCGAACACTGTGGATCGCGAGTCGCAGTTGAGCAGGAGGACGAGGAGGACAACGAGGACGACGAGGACAACGAGAGGACGACAAGGATGACAAGGAGGACGAGGAGGACGAGGAGGAGAGGAGGAGGAGGAGAGGAGGACGAGAGGAGGACGAGGCAGGAGGAGGAGGAGGAGGCAACTGACATAAAATCTAACAACCCTCACCTGGCAGGTGGGGAAAAATGTTGTTTCAACTGGGTGTGCCCTCGTTTTTGATGATTTGGAGGGTATCCCCAGTTATCAGTCACAGCCATACACTTCACCAAGGTTCAGAGGATGTGTTGAAGGCCCGCGGAAACAGCTGGGTGTTTCAATGTTCCAGAGGGGCTTGTGCCCCAAATGGAGGCCCTCGGCTTTTTTTAAAGGCGGTATCCGAAAAGGATGTTTCCAAGGAGTAAGGAGTGCTAGTTTCCTTTTTTTAAGGATGTTAGATTACATTTGGGAAGGGTAGTTTGTGATGCAGCTCCATGATTTTGAAGCATTTGATGCTACAGCTCCTGGAGCCTGAGTCGTTGACTCTCTTCCCTCCAGAACCAGTCAGGTGCTGGCGCACTTGCCCCTCTCCGCGCCGTCCTGGGCTAAGGGAAATCCCCGAACGAAACGGAGGTCTGAATTGGGGAAAACGTCAATAAATGGTGTTTCATTGCCGGGCTACAGAATAAGTAACATCCCACCAACGGAAAGCCCTGAGAATGTATGTAGTCTTCCAACCCCCGACGCATGGCAGGGTCGAGGTCAATTTGGGGGAGGGTAGGTGACAATTATCCATGTTGTAAACGAATAGTCGTGGCCATGATAAATCGCTACAAGAGTTAGAGTTATTATAATGCCATGAATGTACTGAGGTGACATTTATGACTACAACTCATTCAGCATTCATACTATTTCACACTACTTTTTAGATTCATTATATAATTCATAATTTATACATCATAATCTATCTATTATTAGCCATTACCCACATAAACTCATGAATCATTCATCAGCCGTAGTTCTCAAAAGGTGCCGGTGTTTTTCAGATGGGCTACTGATTTCTCTACGGTCACGCTTCCCCGTCCAAGGATTTCCTTGGATTGTGAGAATCCCTTTAAAGGATTGGGTAGTTATTGGGTTATTCCTGAAACGATGGAGAAAAACTGAAAAACTCAATCCTATTTTCACAGGGAATGATTTGTCCATCTGCTTGGGGATCCCTCAGAATCTCGTGGAAGGTCCATCCCTGCAGCCATTTTGGCTGGAGCCATGATGAAAACTGCCCCCGTCAAAGCTAGATGAAAAAATGGTGGGGATTTGATCACTGAAACGATATTTCAGGATTTTTAAGGGCCCGCCGGAGTGAATATTCATGATGAAATATGAAAGGTCCAATTTGATGAATATGTGGGAAAATAGTTGCACTTCCTTGGGAAAGCCTTTCATCATGGGCTGAGAAGTGGAAACGGCTGCGGCGAAGAAAGAACAATAACTAGATTGTAAAGATGTCTGGATGTTTGGAGATCAGGACATTTAAATGCCATAAAAGAACACTACCTAGATTGTTGGAAACATCCCGTAGGATTCTGCGGGGTCTGTAAGAAATCGCTGAAAGAGTTCAACTTCCGCACGTCCATGGCCCATGACTGACGCAGCCCGTGAAGCTGGTGATGTGGAAACAGAGATTCTTGGCGTGGCAAATTGATCAGATCAGATTGCGGGGAACCATGGCAAGATTAAATCAACTTCTTAGTAAGGCTTGATTAGACCAGATGTTTGGTACGGGTTGATTCGATTTGGTAAGGCTTGATTAGCTGTTTAGGAAGGATTGTTTCAGATTCCTGGGGTTACAGTTTATGTTGACCGTTGGCTGATTTGGAATGGTTGATCATATGTTGACATCGGAAAAAGATGTTATCGGCCTTGTAAGCTCTTGATCTACATTCTGCTTGGGATCTATTACTGTACTTCACTATATTACCATCTGGTAAGATTGGTCTATGAACCCATCCAATTGCAGATGTATCCGCCATCCTCGGTTGTAAACCATATCGCTTCGGTCTGCTGCATTTGACACGCACTCCCAGGAAATTTTCGGGCTTGAAGTTGAAAGGCCTGGCGGAATTGTTGGAAGTCACAAGGAGGATTAATACAAGCGCAGTTCAAAATGCAAAACTTTAGATGCTTAGATTCATGATTGATTTTATACCATATTCGATTGAAGTTTAGAAGTCAAACTTCCGACAATATGGACAGATGAAAAGCAGAGATGGGAAGAGTCAGAGAGAAGAGAAGAGTAGAAGAGAGAAGAGCAGAAGAGAGAAGATCAGAGAAGAGAAAGAGTCAGAAGAAAGAAGATGCAGGCGCGCAAAAAGGTAGGAAAGTCGCGAAACACTGTTTTTCCAATGATTTGTGGCTCCGGAGGGTCGAAAAGTAGGCTCGCTAAAGCGGCGGGCGCGGAGCCAGTGGCGCGAAGCAAATTTCGAAGTCAAAACGTACAAAACACACCATGCTCGGACCACTTTTGGAAGTTGAGATGTCTAAAAAGTGCACGCCGTTGTGGCGCGAAGCACATTTCGAAGTCAAAATGTACAAAACACACCAGCTTCAGGGCACGTTTAGAAGTTGAGATGTCGAAAAAGCGCACGCTGTTGTGGCGCGAAGCACATTTCGAAGTTAAAATGTGAAAAACACCAGGGGTTCCGACCACTTTTGGACGTTCAGATGTCGTTTCGCGTGGCAGGCGCAAGGGATTGTGGACCTTATCAGAAGTGAGCAAAACGCAACGGTTTTGTAGCATTTCCAAAAAAAACGATGGCAAGCGTGGGACATTTGAAGAGGATCTGCAAAGATGCATTTTCCGCGGCAGGCGCAGTACAAGAGACATGTTCATCAGAGCTGTTAGGAGGTCCGGGCGCTGATTTCCTGAGAGGGGTTGCATTTTGGAGCATCAGATCTTCAGGTTTGCTGAGATGATTTTGCGTGACAGGTGCAGCACTTCGTATGACCTGGCATCACTTTTTCGTGGCAGGCGCAGTAGTTTAGACAAATGGACTGGAAAAATCACAAAACGCAATGGTACGAGGCCGTCAACTCTGCACTCAACTTTCCATTTTGAAGGACGTCTCGCAGAATTGCTTCGTTTTTGATGTTGTGAACTTTAAAGCAAATAGGAAATCGCGCAGAAGTGCTTCGTTTTTGATGTTGTCAAGTGCAAAGTCTCGCAGAATAGCTTCGTTTTTAAGCTTGCAGATAAACAGATACACAGACAGACAGACAGATAGATAGATAGATAGACAGAAAGACAGACAGACAGATAGATAGATCGTCAGAGAAAGAGAGAGAGAGAGAAAGAGAGGAGACCTCAACCACCTTTCGGTCCATCACTGGATTCGCTCTGCCATCCGTGATTCACAACAACCAACCTCTCCTATAGGTTTCCTATTTTTGAAACTTCCGCCACCGCCTTGTGCGGTACTACTGGAAATATAAACATCAAAATGTTTCTGTGATTAAAGTTTATCAAATACCCAAAATCTAGAATCAGGTATGGCGATAGTATATGATAGTATTGCGTATTGTGTTGGTTCGCATGGATTTACCATTTACATGAACTAGATTGAATGAAGGGTCCCCAGAGTCCAGGAGGCCTTGTCTCATTCTCTAAGGGTTGTTCCAGCCCCTTATAGGTAAATCGTAGCCACACGGGGGCAAAACATATTGTACCTTTCTACCTAGCGATTTTCGCCTCCCTTTGAATTTGGGCTGTTGGGAGCAATCTTATTCCCCAGGGCCTTTTCTGGGGGAGATTCCCGGTTTTATGTCTGGTGGCAGGTCGCAAGGTGTCTGCAAAACGATGGGACGAACTGATGATCGGGAAAAGGCCGGGGGGCACCACTACTGAACATTGCCATCATCGTTTGTGATGGTTGGATGGACTGATGCATGGTGAAAAGGCTTTGAAGTCGAATACGTTCAAACAACATCCAGTGCATGTTTATGTATCTTTGCTTCGTGGTCAAACTATGGAAATGCAGTTGCATTCTTCCATGAAAGTGGTCATTGAATGATTGACTATAGTCCCTTTTCAGGACCGCCCGCGGCACCGTTCACAGGTTCGTGAACTTTAATGCCCTGCAGAATCTGGGAGATTCCAATAAGCCCGCAGTAGCCATTGGTGTCCTCTACGTTCCTCGGCAGAAGTTTTTGACAACGTTGGGTCGGTGATTTCCACTTTGAACGCATCAGAGCACCATGAGATTTCCTCCCGATTGCGGCGAATTCTTTGGGTTTGAGTTCATTCAGCTGACTGCTGCCTCCAAATTTCGACCAGTCCTTTTCCCAGCAGGCCAGCCAATCTGCAGATTGGGTGGCTCCGAGATCCCGTCCTCATCTCCCAGCCGTTTCTCCCACGACCCCCCTGACAAAGGAAAAAGGTTTCGCCAAGACCTCCAACACAGGCGAGATTCATCCCAGGTCAAATGAGTGCGTCTGACGATGGGGGTATACCGTATACCCCAAAATCGTCCTTTTAAATGGGACAATGACAAGAAACCATTGGATTTCGAGGCACCTTATTTTTCAGACCAACCCAAATGATTGACATTTTGACGATGTCAATGGCGGTAGAGTGGATCTCCTGGACCCGGCGGCCAGGCAGTCAGTACGTGCACTGGTCCTTCACGGATTTTTGCACGCCACAACCGCGGCTCTTGAAACTGCTGTGCCTGGGACGATGGGAACATGTACCGGAAAGCTCTATATTTGGTGGTTAAAAAAATAAAACGTGCTTTCCTGTAAATATTCCTCAAACCAATCCATTCACATCATTTGGAAAATTCTAGAAAAAATTAGAAACGATGGGTGATAATGTGATAATGTCATCAAATGACTTTAGTATAGTTTTGTCAGGAATTCAGCAGGTCCGCCACATGCAGCACGTGTTTGCTTTTTGTTGTCAGGTTATGACTTGCATGGGTAGTTTGGAATTGGTTTAGACCTAGCAACCAGTGTTGAATCCTCTGCAAGTATGACAAAGTACGGTGGCACCCTCCTATCCCAGCGTTGATTTAAGGGAACCGAAACTGCCAGGCTATGTTATGGAAAAACCCAGCCACAGTTTCCTGTACATATTCCCGTAAACCAGTCCTTTGATATTCCCGGTCAGTTTACAGTAGCTGAGATTCAGTTATAGTCCCACGAAAAATCCCATTAGATCAAACTAGATCCGGCAAGACATCCCCCATTCCATGGTCGTTGTCCCCCGCAGCATCGAAACGAAGGCTTTGCAGCGAAGCCTTTGAAGCCTGGCACGTGGATCTGGGCAAAACCGACGCTCGGAATGCAGCATTACCGGATGGCAGGTTCGGCATAGGTCGTTACCCCCTACACATGGCCGGTAGTTCATGTGTGATCATGTGTGTTTTTGATGTTGAAGATTTGGCTTTTGGGGTGGAAAATGGCGGGATGACCGAGTTTGACACTGTCATGATTTTGTGATTGGGGTGATATGTACTGGCTGGATCTCCTTTCCAAAGGATGCCAATTTACATTCGGCAAACTCAGGTTTCCCTGGCAAGTCATGACTTGGCAAATTGCACCCGCAGGTTTCTTTTAACAATGCCAAAAGTTTCTGCACAGCTGCCTGAGATATACTGTGTTTATTGGGCTACGCATCCTCACCTTTCATATCAAATCCATAGATTGCCTTGTGCATTGATGGACATGCATTGTTTTGCAAGTATAATTTCAAAACCTGTGGTTGGCGTCGGGGTATCCCAGTTGCAGGTAGCTCCAACCCATCAACCGTACAACATGATGGTCGTTCCGCGCCAGCAGGTGCACTATGGGGCTGTCTTTGCCATGCTGAACCCGACGGCGTCCAACCAGCGTCCAGAACCTTGGTCGGCTTCATTGCTACCTTTGCTTGGTGAGATCCTCACATTGCTGGTGTAAAATCCCAAGTTTTTGTTTACTTAAATCCACATAAAGCCATCATGTTTGCTAAGTAGGTATTGACTTGATTTTAAGCGACCATTTTCCAACATGTTCCAAGATTTTAACCCTGCTTTTCGTTGATTTTTAAAGCCCCATTCTTCCATTTTTTCCATGGGACGGATGGAGCTGCCAACAGCCCCACGCCCGAGGACCAGGGCTCAGAGACGTTGATCTCCGCCAAAGTGACGCACTCAACGCAGTTGGTGCTGCTGGGATACTTGGCATCGCAGGAGACAACTCGCCGTGGTGATCTCGGGGATTTTTAACGAAATCAATGGAAAATCACCATGAAAGGTCGGATCAACTGATTATAATAACTATATATATATACAATTGACTAATTACATCTAATTACCAAGAATGATAAAACATGTGGATTTCAGAAGCTGGGTGATTTTGGCCCGCAAAATTGCGTTTTCAAGCAATTGAAAACACAGATTTAACTACAAAGAGGGAGATGTATAGCCAATTTAAGTGGATAAACTGATTGGTGAAGAGTTGGTTACAAGGTTGAACTTTGATTGGCAAGTTCTTGATTCCCGGTTGTTTGTTAACCGTGAAAGAGGGGTAAGATTAGCTATGCAAAAGTTTTAGCACTGCAGTGGTGAGGCCATGGTGATAAAACTGCTGGCT
The DNA here is from genome assembly GCA_947184155.2 of Cladocopium goreaui. Lineage (NCBI taxonomy): Eukaryota > Dinophyceae > Suessiales > Symbiodiniaceae > Cladocopium > Cladocopium goreaui. The sequence continues at coordinate 510,428 of CAMXCT020005223.1, forward strand.
GTTTGTCAGTCTAGCCCAAGGGTATTGCAGGTTTACCAACTGGTCACTTTATAGGATCCAATTGGGGCGCTTTTCAAAGGTGGTCAAATGTGACACACTCAATGATTAGCCGCTCCACTGGCGGATGGCTGTCCCACTTAAAGGGGTTGTGCCCCATCTACCAACCATTTAAAACCATGTATCAATCATTTACCAAGCACTTACCATTTAGTAACTAACTAGCCACTTTTGAGGGTGCCACAACAAGTGACTGCCAACACTGTAGTCTCAGACATTGTCTCACATACCTCATGCAATTTTTCTTTGGCCCCTTTGTGAAGCTTTGGCTACAGACACTGTCCCCAATGATGCAGCCTTTGCCCCAAGCTTGCTGGGCTGGCCGAGGTCAGTTTCCCTCCCTGGGCTTTTGCTCCTGCCACAAGAAAGATGGCCTCCCCTGCAGCATGCCCTGTGACACGGAGAAGACGGGCGGCAGATTGGTGCCTCGGGGCACATGCGGAGATTAGGTCAGGTACTACCAAACAAAGGTCCATACACATTTGGGGCTAAAAACATTATATACACAACTAATTTTTACTTGACTCTTGGGATGGCAAGGAAATCATCGAAGAAAAAAACAAGTGGAAACCGTATGAGTAAAAGCCCCTTGTTTTTTTTAGCTCAGCAGGACCCCCCAGAATTATCCGCCTGGCTCCTGGGGTGTCCTGGGTATTCCTGGGTGGCAGGTCTGTTTCTACCACACCATGCACCAAGAAGCGCAGAAGATTCGCAACTTTGCCGAGATGAAGAAATCCCAGGGCACTCGAGGCTGGCTCCAGCGTGGGTAGGTGTTGATAGTCATTATTTTGCATCACCAAAAAGAGAATATCACCACCCAACAAGAAGATATCACCACAACAACTGTAGATACGTACAGGTACTTTGTGACGAGTCTGAAAAGGATACCTGCCAGTGGTGGAAACGGAGCAATATTGTGGCAACCCGCGGCACGGAAATAACAATCATGATAACATATAATACCAACAATGATCATCCTTCAGAACCTATTGGGTGACTGCAACCCCGACTCAAAACATAGGGCTTATTGAAGTTTATTGTTCAAGTTACCACCTGATATTCCCATCGTACTCCCGGATCCTTACGGCCAGGAGCTGACGTCACTCCCGGGTTGGCCCCTCCGGTGGCAGGATTGGTGCTGGACACGATGATACAATCATCGGGTAAGGGGTGACATCACCGCTCAAACAAATGGTACCTTATCTAGTCATTCACTTTATATATAATCCTAAACAATAAAATCTTTGATCATGGTATTTCTATTTATATATATCTATATATATATACAATCATTGCATATAGATATTCGCGCATTTAATATGCAAATATATGTACATATACATATTAAAGCTTCCTCTTTTACCTGAGAAGAACTGTTTGGGAACATTCTCCTTGGTCAGATCAGTTCCAGTCCCTGGCCAGTCACTTAGGTGGTGCGACCAGGCCCAACGCCGAAAGCCAAAGGTGCCAGCAAAGGCTGGATGGGAGTTGAAGATGGGAGCATAAAGGTTGAAAGTTCCGGACAGTTATGTGTGTATGATGAAATATGTAAATTTTGTATATGTACATGTACATATCTAACAGATTTGGTTTGATATACATACACGATCATACACGTATATACATCTCAATGTGTATATGTTTGTTGTATATGCGCGTAACGAAGGAATATTCTTATCCAAGAGGTTGGGCCCAAAAATCCAATGGCGAGATGGATCCAGTTCAACTGCCGGTCCCTGAGGTCCCAAGCATCCCCAAACCATGCTACCCCTCCCGCAGAATGGCTTAAGCATATTATCCCAGAGCCTCAGCTATCAAAAAGACAGCTCCTGTCGTTCCCAGCCATGGTTGAGAATGGTGGTTTCATCCCTTTGGGAGCGCAGCAGACCAAATTCAAATTCAAGGATGGTGTGCATCCCTTGGGCCCCTTGGCTCCGGTTGGACATTCATGGGGTGGGACATAGCTGGGACTTGGGCTTTGTAGCCCAGACGACTCCATGCATTTTGGACTGAAAATGGTGATTTGGATTTTGCGAAAAGACGTGAAAAGACCACATTCATCTTGACTGGCTCTCCTTTGACCCTTAGGCATGCTACATCACCACCCCTTAAAGCCCACTAGAATTGGTTCACCAAAAATCCGAGACCTATTTTCGATGTTTGGGTGTGAGACCATGGGTTTCCAGTGCCCATCGCTGGTTCCTCCCAGGTACCTCCAGCTGTCAGGCCGGAGCTCGCGTGACCATGTCGTGGAACCAGGCCATGCTGGCGCAGGCCCAAGGCTGGGGCCACATGGAGATAGGCCGCCGTCCCCACCATGCGCGACCGCATCTACTGGGCACGCGGCCACCGGCTGAAACAAAGAGGGAAGCAAAGGTGGGATGGGGATGAGGTGAAGGTTTTGGTAGTCCCAGGCAGCTACTGAAGTTTTTGAAGTTTGTTCGAGATGGTTTTGGGTGCAGGATACTGAAGGTTAGGGCCATGTTGCTCACAGTTCTTCGTGATTGGTTTTTGGATGTTTTGGATGCTCTTTTCTTGGTTGAGCAGGCTGAACAATCTTGAGAGCACAGCCTCTTTGGACATTAGAATCCCGCATCATGGATCATCATGCCACCTCAGCCTTTCCATTTGATATTTGTTTGGGGGCACGGAGAATGCTCAAATCATGCAAGGTTTAGTTGGAAGGGATATGTGCTTCATTGTGGTTCTACCTGGGGGTACACTCACCTTTGTCACCGAGTCGAAAAGTGCTTTCTGCGAAGCACCTGCCCAGGGTTTCCAACTGGCTTCAGCTTAAGACTTTCCAGAGCTTCTCTGAGATAGCTACTTATCCTACTTGGATCATCCTAGTTTCCCAAGTTCTGGCCCTGAACCCTGCCAGGAAAACAAACAACATGTACAAGCCCTCCATCAGCAGACCAGTTCACACCAGATCTCCCCATCGCCCCTGCACTCCCTGGACTTCCCACTGCTACCCCGACACCATGCCTCAACATCAGCTGTGGGTGCGGGCAGGACACGGGATGCACCTCGGTACTCATATATTTCAAGCTTTGAAAAGGTAGAAGCTTCAAAACTTGTGGGTGGCCGTTTGACGATCCGGTTCGGAGCTATGGCAGCTATGGGCATCCATATTCCATCATCTTCCCCACCTGACTTCCCAACTGCATGAGCTTAGGTCCTGGCCGAGATTTTGGACTTTTGGTCTTCACTGCAGCGAGACTTGAAAGATGTTTGGAGGAAGCACAGCTGGATGCAACTGACGCCTGAGGCAGCGTTTGCAGGTGCAAAAACTGTGGAGATCTGACTGGTACCTGGGGTTATTTGACCAACAGAAATGAGTAATTAATCATATTTGACCACCTAGAATGGGTGTTTAGTTGAGCAACATCACTTTGGCTTTTTTGGCCTATTGACATGTGTTTTTGGTCATTTTTGATACGTGGCTTTATACAATCAACAGTATGGGAATCAATCGGGGATGGGTGAGTCAAAACCTATCATGTTCAGAATATTTGGGGGAAGAACATCTTTGAGCGCCAACTACTTTGAGATGAAAGTCAACTGTTTCTTTTGTAGAGTCACCCGCCCCCAACTTTTCTTCAATCAAGTTTTATGGGAAAAAAGTGCCAATCCAACTGAAGTTTCCCTCCAGAGGGTGTGCCTTTCACCTCCTTCAGGTGAGCTGGGCCGGTGGGGCGCGGCCAACGGCAAGCCCCATGGCGTGGGATGTTTGACTCTGGCAGAGACTCAGCATCTGGGTTCCTTCCGTGAAGGGCGCGCGGAAGGTCAAGGGATATGTTTCAGTAGCTGCGGCAAGGTGCCGTTGGGTCCCTGGGTTGGGCGGGAGAGGTGGATAGGAACTCAAAACATAGCTATGGAAAACCATGGGAAACCCATGGGAAATCATGAAAAATCACCATGTTTATCATGTTTCATAAGTAAACCATCGAACGAGATGGGCCGTTTTCCATAGCAAACTGTTAATTTACCAGAGGGTATCCCGATTTGTTTGAATCGCATCTCTTGCGCATCTCTTGCGATTTGGAATGTTTACCAATATATCATGTTTTTCTTCTCTTTGAGCAAACTGACGGTTGACTGGAACTTGATATATGTTTTATTGTCATATCCTGAGTTCAGATTTTTGTTCCTTTGAGTGACATGAAAGTGTCCAAAACCACTTCCGTCTCAGGTGTGCTTCGGGAAATGGAAGTGCAATGCCAGGGTGGGCGATTTCATCCTCTTAGATGCGCAAGGAATCTCGACGTGGCGCTGTTGCTTCTCTTTCAGGTTGCCCGTAAGTTTCCAAAACGAAAAGGCACTCTCAGGATCTCTCAGGAAGCAAAGAGGGGATGACTGAGGTTGAAATGCTCTTTAGAATTATACCTACCCATGCATTGAGTTTGGCAGGCTTGGGTGTGCATGTATCATCTTTAAGTGCTCCAATGAATGCTTTCATTTTGGCTCAAGTAAACTTGAACCAAAATAGCATTCATTGCTTTTTCTTTCTTGGTCTTGGTAAGGGGTGACCTTCCCAGACCTTGATTGATTGGTTCTGGCAAGCAGCGAGTGATTGACAATGGCGACACGGGAGGACAATCAGCGTTGTCATCTGATGCCAACAAGCTCACATTGTGCAGCCCACTGCGCCCTGCACAGCATATCCGCCTGGTGATGCATCGTTGGGCCGATGAGGACATCGCAGATTTTCTCGCACACGATGCCTGGGAGACAGGCCAGGAGGACTTGCCTTCAGCATACAGGTACTGCCCTATGGCGCTGCAAGAAAGTCTGGGTTGCGTGGATGATTGAGTGGCTCACCACATCAATAACCAGGGGTGACCTGGTTGGTTACAAGGGTCGTAAGGGGTGCCCTGGTAGTTGCAAGGGGAGACCGTGCATGCAGCGTAAGCTTCGTGGGAGCGATATCCCGGCGGCCACCGAAGCGACGCTCCTCCATGCTGCTGCGTTCCTGGAGTTCAAGCAGCACGTGGCGAGGCGATGCATTCTTGCCGCAGCAGTCCTTGGAAGACGCCAGAAATGGTTTTTGTACACCTCTCTGCGGCAAGCAGAGTTCCTCAGGGACATCGGCGGCCTGGCACATCGTATTATCCTGCGCTGTGTCATCACCTAAAGTTCGGGGAAACAACGAGTCATCGACAACGGTGACACCGGAGGACAATCAGACCTTTCTTCCGATGCCAATATGCTTACACCATGTAGTCGCACATAAGCCTGGTTATGCGTCGTTGGTCTGAGGACGAGGCCGCGGAGTTTTGTCACCATGATGCCTGGGAGACAGGCCAAGAGGACCTGCCGTCTGCCTACAGGTACTGCCCCATGTCACAGCAGGAGAGCTTAGGCTGCGTGTCGTCTGGTTTCACTGATGAGTGGCAAACTCCGGTTTACCAGGTCTATGCAGGCCTCTTGTTTAGGATCCCCCTGGCAGTCACTTCGTTCAACTGATTTTCCAGACTGTTGGAAGCGCTGACCCGCCGGTATTGCCAAGTTTTGACATCCCTGTACTTTGATGCCGCGATCACTGACGTCCGCTCTGCCAAGGGCTCCAGGCAATGGGCGATGAACCAACTATGCCTGATGATCGGACCCCCATTTGCGGAAGACAAAACGCAGACCATGCAGAGCACTGGCGCTTCTCTGGGACTTACCCATGACCCGAGTTGCATCAATAAGACAGGTCATGTTCGTTTTTGGGCCCGCACCAGACTCCATGGCAAAGTTCGTGATTTCTTGCCACAGCACGTCAAGCAGGCCACTTTACTCGAGGCACAGCTTCCAAACTTTATGGACTTGCAAACTTCTTGGTGCAAGGTATTTCTGGGTGAGTCGGGAATGGCGGTCTCATGGCCATCAAGGCACGCAACTGGAGCTCTCTATGGTGTTGTGCGTCTTGATCGAGCGCCCCGACCTTTTTCGACATCGACATGGTCTTTGGTTCCTCGACAACGTTGCCGCAGTCATGACCTTGGTGAGAGGGCGCTCTAGCAATTCGGGGTTAGCAAAGCTCGGCCATTTGATCCATTTGGCTCTGTTTGCACTGCGTGCCCAGCACTTGAGGGTGCCCCACACTTGCCATGAATATGGATTGACTTTCAGTTTCCAAGTAGGGGTGATCCTACTTCTGGAAACCTGGATATTTGCGATTTCAGCAGCGCTGGCTGCTGCTGGTTTTGACTTCCCCAAGCAAGCTGGGTGTCGGCAGTGGGCACAGAAATGTGGGCGTTTGCTGTTTCAAGCAAGTTGGGTTTCAAGCAGGAGGTGATCCTGCTTGGTGTAGCCGTACTTGCTTTCGTGACATATATTGGGGTCCAAGCGGGGGTGATCCTATTTGATGGCGCCCAACACTTGCCATGAGTATTGCTTGAATTTTAAGGTTAATCTCAGTCTCAGCTCCAAGTAGGGGTGACCTGTTCCTGCAAACTTGAGTTTTTGCGTTTTCAGCGGAGCTGGAGGCTGTGGGTTTTGACTTCCCCAAGCCAGCTATGTTTCCAAGGCAACGCTACTTGAGGACCACAGGGGCAGTGACCACAGGGCTGTGGGCCTCTGCGTTCTCAAGCAGGTTGGGTTTCAAGCAGGAGGTAACCTGGTGTGGCCTTATTGCTTTCGTGGCATAGGTTTCGGGTCCAAGTTGGGGGTGGTCCTACTTGAGGGTGCCGAACATCTGCCATGAATATGGCTTGAAATTTTAAGAACAATTTCAGTTCCAAGTAGGGGTGATCCTACTTCTGGGCAACTTGGTTTTTGGCAATTCCAGCAGAGCTGGATGCTGTTGGTTATTTTGACTGCCCCAAGCAAGCTGGGTTTCCAAGTACAGGTAACGCTACTTGAGGATCACAGGTTGCCCACTGGCACTGCCAGAGAGTGACCACAGGGCTGTGGGCCTCCGCTGTCTTAAGCGGGTTGGATTTCAAGCAGGAGGTAATCCTATTTGGTGTGGCCGCACTTGCTTTCGTGACATAGTTTTGGGGTCCAAGTGGGGGCGATCCTACGTTTTGGTGCCCAGCACTTGCCATGAATCTGGCTCGAATTTTTAAGCGAATTTCGGCTACCAAGTAGGGGTGATCCTACTTCTGGTAACTCGGGATTTTTGCAACTTCAGCAGAACTGGAGGTTGTTGGGTCTGACTTCCCTCCAGGAAGCTGGGTTTCCACGTAGAGGTGACGCTACTTGCAGGCCACAGGTTGCCCATCGACACTGCCAGGCAGTGACCACAGGGTTGTGGGCCTCTGCTGTCTTAAGCAGGTTGGGTTCCAAGCAGGAGGTAATCCTACTTGGTGTGGCCTTACTTGCTCTAGCAACATAGGTCCGGCGTCCAAGTGGGGATGATCCTACTTGACGGTGCCCAGCAGTTGCCATGAATATGGATGGAAATTGAAGCAAATTTCAGTTTCCAAATAGGGGTGATCCTACTTCTGGAAGCTGGATTTTTGCAAATTTCAGCAGAGCTGGGGGCTGTTGGTTTTTGACTTCCCCAAGCAAGCTGGGTGTCGGTAGTGAGCACAGAGATGTGGGCCTCTGTTGTCTTAAGCAGCTTGGGTTTCCAGTAGGGGTAATCCTGCTTGGTGTGGCCTTATTGCTTTAGCGACATATGTTCTGGGTCCAAGTGGGGGTGATCCTACTCGTTGGTGCCCAACACTTGCCATGAACGTGGCGTCAGTTTTTAAGCGAATTTTTGTTTCCAAGTAGGGGTGATCCTACTTGTGGAAACTTGGAGGTTTTCGTTTTCAGCGGAGCTGGAGGCTGTCGGTTTTGACTGCCCCAAGCAAGCTGGGTGTTCTCAGTGCGCACAGAAATGTGGGCGTTTGCTGTCTTAAGCAGGTTGGGTTTCAAGCAGGAGGTATGCCTACTGGGTGTGGCCTTACTTGCTTTAGTGACCTGGGTCTGGGGTCCAAGTGGGGGTGATCCCACTTGATGGTGCCCAACACTTGCCACGAACATTGCTTGAATTTTAAAGTTAATCTCATCTTCCACGTAGGGGTGACCCTGTTTCTGCAAACTTGAGTTTTTGCGTTTTCAGCAAAGCTGGAGGCTGTGGGTTTTGACTTCCCCAAGCAAGCTAGGTCTCCAAGGCAACGCTACTTGAGGACCACAGGGGCTGTGGGCCTCTGCGGTCTCAAGCAGGTTGGGTTTCAAGCAGGAGATAACCCTACTTGGTGTGGCCTTATTGCTGTAATGGCATAGGTTTTGGGTCCAAGTGGGGGTGGTCCTACTTGAGGGTGCCCAACACCTGCCATGAACATGGCTTGAAATTTTAAGGAAATTTCACCTTCCAAGTAGGGGTGATCCTACGTCTGGGCAACTTGGATTTTTGCAATTTCAGCAGAGGTGGAGGCGGTTGGTTTTGACTGCCCCAAGCAAGCTGGGCTTCCAAGTAGAGGTAACGCTGCTTGAGGATCACAGGTTGCCCACTGGCACTGCCAAGGCGTGACCACAGGGCTGTGGGCATCCGCTGTCTTAAGCAGGTTGGGTTTCAAGCAGGAGGTAATCCTACTTGGTGTTGCTTTAATGCTTTAGTGGCATAGGTTTCGGGTCCAAGTGGGGGTAGTCCTACTTGAGGGTGCCCAACACCTGCCATGAAATCCTACTTCTGGAAACAGTTTTTTTTTTGGGGGGGGGGCAATTTCAGCAAAGTTGGAGGCTGTTGGTTTTGACTGCCCCAAGCAAGCTGGGTTTCCAAGTCGAGGCAACGCTACTTGAGGCGCACAGGTTGCCCATCGACACTGCCAGGCAGTGACCACAGGGTTGTAGGCCTCTGCTGTCTTAAGCAGGTTGGGTTTCAAGCAGGAGGCAATCCTACTTGGTGTGGCCCTAATTGCTTTAGCGACACAGGTTCGGCGTCCAAGTGGGGGTGATCCTACCTGAGGGTGCCCAGCAGTTGCCATGAATATGGCTTGAATTGTTTAAGCGAATTTCAGCTACCAAGCAGGGGTGATCCTACGTCTGGAAGCTGGATTTTTGCAAATTTCAGCAGAGCTGGGGGCTGTTGGTTTTTGACTTCCCCAAGCAAGCTGGGTGTCGGTAGTGAGCACAGAGATGTGGGTCTCTGCTGTCTGAAGCAGGTTGGGTTTCCAGTAGGGGTAATCCTGCTTGGTGTGGCCTTATTGCTTTAGCGACATATGTTCTGGGTCCAAGTGGGGGTGATCCTACTCGTTGGTGCCCAACACTTGCCATGAATGTAGCGCCAGTTTTTAGGCGAATTTCGGTTTCCAAGTAGGGGTGATCCTACTTCTGGAAACTTGGATTTTTGCGATTTCAGCAGAGCTGGAGGCTGTTGGTTTTGACTGCCCCAAGCAAGCTGGGTTTCCAAGTAGAGGTAACGCTACTTGAGGATCACAGGTGGCCAGTGGGCATTGCCAGGCAGTGACCACAGGGCTGTGGGTATCTGCTGTCTTAAGCAGGTTGGGTTTCAAGCAGGAGGCAATCCTACTTGGTGTTGCCTTATTGATTTAGTGGCATAGGTTTCGGGTCCAAGTGGGGGTAGTCCTACTTGAGGGTGCCCAACACCTGCCATGAAATCCTACTTCTGGAAACAGTTTTTTTTTCGGCAATTTCAGCAGAGCTGGAGGCTGTTGGTTTTGACTGCCCCAAGCAAGCTGGGTTTCCAAGTCGAGGCAACGCTACTTGAGGCTCACAGGTTGCCCATCGACACTGCCAGGCAGTGACCACAGGGTTGTGGGCCTCTGCTGTCTTAAGCAGGTTGTGTTTCAAGCAGGAGGCAATCCTACTTGGTTTGCCCTAATTGCTTTAGCGACACAGGTTCGGCGTCCAAGTGGGGGTGATCCTACCTGAGGGTGCCCAGCAGTTGCCATGAATATGGCTTGAATTGTTTAAGCGAATTTCAGCTACCAAGTAGGGGTGATCCTACGTCTGGAAGCTGGATTTTTGCAAATTTCAGCAGCGCTGGGGGCTGTTGGTTTTTGACTTCCCCAAGCAAGCTGGGTGCCGGTAGTGAGCACAGAGATGTGGGTCTCTGCTGTCTTAAGCAGGGTGGGTTTCCAGTAGGGGTAGTGCTGCTTGGTGTGGCCTTATTGCTTTAGCGACATATGTTCTGGGTCCAAGTGGGGGTGATCCTGCTCGTTGGTGCCCAACACTTGCCATGAATGTAGCGCCAGTTTTTAGGCGAATTTCGGTTTCCAAGTAGGGGTGATCCTACTTCTGGAAACTTGGATTTTTGCGATTTCAGCAGAGCTGAAGGCTGTTGGTTTTGACTGCCCCAAGCAAGCTGGGTTTCCAAGTAGAGGTAACGCTACTTGAGGATCACAGGTGGCCAGTGGGCATTGCCAGGCAGTGACGACAGGGCTGTGGGTATCTGCTGTCTTAAGCAGGTTGGGTTTCAAGCAGGAGGCAATCCTACTTGGTGTTGCCTTATTGATTTAGTGGCATAGGCTTCGGGTCCAAGTGGGGGTAGTCCTACTTGAGGGTGCCCAACACCTGCCATGAAATCCTACTTCTGGAAACAGTTTTTTTTTTTCGGCAATTTCAGCAGAGCTGGAGGCTGTTGGTTTTGACTGCCCCAAGCAAGCTGGGTTTCCAAGTCGAGGCAACGCTACTTGAGGCTCACAGGTTGCCCATCGACACTGCCAGGCAGTGACCACAGGGTTGTGGGCCTCTGCTGTCTTAAGCAGATTGGGTTTCAAGCAGGAGGCAATCCTACTTGGTTTGCCCTAATTGCTTTAGCGACACAGGTTCGGTCCAAGTGGGGGTGATCCTACCTGAGAGTGCCCAGCAGTTGCCATGAATATGGCTTGAATTGTTTAAGCGAATTTCAGCTACCAAGTAGGGGTGATCCTACTTCTGGAAGCTGGATTTTTGCAAATTTCAGCAGAGCTGGGGGCTGTTGGTTTTTGACTTCCCCAAGCAAGCTGGGTGTCGGTAGTGAGCACAGAGATGTGGGCCTCTGCTGTCGTAAGCAGGTTGGGTTTCAAGCAGGAGGTAATCCTGCTTGGTGGGGCCTTCTTGCTTTAGCGACATTTGTTTTCGGGTCCTAGTGGGGGTAATCCTACTCGCTGGTGCCCAACACTTGCCATGAATGTAGCGCCAGTTTTTAGGCGAATTTCGGTTTCCAAGTAGGGGTGATCCTACTTCTGGAAACTTGGATTTTTGCGATTTCAGCAGAGCTGGAGGCTGTTGGTTTTGACTGCCCCAAGCAAGCTGGGTTTCCAAGTAGAGGTAACGCTACTTGAGGGTCACGGCTTGCCCATCGGCACTGCCAGGCAGTGACCACAGGGCTGTGAGCCTCTGCTGTCTCAAGCTGGTTGGGTGGTGTAGCCCTAATTGCTTTAGCGACATAAGTTCGGCATCCAAGTGGGGGTGATCCTACCTGAGGGTGCCAAGCAGTTGCCATGAATATGAACTTCAGTTTCCAAGTAGGGGTGATCCTATTTCTGGAAACTTGGATTTTGCAATCTCAGCAGCGTTGGCTGCTGTTGGTTTTGACTCCCCCAAGCAAGCTGGGTGTCGGCAGTGCGCTCAGATATATTGGCCTCTGCTGTCTCAAGCCGTTTGGGTTTCAAGCAGGAGGTGATCCTGCTTGGTGTGGCCTTATTGCCTTAGTGACGTAGGTTTGGGGTCCAAGTGAGGTAATCCTACTCGTTGGCACCCGTGTTTGCGTTTTCAGTAGAGCTGGTGGTTTTTACTGTCCCAGCAAGCCAGGTTTCCAAGTAGAGGTAACGCTACTTGAGGTTCACAGGTTGCCCATGGGCATTGCCAGGCAGTGACCACAGGGCTGTGGGCCTCTGCTGCCTTGAGCAGATTGGGCTTCAAGCAGGAGGTAACCCTACTTGATGTGGCCTTACTTGCTTTTGTTACATAGGTTTGGGGCCCACGTGGGGGCGATCCTACGTGGTGGTGCCCAACACTTGCTATGAATCTGGCTCGAATTTTTAAGCAGATTTCAGTTTCCAAGTAGAGGTGATCCTACTTTTGGAAACTTAGATTTTGTAAGTTCAGCAGCGTTGGCTGCTATTGGTTTTGACTTCCCCAAGCAAGCTGGGTGTCGGCAGTGCGCTCAGAGACACGGGCCTCTGCTGTCTCAAGCCGCTTGGGTTTCAAGCAGGAGGTGATCCTGCTTGGTGTGGCCTTATTGCCTTAGTGATGTAGGTTTGGAGTACTTGCTGGCACCCGTGTTGGCGTTTTCAGCAGAGCTGGTTTTGACTGCCCCAGCAAGCCAGGTTCCAAGTAGAGGTAACGCTACTTGAGGTTCACAGGTTGCCCATGGGCATGGCCAGGCAGTGGCCACATGGCTGTGGGCCTCTGCTGTCTTAAGCAGCGGGCCCACATGGGGGCGATCCTGCGTGGTGGTGCCCACCAATTGCCATGAATCTGGCTCGAACTTTTACGCGAATTTCAGCTTCCAAGTACGAGTGCTCTCACTTCGGGAAACTTGAGGAGCAGGGCATCTATGGGCGAATTGGCTATGGTGGCCTTATGGCAGTGAAGGCTTGCCAGGACGAGAGTGCCACCAGCTTGACTTCAGAGATTGAAGAATGCTTCGAGGTGATCGAAGCAGTGATCCGTTTCGAGCCAAAACGTGAATTTCCAGTTTTCCCAATGGAGCGGCTTCGATTTTTGGCTGCATCAGATGCAGCTGTCAAAGCGGAGAATCCAGGATCAGGCGGTTTTCACCTCATCTTTTTACAACCCGACAAACGGGAATTTCCCGTGCTGCGCTTCGAGCATCTGCGCTTCCTCGCGGCATCAGATGCAGCAGTTGAAGCAGACAATCCAGGTTCAGGAGGTTTTCACCTGATCTTTTTCCAGTCAGACGGATCACAAATTCGTCACAGTTTTGTGGCCAACAATTGTGCAGAGCTTCAGACACTATGGCAGCCTGCAGAAACCCACATCGCCCAGCTGGAACTCTCGATGGTGCTCTACGCCTTAGTCGAAAGACCTGACCTGTTTCGAAATCGACACGGCCTCTGGTTTTTGGACAATGTTGCAGCCGTCATGACGCTAGTGAGAGGACGTTCTAGCCATGCCGACTTAGCGAAGCTAGGTCATTTGATCCACTTAGCTCTGTTTGCACTGCGAGCCCAGGGTTACTGGGAGCACGTCCAGAGCAAGAGCAACTGGGCTGATGACATCAGCCGACTTGGCGTCAATGATCCATGGTGGCGATGCCATGGTTTTGAATTTTACTCGTCGTATCTCCCGACCATCTTTTTCCAACTGCCTTTTGTTGCTGTCATTCTCACCTTTGAATTCCTTTAGTGCTTTGGGAAGTTTAGTGCATTGGGTGATACCTGCAGAGCAGGTTCCAGCCTGGAGTTCCAGGTAGCTGACCAGTGGTGAAACTGGTCTGGGGCTATGTACATGTCACACAGTGACAACCCAAAGCAAACCTGAGGATTGCAGGTGACATTGACTTAACATAGGCTTGGCTGTGGAAAAAAAGGAAGCTGCGAGAGCGCGATCAGTATCGAGTTTCAGATGGCACTTTGAGATGTACCCATGCATTGAGTTTGGCAGGCATGGGTGTGCATGTATCATCTTTAAGTGCTCCAATGAATGCTTTCATTTTGGCTCAAGTAAACTTGAACCAAAATAGCATTCATTGCTTTTTCTTTCCCCACCCTCCCAACCCTAAGAGCCGACCTCCCGTGGAGACGTCCGCCTAGGTTAGGGGAGCCTGCAAGGCAGGCGAGTACATAGCCTCTATCGGGGATCCTCCTTGGGGTGACCAAGAGCCTACCCTCCCTTAGGTTAAGGGACGGGTGATACCTGCAGAGCAGGTTCCAGCCTGGAGTTCCAGGTAGCTGACCAGTGGTGAAACTGGTCTGGGGCTATGTACATGTCACACAGTGACAACCCAAAGCAAACCTGAGGATTGCAGGTGACATTGACTTAACATAGGCTTGGCTGTGGAAAAAAAGGAAGCTGCGAGAGCGCGATCAGTATCGAGTTTCAGATGGCACTTTGAGATGTAATTATATATATATATTATATATATATATAATTATATGTATATATTATATATATATATTATATATTATATCAATAGTTCTTATGGTTTGGAAACCAACTTACATATCAAAATGGGGCACCATATATAAGCTCTATAGATAGACGCCACTCACAGAATTCATTCTCATCCCCAAGCTTGGATATGTAGAAACTCATCCTGGATATGTTGTTTGCTTTAAGTGGAAACACATAGCCAGCAAAATATTGACATATATATATATATTATATATAATACATATATATATATTATACATTTTTTTTTGTATATACCAAGTATTTTAGAAAACCAGAACCAGCTTCTTTGATATGTATTGGTTTACATAATATACATAGCAATTGTATATACCATTGATTATACATGTATATTATATCAATTATATACTAATTATATTATTCTTTTTGGTATATACCAAAGATTGACCATGTATCTACCAGGGTGACAAATGCTGGTGACGAGTGCAGCCTTTGTTTAGTTTGCGAACCATCTCAGGCTGCACTAGCCTTCCTCGTGTTGCCCGGCGATATGACTTGGGCGTGATGGGGGGATGGGGGATGAGGAAAAGGCGGCAGACGTGGTGATTTTATGGAATTTTTATGGGAGTCAATGATGAGTTAATGGTGATTGAATGGGATTTATTGAAATATATGACTAAAATATCGTACTATTGGATAATGAATTAGAGATTTTGGAACATTTACTATGGTACAATTGCCATGGAGTTTTTTTTTTAAATATAATATAATATATATATAATGTAATATAATACAATATAATACAATATAATACAATATGAAATAATATCATACAATCTGATAGAATATAGTATGATATAGTATAATATAATATATGCAATATGATATGATGTAATGTAATATAACTTAATATTCTATTATATTCTACTATATTATGGTATTGGGTACAACCATGGTGAGTTCACCTTATGACCATGGCGGGAGACGTTTCTGATGGTTTCTGATGGAACCTGATACCAGGTTCCACGTCCGGGAAAATCCCGTCCGTTCCCCTAAGATGATCATTCACTGAATAGCTCCAAACAGAAACTTGTGAGGCTTTAAGAATCACTATAAAATCCAATTGAATCATGGGCTTTAAGAACTTATAACGAACAATGCCTCACCTTGTATAGTGGTATAATGGGAGATTCAAGCGACTGTGTGGGGATATAGTGGAGATATAGTTACCCTCTGGTTATTTAACATAGCCATGGAAAATGGTCCATGTATAGATGGTTTACCTATTAAAATTGGTGATTTTCCATGGCAAACTGTTAGTCATAACCAGATGGTAGTTGGATGTTTTATTGGGGTTCGCCAACATATCTGGGGGTCACCTTGTAATCAGCACTGAGTCGGTAGTTGGTTTTTCGCGATCGTTTTTGGTAGTTTTGAACACACATATAGCATCCCACGAACTCGGGATGTTTCAACTCGGAACTGACATATAGCATCATATAAATCGTACCTCCCAAAAAGATGTTGAACAGCTCGAAATACTCGTATGAGTTAAATATCATCAAGAACATCCGAGAAACGCTCTTCCTGGTTTTTTCGGTTGCTATAGATGAGAATATTACCCGATCAAAAAGCTGACATCGTATGCCAAGAGTCAAACCATACACCTTTAAAACATGTTTTTTCAACGGGATAAATGGCGCGGTTGGTTCCATATTAGATTAAAGGAGTTGCTATATATATAAATATGTATATCTATATACACTCGTATGTCACATGATATATACGCATATTATATGTATGTATATATATATAAGACTATACAGGCCATACATATTACATTCTGTAATACAGTAGACATATTCTATATATTATATACATATCATGTAAATATATATATATGTATATATTATGTATGCATATTATATATACATGTCTTTATTTGGATGTCGCATGTATATTATACAACGTCAAATAAATCTATATGGCTATATTCAAATGGCTATTTTATAATGTATGTATATACATATGTTATTGACATATCATATGTATACATTTATATAATCTACATAAATCTACATAATTGTATTTATATGTTTTTTCTTCTCTCTCTATAGTGTGAGTAGAGCAATAGTAAACCATCCCGTTTTTATCATAAATGGCTGGTATAAACCATCAACATATGGGTGGTTTATGACATTGCTTTACTGACATTATACACTAATTATATATATAATATATATATATAATGTTATATAATAATAACTAGCTCTATCTGTTGACACTAACATATCTCTATATCTATGTCTAATACCCAATATCTAATATCTAGTATCTAATATCTAATATCTTATATCTAATATCTAATACATCTCTATCTTTATCTATATCTATATCTATATCCCCATCTAAATCTAATATCTATACCTATATCTATTATAACTAAAACTATCTCTATCTTTATCTCTGCACTCAATACATATCTACCGGCCCCAGGTGGAACCTCTTCAGCGTGTCGCAGAATCAGCTCCGCCTCGCACGGCTGCGCTCGGATTTGGGGTACCTTGGGCCCTATTTATATTGGAAAACAATGAGGGGTAAGTATCACTGGAAAGTATTTTATCAGGAACCTAAATTGGAGGTACCTACCATATATAAGGCCTATGTAAGGGATTATCCCAGCAAAATATGGCCTTATATGGTACAGTACCTCCATTTTAGGATCCTGGAATTCCCATTGATAAGTATACCACCAACCAGAATTTTTTTCATTACCACTTTGCAGAAGAATGATTGGGATATGACTTGGGGTAAAAAAACACACTCCGATACATTTTCATATGTTTTCCAATATGTTGCCAATGAATTAATATAGTATATATTGTACCCTTAGGGTAAACATGGTATAATATTGGGATATGATTATGATTCATGATATATATATATATATTTACCTATTGTATTCTATTTTTCTATGGTTCCATAGAAGTTGCCGACGTTGCCGACGTGTCACATAAGCCGCAAAAAATGGTGGTTGAACCCACCCAAGTTGGGGATTCAACCCATAAAAAAATGTCACCGATCATGGAGGAAGCCCATGGTGAAGTCATACCCTCTGGTTATTTAACATAGCCATGGAAAATGGCCCATTTATAGATGGTTTACCTATTAAAAATGGTGATTTTCCATGGCTATGTTAAATAACCAGATGGTAGGTGTTTTTGTTTTTGGAAACAATCAATGGATTGGTTCAAGGTAAAATTGACACCGGTAAAACATGGATTTTGCTACGAAAAATGGTTTTTTCCTCTATTTTTTCCTTATAAGTATGCGCAAGTATAAAATTGTATATATTTTTTCCTTATACGTATACACCTTGATTTTTCCTGTATTTTTTTCCTTGAAAGTGAGGATGTGGTCGAGAGTGAGATGAGTGTTGCTTGCCAGCTTTACCTCCAATCATTGAAACTGACTCTCATCAGTGAAAAAGGGTAATGTCCGATTTCGTTGGACCCCGAACAAAGAAATCGACCTGTTGTTTAACTGCAAAAACACAATCTTCTAGTTCCCAGTTACAGTAGGTTGCAGTAACTCGCATAAAAGATAGAAAAGCAGAAATGACAACTATTTTCCACAGGATTTCACTTTTCTATGCTCTTCCAAAAACACAACTTTCGATCCTTTTCCAACCGTAAAAAAACACCTTTTTCGGCCAAGGTATCATCGAGGCTGGGGCAAGATTGGAAGGGCCTTATTGAGGATGACCACCTTCAGTGATCCAAGGCTACCAGCCGTGGCGACGGCTGGGGGCAGATGTTTTGTTGATATTTTTGCGAAATAATTAGTTGATACATTGAATGGATTAGTTTAAGGGACAATTTACAGGAAACCATGTTTTTTACTATAAAATATGGGGTTTTCCTGTAAAATTTCCCCTAAACCAATCCATTGATACATGTTGCTACACTTGATTTATAGTTGAAGAACTAATAACTCGAAAATAACTAGGCTTTATGATTGATATGAATGATATGAAGGATGGAAATATCGAAGTGCAGTAGTTCCTATGGTATATGATTATATATATAGATATACGAAATATAATTATGTATAAATGTATACATAGTCGTCCTGGAGTAGAATATGACAATTTCAAAACATCCTCATTACAATTGGAAGAGTTTTGAACATCTCAAGAATTCTATCTGCTTCAGGATGAATGAAAATGGGCATGTCTCATTTTATGCTGGATCCAAGTCTTCGACAGAACTCTGAATGAAAATGGGTATGGCACAAAGGGCAGCTCATTTTTACTCTTGAACCATATTTATATCATTTTATATCCATATAGTCAAGATTACTGATATGGAGCCATACTCAAAATTTTGGAAGACCATGATCTTTTGCTTTGTGGATTGGTGCACGGGCTTCGACCGTGGGTTTCTGCTGATTCCAGGGGCACATGGATTGATTTAGCATGTTTTATTCTGGGTTTTGCCGTTTTGGGCGTGTATTTGCCTTGCAGGATTGCGGCTTGTTCTTCATGATCTGGCTGATCTTGTTTCTTTAAGACCGTTTCAAATTTCAGAGAACTTAACTTACCTGGTTGGTGGTTTGGAACAGTCTTTTTTCCCATTCAGTTTGGAATTTCATCATCCCAACTGACGAACTCATATTTTTCAGAGGGGTAGGTATAAAACCACCGACCAGTTACTCTTTTTTTCAACTAAGAATCTGCTATGGACATCACAAATTTCTAATAGGTAGATCACCAAGTTCACCAATTACTATTAGGTAGATCACCAATGAGTAAACGATTATGTTTTTTTCACTAATCACTAATTCTTCACTTGTGTCATGATTCACCAATGCACTTGTGACCTATTTCTATTGGACTATGATCACCAATGGGTCATGTCCCCAAGTAGCCCACAGAGGATCGTCCTATTAAGCCCACCAAAACCCGCTCGGTGGGGATCTGCTCGGTGGTTTCCCATTTTTTTTTACTTGTCATGGGTACTTGTACATATAATTTGAGATTCTAAGTTCATATATGATCAGACACTATATATATATATATACATACACAGTATATATATATATATATGCAATTTGTGATACTCTAGATCGCAGTCTATATATATGATTATGGCATGCCGACCGCCAACTTATGAAGCAGTCATATCTCGTCACCGACCCAAGCAGCCCAAGCAGCCGGGATGGTGACATGTTGTTATTGATATAGATATTTGCATAGTAAGCATTTTTTTAAAAATGATTTGAATGTATTTGAATAATTTCAAGATTGTTGAATATCACATTAGATTTGATGCTGACTATACATATTTTTTGTTTGTTTTGATTGTTTTCAACCAATTTGTGTCGCTTAACAGCCCTTGTTGTTTGTTTCTCCGATTTCTACCATGTGAAACATTTCAATTCCAGATATCTCATGTTTGTGCCTCCATTAGGGTTTGTCTGAAAATACGGTCCCCCATTCCACTTGCTGATTAGCGATCATTTGCCTTAGATAAATTGCCATTGTTGGGGCATCTTGATTTTCAGACACTCCCAGACATCATACTATTGGTGATATCCCATTATATATTTCTTCATAAAACATCACCTGATTATCAACCTGATTATCAACCATTTATTATGGATATCACTGATGTAATCTTCATTTCCCACGTTTTCTTCATAAATTATGATATCAGTGATATCAAGTGATATCCATTATAAAGAACCATACAACCCAATTTATGCATAGTGTTCATTGATATCACCAGTGATTTCTTCATAAATTATGCTACCAGTGATATCAAGTTATATCCCTATTTATCATGGATTTCAACCGTTCCACCGTCCTCTGCAGGTTGGCGCTACAGCTGACGCTGCAGCGTTGGCGGAGCTCTGTGGTGCAGAAGGAGTGGACAGTCATGGAAGTCATGGTGGTACCCCAAAACCAACTTATAACTGGGGGGCCCCATCCTGTACGGAAACCCTCATAAAGTTCTGCCGCTTTTGATGCTTTTTAATCGTTTAGCCATGGGTTACATCACCGCTATGAAGTAAATCCTGGAACATTTCATCATGGCCGTGGCTTCCAGTTCGCAAACTGTACCAAATTACAGTACCAGAGGGTAGTAGTTCTTTCTTGCTGTCGTCATTATATATATATACATTAGTTATACTATGTTGTAATGGATGTTATAATTACCATAAGCCCTCCTCAAATATGAGTGAACTAGAATAAACAAAACCAAGTATGTATCCTCCATTTTCAGTTCATTATTAAACTATGGTTGGTACTAAAATGAACTAAACCACCTATATCCTGAATGAATCAACTATATCCCCAATAAACCAACTGTATCCTCAACGGTTGGTTGGTTAAGTACCTCCATTCTTCATTGCGAACACCACTGCCAGGAGGCCGAACGACTTCGCTTGGAGCGGCTTCAACAGGTGGGACGGATTTTGTTTTTGGAGCGAAATTCTGATTTGGGGTTTCCATAGTCATGGGGGATCCCCAATAGCTGGATGGTTTTTTTCGTGGAAAATCCCCACAAAAATGGATGACATATGATGACTGGGGGTAGCCCCTATGACTCAGGAAACTGCCATTTGGGTATGGGTCAAGTCACTGGATACCATCATTGAAAGATAGACATTCCAATCTGTGGTCGAGGTGTGAAATTTCGACCCATTGCCATTTATCCATTTTTTTTTTAAAGTGTGATGTGATTCAAGGGATTTATCCATGAAAAAACGGTGAAAAAAACGGGTTATGATGATGTTCTTCTGTGATTTATGGAACATTGTGACTTCACATCAAACATGGGATTTAGACATCAAACACAGTGATTATTCAACAAAGACGCGGATGAATTCAATCTTTTAACCAGATTTGATCTGATAGTCAGACTGCTTTGAGGATCAAACATGGTGAGTACCCTCTGGTAAACTAACATAGCTATGGAAAATCACCATTTTTAATGGGAAAATCCACTATTAATGGCCATTTTCAATAGCTACGTTAAATTACCAGAGGGTATCCATCTAAGAATCTAAGATTGAGATTCAAGCATCACTCATTTGGAGACCAACGGAGACCTGCTGATCATTCGCCACACACATGGGGATTCAAATCATCTTAAAACTCATGGGGATTGAATCATCAAAACTATGGGGATAAAAATATAACTTTCAAAATTGAAGATATCAAGCGGTTTTTGAAAATGAAGGTTGGGATGTTCCTCCAAGAGACATGTGGATACAACAGAGAAACAACTGGGATATAATTGCCCCTCCAGTGATTGGGGTCGTATAGGATTGTTTTGTTTTTGTTTTTTTCCAGACATGCTCGAATACACAATCTAACTGAAAGAAAGCGCCCTATTGCAGGGCAAGGCCAATCCGTGTTGGGTCAACTTGCAAGTATATTTTATTGGGATGAATTTTCCATTTGGTTCGATGAGGAATGCCCATTGGTTCAATGCCCTCAATGGGGGTACCCCAAAATGGATGACTTATAAGGGACAATCATATTAAAATTGATGATTTGATGGTGCCCCTATGACTCAGGAAACCTTCATTTACTTCCGGGTGTATGTCATGGAAGTTCCCATGTTTTTCTTATGATCTTCCCATGAAAACCTCCATGGAAGATTTGGAAATAGGGCCCCCCCTTTCGGCTCCACCATGAGTTTCTGACCATGTTTGTAGGCTCTAAAGGTGGGCCCCCCAGTGATGGAACTGTCGATTTTTGCCATGAAAACTAGGGAGAAATCTACCATCAACCGTAGGAACCATAGTTGATACGCAGGAAAAATTCAGCGAACTTGGCTATCTATTCTTCGGGTACCCCACCTTGTACATCGGGCAAAGCTTGGTTTCGTATTGGACAGACATTTCCTGTATTTGGAGACTGGGTCAGTGCCAGGTCTTTAAAGCTTGGTTTGAAGTCTTGGTCATGGCTTCTGGGGCCATTTCAGGGGATCCTGCATGGGCTGGGGAATCCATAGGGATATTTTTTCACGGATCTTTGAAGGGAACTTTTCGGGACTTCCGCGGACGCAAATGGGTGTGTCTGAAAATGTCGTGTACCCCTAAACCCAATGGTTTTGCTGATCATTATCCATATCAAATGGCTATAATTGGGAATATACCCTATTTTCAGACAAACCCAAATCTAAGTAGGATCAGGATTGCTCCTGTAGGTAAATGATAGCCACATGATAATTTACATAATTTTACTGCTAAAGATCTAGCAATTTCCCCCCCAAATGTATCTGGGATGTCGGGAGCAACCCTGAATCAATGGCCCGTGATGTTAAGTGCCTTCTTTTTTGGAATCAATGACTATGTAACAACTTCAACCATTTTGGGAGGGTCTACAGTCTACATTTCTCTATTTTGCAGGGATGAGCTGCACCGGTGTGGTGGAACCATATCAAAGCATTTATTTTTGGAGTTTGTTATTTTTTTTTGACGAATACCCATATTTGCTACTTAGTTAGTGTTGTTTTGTTTCCCCATTGGTTCATGCACCAACTGGGAATAGATTACAGTATCACAACGGGTGCTTGACGTCTCTCTTTGACAATTCTGATAGAGAGGCGTGTCAGAAAATCCAAAGCCCCATTCTGACCAAGCCACTTTTTCAGGGTTCCCGCTGTGTCTTGTGGGTCTTTCCAAAACTGGTGATGATACCCGGTGACTTGAATATTTGCTCCCTTGCCCCCATTTCTCCCTATGATGTGGCTTGCTAACCTGGGTAAAGTTGGTGTTAATGGCAGTATAACCATTGTAATAACTCACATACCTAAAACTACAACTATGCTGAATATATAGCCACGCGGATGAGTGCTTCGTCCGACTCCGGTGGGTTTGTTTCAAAATATCCAAACATCCAGGTGTTTCTTCTCATCATTCTCCCCATTCGAATGACTATGATGGGGTGTAATGTGTGTAAAACAATGCCATAAACCACCCATTTGGGAATGGTAAGTTTATACCACCTATAAAAATGGTGATGACTGGGGGATGGTGCACAATGGCATTGTTTTACCCACATTAACAGTTAATAAGGGTTCATGATGATGGTTACTATATATATAATGATTGATGATAGTGATGTAAACTTCTATAAACCCATAGTATTTTAAATGTACTTTAGCCATATTGCAAAGCGTTCCCAGGTGAAGTACAACAACGCCATGGACCAACTGGAACGGACCAGCGAGAAACTGCAGACGGCTAAGGCGAAGTGCTTGGAGGCCAGCGATCCAAGTTCAAAGGTTTCACCATCCAAAATGAGGGATTTTTCCTTGGATTGAATAGGATTTATTGGGGATATGGGAAAATGATGAATTCCATGATAGAAATTGGGGATATTTTGGCAAAAAATGTAGGATTGAAGCACCTTAAAAATTTGGGAAGTTAAGCAACAAACATGGGGATTTGATCCCTCAATTTTGAGGGGATTTTTTTGGATATATCACCAACCATTTTATGGGGATACAGTATGCTGGGAGGAACAGATATGTTTACCCTCTGGTAATTTAACATAGCTATTGACAATGGCAGTTTATAGTGGATTTTCCCATTAAAAATGGTGATTTTCCATATTTATGTTGGTTTACCAGAGGGTATGTTTATATATATATATAGATAGAATATGATGTGTATGAAGGCATCCCACTTAGTATGTGCGTTCACAAGGGTGAGAAAAAAAACCCGTTGTATATAGCCAGCTACATATGCTCAATTCTGTGCTCCCTAAATGGGATCCAAGTATGAGCATCCCATTTCATATGGTTACTGTATGGGCGTATAAGACCCACTTGACTGTTGTGTTCCAGAAGTGTGGTTCATATGGACATGATCAAAATCTAGAAAGCGCAGGTGTCAATATATATATATACACTGTATATATACTGTATTGCTTTTGACCACCCATGCCAACATATTTCATGGGTTTCTTTTAACATGTGGTACCTTGTAAATGCTTCAAAACCTCATTTTCTCATGTAATTTGCCAGATATTGGGCCATACCCTATGTTCAGACACGCCCCGACATCAGCATTACCAAGCTACCTGCGAATGCGCGGCAACAGCGTAACTTTGACGAACTAAGAACGACCTGATCATAGATGATGCTTAGTAAGGGAAACTATCCCAGACATCGGCTTTTTGCAGATTCAGGAAGTGCAGTAGTTCTTTGTGTCAGAGATTATGATTTGGATATCTTAGAGGATTTATGATTATTTGGATATCTTAGACATTTAGACATTTGGATGTCTTAGACACAAATCATTTGGATATCTTGGAGGATTTATCCGGACATTGAATGCTTACTGCCTGAGGGGTACATTTCGTGCAGCACTGGTTAGATTCTGGGGGATCATGGCTGCCCCATGATCCGGTGCCAGGAAAGCATCCGTTTGGTGGCCATGAATCAAGCTAAGTTGGTGTATCTAGGTGAACAAGTTTTTTTATTTATATTTTTATTTTTTTGAAGGGAATACGGAATATACCATATATATATATGGGTGTGTCTGAAAATAGTGTACGCCTAAACCCAATGGTTTTGCTGATCATTATCCCGTTTTTAAATGGCTATTTCATTGGGAATATACCCTATTTTCAGACAAACCCATATATATATATATGGGTATGGGTCAAAATTAGGTACCCCAATAATTGGATGGTTAATACTAAGCTAGACATTCACATCTGTGGTCCCCTTAACGGTCTTCCATACAGTTGGAATCAGTTGAACATCTTGCGCATCCAATTGGTGCACCAGAAATTCTGGAGACGACGATTTTTCACAGGCCGAGACTCGGACAGAGAAGATGAAGGCGCCGAAGAATTCGTAGGCTTAGCCTCGTGGAATCAATAAAATGATTAAAATGGCTTGGAAATCCACGAACTCATGGAGGTGACTCATTCGCTGGGAAAATCGCTGATTTTCCATACATTTGATTACCGGTATGGCTGGGAAAATATGGATTGATATGGATTAAGCTGGGGAATATGGAATAATCTGAACAATTTTATCTGCCCAGATCAAGGTTTTACCCCAAGAGGGTTCATGGCAGGGTATGGCACTGCATCCAAGGTCGATATTGATTCTGTTTGTTTTCATTGAAGCACCAAGCATCTCCCACAAAAAAGGCAGGAAAAGAAACCACCATCCCAGAATTGATTGAACATTTAGAGGACATCCCAGTACTTGGGTTTCAGAACCATTGTTTTCGGTGTAAATTTTCCCTTCAACTCGTCCATTGAACTCTTCATCACCACTTGAGGATCCTTTTTGGTGGTACATCCAAGGAAGCGTAAGTGGGTAATAACCTTATGAAAGAACCTAGTTATATATACATCAATATATACAACTATATACATATGTATGTACAATTATGCACATATATATATATATGGAATATCCCGACTTACATACGGGTTATATGTATGAATATGTACATGTACATGGCTATATATTTGTATATACATGTATATCTACATATGTATATATATATCTACATATATTTATAGATAGAATACACATATATATATATATCTACATATATTTATAGATAGAATACATATATATATATCTACATATAGTTATATATAATATACATATATATATATATACATATGTATATATATATATGCAACATGTGTGTGAGTAAGTATATATAATTTCTGGCTTACTCAAAGCACTTAGGATCCACTGGGTCTCAGGGACGCCTCCAAGAGCTCATCTGGATGGATTGGGATCTCTGGTGCAGCTGGGAATCTTGCCGATGCGCTGGGGGATGTGTGTTGCTGGGTGATTTCAATGGGATTTTATAGTGATTCAATGGGATATTAATGGGATATATACCCTGGTAAACTAACATAGCTATTGAAGATGACCATAGAAATCGAGGATTTACCCATTAAAAATGGGGATTTGCCATAGTTTTTTGTATGTTTTTCATAGGGTTAAAGTTTAGGTTGTTGATGTTCAGACCTTTTTGTGGGCTTTACGTAGTTTTTGTTGATGTTGACTTACTTGGGTTTACTTCACCATAAAGCCGAGAAAAATCAATGACCAACGTGCCCAACGTGCCGTGCCTCGTTGGGACTTGCTTTTTTGGCCACCTATTTTGGCACCCCGGATCTGCGAACAGTTCAATCAGCTGAGATTATTCAGCAGAAACCAGCACGTCAAACATGACATTTTTCACTGCAAAATGGTGGATTTGATCAGCACCAGATTTACTGGCTTCATTGGGGGATAACATCCTCGTTTTCACCACTAACCAATAGGAAAAGGACCTAAATCTACGGCTGCAATCTGCAGAGTGTGGCTGTTTGTTGGAAATCCAATGAAACAATATGAAACATAGATTCGAATTTTCCATGATGTTGTTTTTGTTACTGATATTTGTCTCAACTTTTCTATCTATTCGGGGGTTGAATTGTGCTTGGTAGAATCCATCGACTTGTGATGGGGATAACGTGAACATATCCTACGTATATTATCATGATAGTACTGTAGATGTCCCAATTTTCCACTGCTGTCTACTGTCTGTATCTGTTTTCGCAACGAAAAACCAAAGGATACCAAATATGGCCATGGGTAAACATCCAAAAAGAGATGGGAAAACCCCCATGGTTTCCTGTCGGGGAAAATGATCTACACATATCCCAGTGGCCCCGACGAAGCTTAGTTACCCTCTGCTATGCGAAGAAATTGCGGGGGGAAAGCAACAACCATTTTGTTTCATAGTTCAAAGATGTTTTAACCATCTATGTTCATGCGCCATGAATTTCTACATATGTTTCATAGCAAACTGAAGGACCATTACCGGGTAAGGGAGGATAACTCGTAAATGGACAAAATTCGATCGAATCCATCACCGTGATGGCACTGAAGGAGTCCCAGTGGAAGTCAAGGTCACTTACCCTCTGGTAAACTAACAGTTTGCTATTGAAAATGGCCATTTATAGTGGATTTACCCATTAAAAATGGTGATTTTCCATAGCTATGTTAGTTTACCAGAGGGTATTTTTTGGAAAATACTTGGTGGTTCATCCGTGAGGTAAATGAGTAATTTACTTCTAATTACTTCACCCCAGGTGTAAGTGGTGTATGTGGAAAATACCCTACTTCTCCCACTAAGAAAAAAACATAGATATAACCTATCCCACGAATCGTAAGTGGGTTAACATCCCAGTGATTTACATGGGATAAGTAGGGTTAATCCACATCAATCACTGGGGTGAACTAACCCACTTACGATTCGTGGGTAGTTCGCCACCAAGTAGGAATTGTAAGTGGAATGATCCCAAAATAGCTATAGCAGCTATAGCCTCCTGTGATCCTTGGGAGAATCCCCGGCATCGAGGTGCTCTTCGCATGGCAATGGGCCGTAAGGCTCTGCCGTTCCACCAAGGACTTTGCGCTGCAGGCGGGGTTTGTCTCCCCGACTCCAATGGATGATCATCATTTTTCCGAATCGAAAGGGGCTATTTGGTATACGCCATGAAAATCCAAATACCTGGTGATTCATCCCGGCAAAATGTGGCTGGAAACATCCTCTAGAAAAATCTAGGAAAGAGAATTTCGAGCTGAATCGTCCAGCAAGCCACCTTTGATTTCCGGATGTTTTTTTTTTCCCCTATTTTGTGTCGGGTTCCTAGAACTGGGCTAGCTATCAATGGGATGCCTGGGGGCTTGTTGAATCTTGAGGCTTATCAACTCTGAGGGATCCTGAAAGCACTCGAATGTATATAGTGGGAACTGGGAGGTAGTAGATCCTCCGAACTTAATCTGTGTCATCAAACATGGCTTGCTGGAAAATCCTCCATTTATAGTTGATTCTCCAAATCAAAAACTTCATTTATAGGGGGATTTTCAATTGCCATGTTTGATTACTGCAGGGTATCTTGGAGAATTTCTGTGGCTTGTTGGACAATGTGTGGACCTCCTGGTTGGTACAGCTTCATGGGGCAAGCGAGTCTCAGAACCATCACAGATTCATGGTATATATCGCCATCAGAACTGGTGGTTTTGCCATCAAAAACTCTGGATTATTGCTGCCTGATCTCTGGAGTCTAAATTTTTTGTGCGACCCTTGGTTCCTCCCACCGATCTAGGGTTGAAGCCCGGGGAAACCATGTTGAAGCCCCATCATGGAGAGCCAACCCCCAAGGTTGGTGAAGGTTGGCCTACTGGAATTGTTTTTTTTTTTTTTTTTCCGAGGACAGCCGAGTTTTCCGCCTTCCATGGAGGATCATCCCACTTCGTAAGTGGTGAATAACCATAGGTATGATCCATTTGTAGATGCTTAGGGGACCCTTGCTAAGCGTGATGATCCTCCAAGTGAGCTCTGGGTCATGATCTGGTTAGCTGGCCAGAACTGGGCAAATAGACACCGTTTCCCAAGAAAAGATTGACCCATTTGAGCTGACCATAGATGTTCCCAGAAGGGCTATGCTAAGCTCCCTCATCTTGGGTTTATCTCCAGTTTGGAAACCATTGTAATCCATTACCCCCATATTAAACCCGTCAGACACCCTCGTCTAGTGGTGGATTTTTTGTATTTTCTATAATATTTATGTTTTGGGCCCATTGAGGGATATTCTTTCCTCTACTTGATATGATCGGGGGAAGGAATAATTCTGCCCATGATTCATTGGCCTAGTGATTCCATGAATTATTCTAATTATTCGAAGGAAGTTTAGAAGTCAAACTTCCGACAATATGGACAGATGGAAAAGCAGAGGTGGGAAGAGGCAGAGAGAAGAGAAAGATTAGAAGAAAGAAGAGTAGAAGAGAAAGAGTCAGAAGAAAGAAGATGCAGGTGCGCGAAAAGACAGGAAAGTCGCGAAACACTGTGTTTTTCCAATGATTTGTGGCTCCGGAGGGTCGAAAAGTAGGCTCGCTAAAGCGGCGGGTGCGGAGCCATGTGGCCAGATGAGAAATGAAAAAATGCACGCCGTTGTGGCGCGAAGCACATTTCGAAGTCAAAATGTAGAAAGCACCTCATGTTCGGAGCTTTTTTGAAAGTTGAGATGTCGAAAAAGTGCACGCCATTGTGGCGCGAGGCACATTTCGAAGTCAGAATGCGCAAGACACCTCATGTTGGGACCGCTTTTGGACGTTCAGATGTCGTTTCGCATGGCAGGCGCAAGGGATTGCCCACCTTGCCAAAAGTGAGCAAACGTGAGGGTTTTGCAGCAATTTCAACTACAACCACCATTACACGACACTACACTCCACTACACTACAGTCACTACAACTACAACTACGGCTAAAACTACAACTTCAACTAAACTACATTAGACTACACTATACCACACTAATTACATTACACCACACTACGCTGAACTACGCTACACTAATTACATTACACTACACTACACTAGACTAGACTACACTACACTACACTAAATGCATTACACTACACTACGCTACACTCCACTACGCTACACTACACTCAATTACACTACATTACACTACCCTACACTACACTACCCTACACTACACGACACCACACCACACCACACTACACTACATTACACTACACTACACTAATTACATTACACTACACTAGACTACACTGCACTCCACTACACTCCACTACACTGCACTCAATCACACTCAAGTACCCCCAATTACACTCAACTACACTACGCTAAGCTACACTACACCTACAACTACTGCAACTACAACTGCAACTGCAACTAGAACTACATAACACTACACTACACTAATTACATTTCACACTAATTACATTGCACCACAACTACAACTCCACTACACTACAACTACAACTACAGCTGCACTACACCACACTACATCCAGCAGTTGTGGGTCAGGTGACCGACCAGGTGACCACTGCAACCATTGCAACCACCCCAAAAACACAACCCCAACCACATTTCGGTTCATCAGTGGATTCGCTCTGCCATCCGTGATTCACAACAACCAACCTCTCCTGTAGTTTTCCTATATTTGAAACTTCCGCCACCGCCTTGTGCGGTACTACTGGTATTCAAGTAATGTTATTGAAGCAGTGGTAAACCAGCCATAGTTTGATGTTGTACACCGCCTGGTTGTGGTAAAATTGGGGATGGCTTACTATTTCTTTAACCACATGAGTTTGGAAGAACTTCACTTTTTGAATACTTTAGAAAAAATCTGACCCGTGATTCAGCATGAAATTCTGTGGATTTCTGGCGGAGTCCAAAACTGGGAGGCCTCAAATCGACTGATTGTGGTTGGAAGCCCTCTAAATATGGTTGGTTTACCATTGCCTCTCGACCTCATTCGACTAATCCCGGTCCACTCAACAGCGAACCTTTTCCCACATCAAATCTTGCTGAACTCAAAAAAAAACCTGCAGGATTGTTATTGCTCGTGCCACGGTCTCCTCAACGGCTTTACCAGTGAATTCCCGATGCCAACTCAAGTGATACTTCACTTCTCCCTCTCTCAGCGCAAAACATCTAGGTTCTTACATCACTTTCACTTCATCTTCATTTCCTGATGTCAATTTCCACTTTTCCCAGGCTTCATCTGCCTCTAAGTCCCTTGACCCACTCTTTCGCCATCCTCCTATTTCTCAACGATTCAAATTTCGAGTCTAAACTCAGATTGTCCAAGCAATCCTTCTACATGGCTCTGAATCTCTGATTTACTCTCCAGCACAAATCGCTAAAACCGATAGTCTCCACTATAAGGCGCTCAGGCAAATTTTTCAAATTAAAAGTCCTTATGACCATCGTGTCCTTAGTCCCACCGACTCTCCTTGCTCCAATGAATACCTCCTCTCTTTCTCTCTCTCTCTCTCTCTTACCCTATTCTCCCATCATGTATTCCGAATTCCCTCCTCAATGCGGATTTCTGACTCCCGAATCAAATACCTTGGTCATATTCTTCGTCACCCAGAAAGTCCAAAATCATTTTAATCCCTCCTTTTCCCTACGAACAATCTCCTCTCCCTTTGGCCGCGCCCCTCGGGCTCACTGGGGGTCATTTCTTACATCCTTCCTACCAGCATTTCACAATTGCAGAGCTCAAACAATTCTCCTCCAGTATGAAACAGTGGTATGATACTACTACAGATATACATCTTCTTCCAGAAAACAGAGAACAATGGTTTCTCCTTACCCCAAAGGTGAAATAAGCAACTGCTTAGGGATTGCTGCGGACGCGTGGTTCAATCGAACTGCATATCGCTTGTGAAAACCTGGGACCATTTTGGGGGTGTTTAATATCAGGGGGATGGGATTCGTCATCATATTCTAGCCAGACTAAGCCTGCTTAGCCTATTGAACTAATTGGGGTGAAATCATCCACTTATTCCAAATCCATTGATTAGTGTGTATAGTTTCGGAATATAGTCTAGTGATCAGTATATCCCTATATTGTTGGTGAACTATATTCCCATTAAATCACCAACTTCTACCGTTATCGTCTTCATTTTTTATTGGCTAACCTCGATGACTCGAGTTCGAGGCGCGTCTGCGGCGTGCCGAGCAGACCTTGAAACTCAGCGATTCTTTCGGCCAGGCGCCTTGAGGGATGAACAATGAGGAGTTTCGCCCAAGAAAAAACCGGGATGTCGAGATCCGAATGAGAGCGTGGCTTACCGAATGTTTTACCGAAAAAAAGGAGAGATCTGGATGATCTGATTTCGGTTTCACATGGTTTCAAGATCCCGGAGTGTAGAGAAAAACCATCCCCAGCCCGGCGGAAGGGGATTCACAAGAAGTTGGCCGAAACAGTCGTTTCAACCAGGAATTTCACCATAAATCATCTACAAACAAATCATTCCTCCATAGTAACGTGGGTAATTCCCAATGCCATGTTTACCATTCCCCAGGAAAATCACCATGAATTTATAGGTGGTATAAACTTACAATTCCCAGTCATGGGTGGTTTATGGCATGTTTCACCCACATTAAGCCATTCAATTACCAGAGTGTATATTTCTTATGTTCCCCCCAAAGTGGACGGTGATCCCAAACGTCAACCGCGCTAGGAGAACGCAGGAAACATTTTTGGAACATTTTAGGGCAGAGCACACAGGCCACCCGTAAGACACGGTGAGGCCCCCTCAGCTATGATTTATAAACATTTATAAAACCCATGAACTATAGTTGCATCCACCATAAACCCAAACCTTAACCACCACATTAGTCAACTGAATTCACCTTGTAATGATTCAAACCGCATGGCTATGTGCAGCTGTCTTGACGGCTTAGATATTTAGCCACAGGATGTGCCCGGGATTTGTTCACATTTTAACCAGCTTACAAATGGGGGGACCAATTTCACCAGGAATTTTCTCACGATTTTGGGGTTACGGTAAGCCTCTAATCAATAGAGTTTATCAATTCAGGGTTGATTTTATGGATTAACCCAAGTTCTGGATTAACCCTACTTATCCCACTTATGACTTCTAACCAAGTTGGGAAGTTTTTTTGGGAGGTGGAACCCTTCAGGTTTTTTTCAGCGACGAAGCATGCTCTACATAGATACATCCTGGGTTATTATTGCAAGCTTTGGATTCAAGTAGGTTACCGGTTGATGGTTTGGAACATGAATTTTATGACTTTCCATATATATATAGGGCAGAAGCTGGGGGTTCCCCGGAAGCCAATTGCAATTTAATTGTATGGATATGGAAAATGTTGATTTTATACTGTGTTTTACAGTGTTTGTTGCCTTCCCTTGAAAGTGTTCCATCAGTGAAAGTATCAATGTCGGCGCGGATAAACTCGGAGTTTGTCCGCTCAGAAAAATGATAAATTTACATCTTCCATGGATGGCCAAAAATGCGTTCAACATTTTTCCCATTGAAATTGCGGTCTCATACATTTTTTCAGTTTTTGTTGATAAGTGCAAAATGTCACAATCCACTGGAGAACCATGGACGAAATGAACATCACATATTTTTCATCTTCGCTTTCCCAAACCTTTTTTTTTGGCATGGCGATGGGAAATGTTGTTTTTACACTGTGTTTTACAGTGTTTTATGTTTTTCTCTGAAATGGTTTGATCAATCGAACTTCCATTTTCATCGCGGAAGAACTTGACGTTTGTCCGTGCTGAAACAGGAAAATTTTACATCTCCCATGGATGACTAAAGATGTGTGGAACATGCTAACCATTTGAAGTGCGGTTTCTTTTATTTTGGTCGTTCTGTTCAGAAGTAGAACATGTGATAATGCACTGGAGAACCATGGACGAAATGAAGAACGCACCTTTTTCATCTTCATGTCCACAAAGGCTGTTTGAAGCAGTTGGCAGGAGCGAGAGCACCATTGGTTTTCTCACGGTGCAGTCGCAGGGCGTTGAGGACAGAGTCAAGACCAGGATTTTTATGAATATAATAGGCGGCTAAAAGATTTCTATGTTCCAAGCGGTCTTTGGCTCCTCCTAACTGACTTAATCTTCTCAGCTGTTTTTTACCTACCTGGACCAGGCTTTCGGCCACGTTGTCTCCTCCTGTCAGGAGGAAAGAATTCTGTTTCTCTCTAACAACAGGATTCTTTTTCTTCTGTGCCAAGCGTTGCAACAATTTCAAGGTGTCTTCATCTAAGTTTCGTTTGGAAATGGTACTCAAGGGTGTGAAAAGATACTTCCAGTGAGCAACACCTTGAGCTGATGCAACCCCAAGTGCTGAAGTAGCTTTTGTAAGCTGGGTGAACCATCTGCAGCAGCAACGTGGCGCTTGGGATCCAACTTCTTCGCCGCATGATGCACAGTTTCTTCGAAGCTTTCAGGACCCGGAGCTTTGTATTTGCTTGCCACCTTTGGAGGCAAAGGGACAAGAGCGAAACTTCGACGGCTAATCGCTCTAGTTCCACTGCGGAGAGTGAAGACAAGAAATCGACCTCTGTGCACGGTTGGACGCCGGTCTTTTGAGGTACCGCAACATCTGTAAACAACAACGAAACTTGCAACGTAGCAACATCTTCCAACCAAGCAACATCTTCCAGGATTCAACATCATCCAACGCACTTGACATGACGTTATTACACCCCCCCACCCCCCGTTCTGTAAACAACAACGAAACTTGCAACGTAGCAACATCTTCCAACCAAGCAACATCTTCCAGGATTCAACATCATCCAACGCACTTGACATGACGTTATTACACCCCCCCCACCCCCCCCCATCTGTATACAAGAACGACCTTTCTGGTATAGCATCAAGACTGAGGGTTCCTCGAAGTTCCGGGGAACCCCCAGCCTTGAGCCTATATATATATATATGTATGGGAATAATAATACCAACTGACTAATATTCTTCAGAGGGGTTGAAACCACCGACCAGGTTAGCGTTTTTTTTGGAACATGCCAATAACCAATAAAAAACCCTTTCCCCCTAATATTAAACACCCCCCAGAAACCATGGGCTCGAAATGAAATCAGACATTTGGGGAGTGTGTATAATATTAGTGGGATGGGATCATATATCATTATATAATATCATTACATCTCATTATAGTCCATGAGGCATCCATGAAATCATCAAAAATTACCAGACTAGATCGAAATTATCATGGATTATTGGTGGATTTAAACTATCAGATAGATTTACCATATATTTACATATATTTACCATACCAATGATATTAGGGGGTGCGTAATATCATTGGTTGTGACGCTTTGATGCATCAGGGCTCGGCAGACCTGAAGCCCACTTTCCAGGCATGGAGTAGCCTTGCCACTTGGCGGCTGTAGGATACTGTAGGTTGAAAACGAAATATGCTTGGTGGCTCATCCCACGAATCGTAAGTGGGTTATAACCCCAGTGATTGACATGGGATAAGTAGGGCTAATCCACTTATAACTGGGGTTATAACCCACTTACGATTCGTGGGATGAGCCACCAAGTGGGGATTTACCCGGTATGGTCATTGGTCACATGGCCTTTTTTAAAACTCATGAAGATTCTGCACTTGAAAAAATGTCTCAATTACCCACTAATATGGCTCCATGAACAGTTCGGGGATTTCCCAGCAATGTTTGATTACCGGAGGGTACTGTAACCGTTTAATGAGGATATAACTCGCCATCAAGTCTCGCCATCTCCGAAACAACGTGACTGGTGAACTGGTGAGTTGGCCTGGGTTTCATGGGAGCATGAGCTAAGCCATGGCGGCTAGCTGGTGTACCCTCGTATCAATGGCCATTTCAGGAACGTAAATTGGAGGTACCTACCTTATATGGTACAGTACCTCCATTCTAGGATCCTGAAATTCCCATTGATCATAACATATTCCAATTTGTGTTTGTGCCAACTTCGGAGGCCCAGACTTTTTTCCATTTTTTTTTTGGGAGAAACATCGCCCGAGCCCTTTCTACCAGCGTTCCAACAGTGGTTTGGGGCCCTGCCAATTCAGCTGGTAGAAATGGATGGAACATGATTTACATGTTTTTCTATTCCAGGGAAGCCAGTGATTAGTGGGCTGTAAAACCTGATGATTAGATCCCCGGAATCAGGCAAGGTCTGCTTCACAATCCCGAAGTTATCTGGTTGGTGGTTTCAAACATGGCTTTTATTTTCCATAATATATGGGATAATCCTTCCCATTGACGAACTCCATCATTTTTCAAGATGGTTAAAACCACCAACCAGTAATATTATATAGAAATATCATTTGCAACTATTAGAAAAACATTTTTTTTAGCAATTCTTAAACATTATCAACCAACGAGTGATGGTTTTCCCATAGAGATGCCCATTTTTTTGGATGGTTTTGCCTGGCCAAATTCCACCATGGCCTGGCAAAACCTGTGGAACATAGGATCCCGTGTGATTTTTTTTTTTTTCGACACCCTTGGGATTTCTTAAGATTTGAGGGTCCCGAATAAATCATCCAAACTTGATCACATCAAGAACGACTATGGCCCTTCACAGGGCAATAAATAATATTATATCTCAACTCAGGTTATATATCATAAGCCACTTATAACTGGCCGGTTGGGCTATAACTGAAGTGGTTCCAATGGTGGCTACCCCAATTTCAAGAAGCCTCCGGGACGCCCTGCCAGGGACGCCCGGCCGCCTAGGTGAAACGCGACAGGAAGAGAAAGATCATGGCGGCCCGATGGATACCGGGCGCAAAAGATTGGTGGATGGCCATGGAGATCCACACATATGTATATATATATATGTGTGTACATGTATGTATATGTATATATATAGATGTATATGTAGATGTATATGTATATGTATATGTATATGTATGTATATGTATATAAATATTTATATGTATATGTATGTATATGTATATGTATGTATATATATTATATATATATATATGTATATGTATGTATATGTATATATATATATATATTTATTCATGTATGTGTATATATATATATATACAGGTGGGTGTATTTATACATATACGTACATATATATATAGATAGATATACATAATATCTATATATATATGTATATATATGTAAATATATGTAAATATATATATGTATATATATATATATTTCTGCATATATACACACATACATATATATATATATGTATGTGTGTATATATATATATAAATATGTATATATTTATATATTTAAATGTTTCTGCATATATATAGATACATATATATATATATCTATATGTATGTGTGTGTGTATATATATATTTAAATTTATGTGTATATATATATGTATCTTTCACTTTTCTGTAAAGGGTCTAGTTGGTTTCAGGCTTCATGGCTTCGATTTGCAAATTTGTTAGTGTAATTTTTGTGCATATTTTAGCTAGGTGACCGTGCTGGTCATTCAGAGCTTTGAGCATTTCACCCATGTGGCAGCACTGCAGAGAGATGAGCTCAGTTTCAGGATTTGGACCGCACACCCAGCAGCTTGGGCTTGGTGGAGCCTGCAGACATCCTTTGCAAAGCGTGTTCCTGAGAACCAATTGCCGCAGAAAGACATCTGCGTTTCTTTAACAAGCCGTCTGAGTTGCTGTGACAGGCCCAGGCGCTGGCCGCAGGCCTGTCACCTCGTCCAAGGGCTAGTTGTCGCTTTGGAACCAGCGACGCGCCCGTGCATCGTCGCAGGAGCAGATTCGGACCCACATTTTCATTTTTTACTAATATAACGCGCACAATCAATTACGCCTGTTATAATAATATGCAGGATTGCTTTGCATAAAAGAGGATGCAGAGAACTTCAAACGCCTTCTCCAGAGGCGTCACATTCGAATCCGAAGCCTGCATTGGTGAGCGTAAAGGATCGAGATGCATGCAGTATGATTATAACTTGGGGCAGTGGTCTCGTTAGTTGGATCATTCGTCACTCTCCTCGAATGACTGGAAGTTCATATGCCCATTTTCTCAAAAATGTACATTATTCTATTACATTTTACTGCTCAGTGGTTTTTCGCGCTCCAGAATAGAGACACGTCTAATTTATCACTCACTAGTTTAGCCTTCTGTCCAGCAAATAGAACCATATTTTTGTTTGTCTGAAATTTTTGGTTAGCCTCAATTCCAATTGATTCATCCCCATCAAAAAATTGCCTTTTTGGGGGGATACGATCAGTCACTGGTGCATCTTATACGAGTCAGTGGTATATCCCCACTATATCCCCATCATATTCTCATGATATCCCAGTTTCTATGGTCAATAGTCTTTAAACCAACAAAACAACTCTATATGTTGCCATCATCTTCCGATTGGTTTTCCCATTAAACCATGCCTTTTTACGAAAAAAATCAAAAGAGGAAACCACCGGAAGTAGCCGCGCTGAGGATGTATGGTGTGGGCACCGATACCTTAGAAGAGGCTCCGGTTCAAGCTGATACAGCCGATTTGGGCACCCAAAAGGTACGTGCACATGCATCATATCGCTTTACATCGTTGTAGATATGTAATATAACATTTTATATAATAATACATTATATATATAATATATGTATACAACACTAAAATGCATATATATATACATTAATTATTGTAATATGTATATATATATGTATATCCAATATATATTGTAATATATATATATATCAAATATACTATAAATGCATTCATAAATATATGCAAACATATGCATTGACATGCATACTGTATATACATAGTCATACATACATACATACATACATACATACATGCATGCATACATACATACATCCATCCATACATAGACAGACAGACAGACAGACAGACAGACAGACAGACAGACAGACATACAAATGATATCCTATACATAATTATACATATAGATATAGTTTGATATTTTTTTACATTGTATGATGAAGTTCTACCCCCACGGGATTTCACAACGTCGGGATGGTCATCCATAGGATGTGGCACTCTTTTTTCAATGAAAACCAATCGGTGGGTTCCCATCCCCAAGATACTTGCGTGAAAATCACATATTTGCGTAAAGAAATGGGGGTTTCCATAAATTGGGATACCCCAATTCATGGATGGTTCATAATGGAAAAAATCCTACAAACATGGATGACTGAGGGGTTCCCGCATGACTTTGGAAACCTCCACGTGTGATTTCCTGCAGTTTTTTTTCCCCTTCAATCCATTGATTTCAGGAGCTGCGTTGACATTCATGGCACTAAAAATACTCAGTTCTAGATTGGCTTACCCTCTGGTAAACTAACATAACTCTGGAAAATCACCGCTTTTAATGGGTAAATCAACTAGTTCTATGGCCATTTTCAATAGCAAACTGTTTGTTTACCAGAGGGTATAAAGTATCATAATGTCATCCAGGGATCATCCAAGTGCAAGATGCTCCAGAAATCCAAGGTAGCCTGATGAAATAGAATTGTCGGTTTTTATCCCATTCTGGGGGTCGTTCAAATCATCATTTTCGTTGCTGAGATCCCGCTTTGCTTAGAAATTCCTAGCAGATGTTTGATAGTTGAATCCCATTTACCCTCTGGTAAATTAACATAGACCCTGGCAGATAGGGGTTGGAAGACTAGTTTCCATTAAAAATTGATGATTTTCAGGGTCCAACTGTTTATTTACCAGAGGGTAACTGGTGTTCACCCTGTCGTCATAGGTTACCATTCCCATCATAGGTTACCATTATTTCCCCACATCCTCATAGTATATGATTCCATGTGTTTCCTATATGTTGGTGGCTGAAAAAACCGTGCTTGGATACTAACTAGTTCTTTAATGTTTTGCTATTCATGGTAAAATTTGATAACATTTGTTGATTCACCAGCTATTTTTTTTTTGACAGGTATAAATCAAATTCACCACGGTGGAATCCACAATTGTCTTGGTGAACCCTTTAGGTTCACGAAAAAAACAACTGGTGCCTTTTGCTCCAGGTTTTTCGTGCCTGGCGTGGGGTGAAATACGCTGAGTTCGAGCGTGTCTCGCAGCTGCTTCGACGCAAAGAGCAGGCGCGGTCCGCGGTGTTGTGCGCGTTTTCTTGATGGGATTTTATGGGAAAATCAACGGGAAGATGATGGGAATAGAGTTGGTTTGTTGGTTTAGAAACAACCATCAACCATTGCTGGTTGGTGGTTTCAAACATTTTTTATTTTCCATGATATATGGGAATCATCATCCCAACTGACTAATATTTTTCAAACCAACCAGATTATCAATGGGACAATATTGGATTATCATTTTGTTTAATGGTCGACTTAACGAATCTCCTACTTGGGTGCAGTGCAGGTGATTCTGTTGCACGGGGTGATCAATGAGTATAACCATTGTAGTACCCTCTGGTAAGCTAACAGTTTGCCATTGAAAATGGCCATAGAAATAGTTGATTTACCCATTAAAAATGGTGATTTTCCATAGTTATGTTAGTTTACCAGAGGGTAACTGTCATATGTATAATCTAATTATAACTGGAAATGCACGCCGTTTTCGAGGGGAACGATACCATATAGGCTTGTCTCGACATGGGGTATGAACATTAACTAACGATAGTTTTACGATAGATAATTGGATTATTATTATTATCCTATATTTTTCCCACATTATCCTGTATTACCCCGTATTATCCCATGACATGGGCTTAATCAGATTATTATCCCATCTATTTAAAACTAGGGAAACTGATGTTCTGAACATGTGGATGGACTGGGGGATCGCTATTTTCAGGCGGACTATCTATCTATCTATCCTATCTATCTATCCTATCGGTCCTATCCTATCGGTCCTATCCTATCGGTCCTATCCTATCGGCCCTATCCTATCCTATCCTATCCTATCCTATCCCATCCCATCCCATCCCATCCTATCCATCTATCTCTATATCTCTCTTTCTATCTATCTATCTATCTATCTATGTATCTATCTATCTATCTATCTCTCTATCTATCTAATTTATTTTATCTTATCTTATCTTATCTTATCTATCTTATCTATCTTATCTTATCTTTTCTTATCTTATCTTATCTTATCTTTCTTATCTATCTTATCTATCTAATCTATCTAATCTATCTAATCTATCTAATCTATCTAATCTATCTAATCTATCTAATCTATCTAATCTATCTATCTATCTATCTATCTATCTATCTCTCTCTCTATCTATCTATCTATCTATCTATCTATCTATCTATCTATCTATCTATCTATCTATCTATCTATCTATCTATCTTCTATCTAATCTATCTATATCTATCTATCTATCTATCTATCTATCTATCTATCTATCTAATCTATCTAATCTATCTAATCTATCTATCTATCTATCTATCTATCTATCTAGCTATATATATATATATGGCATGATATGGCGGTTTCCCGCCGTAAAATAGCTATTTAGAGACTCTCTAATACGTATTACCATGATAATTCCATTCACTAAAGATATATTAGTATTACTGTCTTTTTCCATATATTACGGTGATTTGTTTGCATAACTATTACATTACTATTGCAACATATTACTGGTTAGTGGTTTGGAACATTTTTTATTTTTCCATATATTGGGAATGTCATATTCCCAACTGACTTTCACTCCATCATTTTTCAGAGGGGTAGGTATACCACCAACCAGATTAGTATCCAGCAAATCCGGGAATCCCGGGGAACTTTGCCCAGTTGGTTTCGTAGGGATTCAACTTGGAAAAACCTGGAAAGCTGGTTGCCTTACTAAGAACTGGCTCATAACCATCACAACCCCAAAGCTAGGTGAAATGTAAGGCAAACTCAGTGAAATTACGAGAAAGGTTGATGCTTAGTATCTAGGAGTTTCACTCCTTCCTGCCCCTGTCAGTTCAATAAACTGCTGTGCTTATCAACCTTAGAAAGCCACTGGTAAACCAAAACCTTACATAAAAGGTATCTCATGGTCTCGTGGAAAAAATCCCGAGGTTGCGATTCGTTGGAACCATGGATCCTGCCAAGATAGTTCACATCAAGCAAAAAAAAACATCATGGTGAACCTGAGATAGCCATCTAAACTCTAAATAAATGGTTGCTCAATCCCTTACAACTCGGCCAGTCAACACGGCGAAAGGGTGAACTTCGCCACTGACTGGGATGGTCCTGGAGTCCTCCAAGTTTTTCGTTGAGACCTCCGCCCAGGACTTCCAAGAGTTACAAAGCTTGTCTTCCCACCTCTACACCTTCTCGCAGCAGGAGCCAAGAGGGGATCCAACTGGGATGGGAAGATGCTAAAATCCAACTCGGATGTCTGCAAAAAAATCATCCGAGTTGGCTAAAAAGATCCAGTTGATGATAGTTTATAGGACGGCTACCATAGATGTCCCAAATTCCCATTGGTGAGCAAAATAGAGGGGTTTCTTCAGAAAGCCCTTTAACAACAGGTAAATGATGATAGATGGTATACCAAACCGGCCCCTCTATTTTTACCAAAGGGACATTATTGGAGGCTACCAATTTTGGTTGGTGGTTTGGAACATGAATTTTACTTTCCCATCTATTAGAAAAAATCATCCCATCCCAACTGATTAATATTTTTCAGAGGGGTTGAAGCCACCAACCAGGATAGTTTATAGGAGAGGCTACCAGTTTTGCCAGGGTTCATGAATCCATGGTTGAAAATTGCTTGGATGTCCTTGTTTGTTAGTGACTGGACTGGATGTCCTGCGTCTAGAACTTGGTGCCTTGTAAAACTGGATTCCTAAGACAGCTATGAAGCGATGCCTGAGGTAATCATTCTGGTGGTTCACCAATGGTTGACCCACCCACTTTTTGTTGCTTAAACACCCAATGTTTGATACTCAAGGATCTTGTGCTAGCATAGTCTTAAAATGATCTTGGTTCCAGAAGCTTCATTTCTGTGGTTTCCCAAAATGAGCATGAAGCCATGTATATACATAAGATTAAAATCATCCTGAATTAGATAGAATATGGACTTGTCAAGCACTTTCCCAATTTAGTGAGGGTTTTTTGAACATTCACTGGTTGGTGGTTTCAAACATTTTTTATTTTCCATATATTGGAAATAATATTCCCAACTGAATAATATTTTTCAGAGGGGTTCAAACCACCAACCAGTTCAATATTATATCTACGAAAATCGATTAGCCGGAATGGAAGTTGATGGGAAAAACCGCGAGTTCTATTGCCGAGGGATTTTCTTAAGCAAGCCATGTTTGATGACCGTAGGGCAATCTACGTATTTTCTCGATGAATTATAGTATCTGATGGGTAAGGGGAAACAACATTTCAGCCATTTTCAGCGAGTATTTGTTGATTAAATCACAATTTTTCATGCTTACAATGTGGGGCCCCCAAGATAGCTAAGTTGGTTTATAACTACAATAACTAGGGTTTATAGTAGTTATAACCATAGTTAGATGGGGTTATAAACCAACTTATAACTAGGGGGCCCCACATTGTAGATACCTGTTCCTATCCCTTTTTTTCAGCATCATTTTTCCCATTGATAACCTATTTTGATCCCCATTGGATCCCCCAACCCCATGAATTTCCGATTTTTTCCCCCATGAAAAATACCATAGAATCCCCATGGAAATCCCTATGGAAATCCCCATGGAAATCTGCCATGAACATCTGATGAACATCCATTGATATCTCATTCATACCCTCTGGTTATGACTAACATAGCCATGGAAAATCGATGACCCTAATCGAAATAGATGATTTTCCCAGCGAACGAAACCTCCATTTATGGTTGGGATGTTCCATTTCGCTATGTTAGTCATAACCAGAGGGTATCCCATTACAGAATGGCCATGGGGCCATGATCCATGAAATTCTCCCAATAAATCATTGAAAATCCCATGAACTTCCCATGAAATCTCCAAGCAATTCCGAATCCCAGAGAAATCCTAAAGAATCCCTAGAAATCCGTAAAGAATTCGTAAGAATCCCAACAAATCCCATAGAAATCCTAACAGAAATCCTAACAGAAATCCCAATAGAAAAATCCGCGATAGAAATCCTTCAAAATCTCCATAGAAATCCTTCAAAATCTCCATAGAAATCCTTAAAAATCCCAAAGACATCACTAAAAACCCTCTAGACATCCTTAAAATCCTATAGAAATCCTAAAAAATTCCAGTGGAAATCCCAAAAATCCAATGTTTTTCCGCGCTGCCAGAGCTGCGGCCGGGCGCAGCGCATGGAGTCCGCGCTGCTGGCGGCGGAGAGGGCCATGGAACTGAGCGCCACACGCGGCACCTCGGAGTTTTTGCTCGGAAAGGTGAAAACCATGGGTTTTCTCTATGGAAAATACTTGGTGGCTCATCCCACGAATCGTAAGTGGGTTATATATAACCCCAG
This sequence comes from Cladocopium goreaui, assembly GCA_947184155.2. Taxonomy (NCBI): domain Eukaryota; class Dinophyceae; order Suessiales; family Symbiodiniaceae; genus Cladocopium; species Cladocopium goreaui. Next base: position 554,208 of record CAMXCT020005223.1, read on the forward strand.
TGATTTACATGGGATAAGTAGGGTTAATCCACTTATAACTGGGGTTATAACCCACTTACTAAGTGGGATGAGCCACCAAGTATGGAATTAATATGGATTAATATGGATTAACCTATGGATATGGATTAGTATGGATTAGTATGGATTTATACTGATTATATGGAACACATGGATGAATATGGATGAATATGGATGAATATGGATGTATATGGATGAATATGGATGAATATGGATGAATATGGATGAATACAGATGAATATGGATGAATATAGATGAATATGGATGAATATGGATGAATTTGAATGAATATTGAAAAATGTTGATCAAGATATCATGGAAATTATCTATAATTGACTCTAAATCTATATATCTATAAACGATGTGGAGCATGTTTTTTTCCTCTATGGAAAATGATTGCTTTTTTTCTATGGAACATGTGAAACATATCATGGAAAATATGGATTACTATGGATTTATACTGATTAATATGGAACATCCATTGGGGACTATCATGGAAAATACAGATTACTATGGCTATGGAAAATATGAATGAACATTGATCATGTTTCCCAACGAAATTGCCAAAAATATCCCCCGTTTGATTACGGGAGGGTATCGTGGAAGATATTGGGTTAATGAGGATAATATTGGTTACTATGGATAACAGTCTGGAAAGTTTTATCCACATGGCATGGGATATATTGATAGTGTGTATATATATATATACATACATATATATATATATACATACATATATATATATACATACATACATACATACATACATACATACATACATACATACATACATACATACATACATACATATATATATATATACATACATATATATATACATACATACATACATACATACATACATACATACATACATACATACATACATACATACATACATACATACATACATACATACATACATACATACATACATACATACATACATACAGACATACAGACATACATACATACATACATACATACATACATACATACATACACATGTAAAACTGGTATTTTAACCAGCAATATTAACAGATTATAGGGATATATATATATATATATATTCGTACATGTATATACACATATTTCGGGAATAGAATGAGATATCACTGATGTGGGGATAACCATCTATAGATTGTGATTGGGAATTCATGCGATATTAACAATAAAATGGTATTTGGGTTTGTCTGAAAATAGGGGATTTATGCCCAATACCAATACGGGCATTTTGATGTGGAACATGTTGATTAATCATAAAACTATTGTTTGAAGGGGCTGTACAGTGGAATGGGGATATGTATATATACATACATATTATCATACATATATATATATTATACATATATATAATATACATATTATCATATATATATATATGTATAATATATATATATATGTATACACATGATGGGATGTAATGGGATTTCACAAACGGTATGATATGGCATCGCGGTGGTTTCATTGCAGAATACCCTTTTTTTCCTGACATTTCAATTGGAAAAATGATGATAAACAACGCAAGCATGGAATGTTGAACCAGAAATGATGGTTTGTTGGGGGGTACATAAACTGAGGAAAGCTTGGATGGGTGGCAATTGAAACGAATAATGTACAATTAGTTGAAGGTACAATTAGTTGAATACTTGAATTTTAGTTGGGTTATTGAAACCCTGCAAGATACTGTATCCAATTGGGCATGGCTTAGACTGCCCATTTCTGGCATGGCTTTCAGTTACTGCCCATTTCCCAACGTTCCCTGGCTGCCGCCAGGATTATCCCGAAGGTTGATTAGTAGAGAATTCGAAGCCAAGTTGTATCATTTTTGATCATTCGGAATCACACACAGAAAATATGTGCTTCTCAAAAAACATGAATAAACATGTTGGGCACCCCATTTTTCAGAAATCAAATCAAATTGGTTGAGACATTGTCCGAAAGCCATCGGCCTGAGTTGGCCGAAAGAAAACATTTCCCTTTTGATATGTCAGCCTCTGCGAATGAAATTTAATAAAGCTTGTTTGGGTTCAGTCAGAGCATCACTTTGATGATGTTTTTCCGATGCCTATGGTCCATTTTTTCCATTGAACATCTCCATTTTCGCATTAAACTTGGGATGTCCCAGCGACCCTTTCCATGTTTGTGAAAACCGCAACTCCTGTGACACCAAGGAAATGACTTGGAGCGGCAGGTGCAGATGGGCTAGTATGATCCCCAACCTTGGAGAAGTAGAAAAAATAATCCTTTAGTTTTTTTTTAACTATCAACGATATATATATATAACCATAACAACCAGCAAAAGATGACATTCTTTTGTGGACTACCAAAGATTGACCATGGCATTACTCTCAGAGATGGTGGTTTAGCCATGAAAGCGAGCAGCGGCTGAGAAGGAGCACAGGCCCCAAGTTGTAGGTGTAAACGTTCACATAAGATGTGCAAACCCCATAGTTTCCCTCAAACATTTCTATAGAAATGCAGTGTTTTCCACATCGGACTGTTAGTTTTCCTCGGAGGGTCAGTGTTGGTTGATAACTTCATCTAACTAGTTGCAACTAGTTCGATATATTCACCAAAAAAACCGACAGGTTAGCTAAGTTGGTTTGTAACTATAATAACAATAGTGTATGATACTTATAAATATGTTTAGATGGGTTATAAACCAACTTATAACTAGGGGGCCCCATCCTGTAGTTATTCTAGTTACATACCTTCTTACGCATCTAAAAAAAGCTTCTTGCACCTCACAATGGCGGCAACGATTTTCCCAGCAACCAGATATAAGGGGTCTGACCTTGGTCCCAAGGGAATTCATGGTACTTATGGCTTGGGTGAAGGGTTTTTCAGTTCACTCGGAGACAATTATAGTAATTTCTTTCAAATCACGAGCCATCCAACGTTCCAGAAATCACTTGAACATAAAATGAGAAATGGATACATTTCATTTTTGGAATTACTTTTCTTTTGGTCACCATGAATCAACGCAACATCAACATCAACCATGTTGGATGGCAACTCTTCAACGTGACCGATCCTCGATCCATCCAACTCTTCAAGGGGTACGGTGCTAAGCGTAGGGAATGGATGGGTTGCTGGGGGTTGCTGGGATTATTATTGATAGTGATTATGGATCATTCCCTCATTCCCCGCGTTTTTTTCGCACCAGTAAGCAATGGAAAATCCTTCAGTCAGATGATCTACCCCTCGAAACTTTTTTTTTCCGGCCACGAGTCAAAATAAGAAAAGAGGGAACTACTTTTTGTTTGGGAACGACAAATTACCATGTCATACACGACTGAAGAGGTCATAGCTAGAAATTACCTTCCTCCAAACCAACAATCTCATTTCAGCCAACCCCCCAAAGGTAGCTCCGAAATAGAGTTTATGAATCCTTTGTGCCTCATCTCAGCTAGTAAGTGGTCTATAACCCCAAGTCCAAGTACGGCGAGTAGGGTGCACCCCAGTTGTAGCTGGGGTGCACTTCGGATTCCTGGGTCGCCACCAAGTAGGGATCATTAACCACCACCCAGCACGACCCTTTGTGAATTGGGGGGCACATTTAGGGCCATTTTTCGGGTTGGTTCAATCCCAATTGCAGCAGTTGCTATCCATCACAGCCACACATATTACCCCTTGCTGACCAACATTAAACCTATACAAATCTAGACTATAAAACAGCTAAATCATTGCAGATCAATGTTAATCCATATCAATGAGTATATTCGCCTTTCTTAAAGGCATGTTTTTGCCACGTTTGAATTCGCTGCGCCGCCCCGTTATAATCCATTACCATCCCACAGGGATGGTCCCCCTAGTTATATAATGTCAACCCCGGATAAATAAACCATGGTTTATGAAAATTAGGGGGTATTCCCCCAATAGTCATGATTTGATACTTTTTTATGGTACCTTCCCAATTAAATGGCCGTTTGGGGTTTATTAATCCAGGGTTGACATTACCCTATGGTCCCCCTAGTTATAAGTCAACTTAGCTAACTATATGGTTCCTTCCTGTAGTTCACCATAGTTCACCTACTTTTTAAAGGCAACTTACCAATCTAGGGGGCTCGGCCTTGCATACAAGCCATGATACTATCCACATCTAGATTTAACTATCCATGTGATACTGCGATACTTCCATACTTTATCAATCTTTATCATATAATTGGCTAATATAGCTCATACGACCTTTTTGGGTTGGGCTAATTCCATACTATTGCCTATTCTTAAGCATTAGTAGCATTTCTTTTTATTATCATATTTAAAACAGTATACTCCATTATTTACAAATACTTGTGGGTGCAGCTTCACCAATAAGTTGTTATCACCAAAGGACCATAGTTATATATATATACACACTGTATATAATATATCTATATAATATGTACCATAGTACCATAGTTATATATATATACTGTATATACTGTATGTTATATATATAGTATATACTGTATATATACCATAGTTATTATATATGTATATATATATACACACCATAGGGCTAAACTCTCCCAACTTTTAGGCTTTATTACAAGGGTTACATCCATAAAAATGACCTTAGTCCTCCACCCCCAAAAACTAAACGTTATTCACCATTATTAGCAATTACAAGTGCTTTCCAATATTAGTGCACTCCATGACGAAGTCCTGTTATTAATGACAAAAGTATTTTATCATTGCACCCCCAAGTACTGATTTTATGTTAACCATTAGGACTGTACAACCACTATGTATCATGTTTGTCACATATTATTCACTATCGCATATTAGCAACATTGTCATATTTAGTATTCTCCACTATTCATTATTACTGTTGACCTAAACCCTAAACCATTAGTACTATGTAACCATTACTGTATATAACCATTATGGTAATATATCTGGGGAGCCACTTCATAAAAACCCAATACTCGTATTTTCCAGTACAACATGTTTTTTCAATATTTGATCAGCATAAAGAAAGTAAAACTGCAAAAATCATACTATATATATATATAAAGTCCATTTGGTGAAACCTGTATGTCTTGCAATATGTATTGCTCAAAAAAGTTTAGAATAGAGGACGAACCCTCCAGTATATCATCATTAGTAGCTTAATAAATAAGCTAAGTACTAATTATTAATTACCAATTAATTAGGTACCATTAAGTACCTTAGTAAATTTAATTTACTTCACCATGAAATTCCGCTCGGTCAGCGTAGGTGGTGGAGTTGCAAGGACGTTTGCAGCAGCACCAGGACGCTGAGGATTTACAGCGCCACCAGCGACCTGCCAGGGGGGGGACAGCTATGGGAAAAGCCTATGGGAAAACCATAGGGACACTAATATGGAACAGATATGACATAAAATGGGCAAGTTATGGCATATGAATCATACGAATCATATGAATCATATGATCATTTCCAAAAATGGAAAATCTGCACTAGTATGGGTTATAACATGTTATAGATATGGGGTTATTGCCCACGAAATGTGGGATGCACCATGTTTTCCTCATGGGGCACCAACCCAAAGCCACAAAACCAAGCAACATGAGGCTGTTTTTCGACCCCCAAAAATGTGGCCAACTGATTTACGGTGGATGAAACCAGACACTGGATTGTGGATACGATGCCATTTGGATCGAACAAAGCCACAAAATCGTGTGAGTACGGATCCATTTGGCGCAGTCTTATGGTAAATGAACCGATCATCTTTAGATATATTTGACCATATGGCTATGGTGAAAATTCGCGGTACAAGAAATCCCAACAAAAACAGTTGGCTTTAATTAGGATTGAGCAATTGTCGACTTGCCGGGAAAAGTAGCCAACAGTAAAACAACTGAATAGGTGTAAAGCTTTGGGTTTCTTGGGTTGAAAGCAGCAACAAGAATGAATCAAACATGCCCAGAAACTGTGATTTTGAACTCACGAACTGAGTGAAACTGAGCGGAAGCAAGACGTTGGATTCATATATACTTTAACGAAAAATATGAAACTTCTAAAATCAAGTAGTTCATGTTTTTTTTTTTGTTTGTTTTTGCCCAACACCAGGGTACTCCCGAAACATGTTTTTTGCTTATGGCTTGGGAATAATTGGGAGCACGCGGCACTGTTAACCTCTGGGAGGTTAGAGACAGGGGACGATGGGTTCGTCAACAACCAGGCTGTGTTTGATTACCTTAGTCATCAAACAGGGGCTGGTAAATGGGTCTGCCTGATCTATGGGAAACCACCATGAAACCACCATTGAATCAGCATTTTCCATATGGACGTTGCCATTGTGGGGGCATACCATGACATAATCCATTTTCAGACACACTCAAATGAAAAAAAACTGGACTGTCCCAGATGATATTTGGATTGTTTCATAACCCTGAACAAAACATAATAAACCCCCTGCTGAATCCCATGCTTGATATATGGATTTGTCTGAAAAGAGGGTACCACAAAAATTGATGGTTTAAAAACTCATTTTCTCAGTACACTTGCCATTTTGGTGTATCCCCTTTTTTTGGACACACCCATACCCTCTCTACTGTATGCGGTTTGTGACTATTCCAAGTGACCCAGGGACGATTTTAGGCTCTTTCAAATTGGCAGAAATCATCGACAATCGAAGGACTTGCATCAATCAACAAGAATTGATTCAACAAGATGGATTATGGCCATACACTTATGTAGATTTTTAGTGCGTTTCTGGAATTAGCTGGATTTACCAACGCACTAAACGTGTTTTCCTGCGGAGAGAGTTTGGGAAAAATAACATGAGAAAATATAGGGATTGCACCACCCCCATTGATTATTGTGGGGTATACAAAAAGATATGGAAAATCCATGTGAAAACCTATGTTTTTGTTTGGCTCTTCCATATTTATGATCTACAAAACCATGGCTGTCTTGTCTTCGAGATGGTGAAGAGTTTCTTGGGATCCTGCAGGCAACTACTGGGATTCCTATGAAAGAGTAGAAAAATCGTTGGATTATGGAATTTTTGACATGTTTTGACCATCTACCAATTGGTTTTCTAGGATTTTATTTTTTGAAGCAACCCATGGTATTTTACCACCAATGTAGATATATATAATTATATATCCATGGGATACTTCCTTCATATATACATATATACATATAATAGTATATATAATAATATATATATAATAATATATATAATAATATATATAATAATAAATATAATAATATATATATATATAAGAATGTATATGATAATATATATATATAATAATAATAATATATATAGTAATATAAATAAGAATGTATTTAATAATATTTATAATACTATATATAATAATATATATAATAATATATATAAGAATGTATATAATAATGTATATAAGAATGTATATAATAATAGATATATAAGCATATATATAATTATGTACAATAATATATATAATAATATAGATAATAATATATAATAATGTATATATAAACAATATAATAATATATTTAATAATATATACAGTAGTATATATAATGATATATATAGTAATATATATAATAATTTATATAGTAATATATGTATATAATAATATATATAATAATAAATATAATAATTAATGTATTAATAAATATAATAAGATGTAAAATAATAAATATAATAATATTTACAATAATATACAAAATAATATATATAATAATATATATAATAATATATATAGTAATATATAACAATATATATAGTAATATATAATAATATATATAATAATATATATAATAATATACATATATATAATCACATATATATAATAATATATATATAATAATATATATATATATATAATATAGTATAATATAATATAATATAATATATATATAATCATATATATATAATATAAATATAATAACAATATATAATAATATTTAAAACAGTATATATAATGATATATATAATAATATATTTAATAATATATATAACAATTTGTAAAATAATATATATAATAATATATATAATAATATATATAATAATATATATAATAATATATATAATAATATATATAATAATATATATAATAATATATAAAATAATATATATAATAATATATATAATAATATATATAATAATATATATAATAATATATTATATATGATAAAATTTAATAATATATATATAGTAATATATATAGTAATTTGTATAGTAATATATGTATTTAATAATTTATATAGTAATAAATACAAATAATAATATATATATAATAATAAATATAATAATTAATATATTAATAAATATAGTAATATGTAAAATAATAAATATATTAATATATACAATAATATGTATAATAATATATATAATAATATATATAATAATATATACAATAATATATATTATAATATATATAAAAATATATAATAATATATATAATCATATATTTGATAATACATATATCAATATATGTAATAATATTTTTAATGATATATATAATAATATATTTAGTAATAAATATCATAATAAATATATATATATATATATATATAAATACCAATATATATACCAATATATATATACCAATATATATATATATATACCAATATATATATATATACCAATATATATATATACTATAATATATATAATATATAATATAATATGTATATCTCTTTATCTATATCTATATCTATATATCAGTGATTTCAGAATGGGTTGGTCCAAAAATTACCCAATGGAAAACTGATGATCCCAAAAAATGACCATGAACTAACGGGGAGAACGAGCTTTGTATCCAACGGTTTTTTGTTTTTTTTCCACCTCAATTCTCAGAATGATAGGTATATATATATATATCTACCATAAATCTTAGACTAAAATAAAGTGAGTGAGCATATCTTACTTGAAGGTTCCCCTAGTCCAAAACCAATTGCTGCTGGCATCACCAAGGTATGAATTCCAAGTGACTCGGAGGTGCGACAATCATATCCCAATCCCCCAAGAAATCCTATGGCATAAACCACCATAAACAAGCCATGACTGGGAAAGGTTTATACTATACCACCCATACCACCTATTTATTAATGGTGATGACTCGAAAACTCCTTACTTGGAGGACCCTACTGTCCTTGGATCCCTATATATAGTCCAGAGGGGATATTCCATCGCTAGGGACAGAAGCCATTTACCCTCTGGTAATTTAACATAGCTATGGAAAATCACCATTTTTAATGGGAAAATCCACTATAAATGGCCATTTTCAATAGCTATGTTAAATTACCAGACGGTACTACTTATAATGCACCAAGTATAACCATGGTGAGTTAACCCCCATCAGTTTGGATATTTCACAACCCCTTTTTGGGTATGGTGAAATCTATCCACTTTGCAAAGCTGGGTTTGTTGAGTCGCTGATCCAATAGGGTGTCCCTGACAAGGCAATTTCCTATCCAAGTTTGTGGGGAAAATGATGGGAGATCAACATGTCTCGACCATGAACATCTGGGGTAAAGTGACAAACAATTGATGTGTGTTTGACCATCAACATCCTTTTGGATTTAACATATTTAACGAACATGATGATTTATCAACCATTTGATGGAAGATATAACCGCACATATGATATGTTACACAATATTACACAAAAGCAGGTTGTGTCCTAAAAGCCAGGCACCTTCCAAGTATGGTGGTATCTAGACCGGAAATGGAAATATCTCATATCTTTATATATCGTTGGCAAATACCTGAAATTAATTATAGAAACTAAAGATATAGATCTGATGTTGGGTTGAACATGAACCAAGTCAAAGTGTGGGGTAGCCCCTTTTTTAGACAAACACACTTAGTACCATCCCCAAATGGGCCAACATTTCAGGTGTAAACATTCGAGTTGTTGCCTAATTGAAAATGAAGTTTATCACGGAGACTTGAAAATTATCTTTGGATTGACTTAGCAAAAAAAATATAAACAACTTGATTCCAAGCGAATCTCAAAACGCAGACCAGATCATAAGGTAGTTTGTTGCTGATTAAAACTGACACATGAATCATTGCGCCACTCCTATTCACTCTTTTCACAGAGTTAAAGAGGCCTTATCTGATCGCAGCCGGGTACATTATTGTTGTAATGAATCATTTTTCCATCATTAGTCATTCTTTTTCCCAATGTCATGGTATCCCCAATAATATCTCCATGAATATCCCCATTCATATCCTATTAGGTTCATATTTCCATGAAATCCCATGAAATCCCTGTTTCTTCATGGATGAAATCCCCAATAAAACCACATTTTTCCCCATGAAATCCCCCAAAAAAACCCTAGAATCTGGATTTTCGATGGGTTTCGTTGGGATTTTCCGTGAATTTTCATCCACCTCCCCATGATTTTCCCACCAAAACCGCATCCGCGCGTGGAAAGGTGGGACGCCGAGCTGGTGGCGCAGCAGGGCAAAAGGCAGCTGTTGCTCGCCGAGCTGTCGGCCAGTGAAGATCAACAGGCGGCAACGTCGGCTTGTTACAGGGGGAACGACATGAATTTAATTAAGTGATTTAATGGGATCTTAATAGGATTTTATAGTGATTTACTGGGATTTGTAATGATTTACTGGGATTTATAAGGATTTCCTGGGAACGAAATGAATTAAAGGACCGGATAACCAAATAGGAACTGGAAAAGAAAGGTAAAGATTGGGAACCAAGCGCGCCACAGAGCCAGCCCAGAGCCATCAGTGCCACGCCTGCCACGCAAAGTGACGGTGGATGTCACCAAGTGCCACGCCTGCCACGCAAAGTGACGGTTGATGTCGCCAAATACCGCGCCTGCCACGCAAAGTGAACAAGTTGTGTGTGGACAAGTTGTGTGCGGAGAAGTTGTGTGTGAGCAAGTCGTGTGTGGACAAGTTGTGTGTGGACAAGTTGTGTGTGAGCAAGTTGTGTGTGGACAAGTTGTGTGTGGGCAAGTTGTAGGAGGAGGAGGTGGGAGGAGGAGGAGGAGGAGGAGGGCCGGAGGCGGGAGTGCAGAACCAAAAACAAGAACCCCACATAAAGATGTGGGGAAAAACGATAGGTTACTGGTTGGTGGTTTGGAAAATGAATTTTATGACTTTCCATAGATTGGGAATAATAATCCCAACTGACTTTCATATTTTTCAGAGGGGTTGAAACAACCAACCAGGTTATATAGTGGTTAGTAATGGTTAATAGTGGTTAGTAATATATTATAACCATATCTGGATATAGATCTGGGTAAATTTAATCACGACCTCACTGCGACCTAAGCCTGGAATAAGGTTAGTAAGGGAAATTATCCCAATATGGTCTTATCTCAGGTTAGTGAATTATTCTTATTTGCCCAGATAGATACATATTTCATACCAACACATCTTAATATGTGTTAGTAATATATATATATATAGTGTTATTGAATATATCTGTGGGCACAGCAAGTGCATCCCAGAAAGGCAAAGATGGATCAAAAGGTAGATAATTACAATAAATATGTTATTAAAAATGTTGTCGTTAATATACATCAGAAAAATGTACTATGGATAATGTTGTTTTGTTTGTACTATGTGTAATATATATATATATATATGTGGGGATACTGATAGTATTGTGTATTAATATGGTGTAATATAATATGTATTATTTTTATTATATAGTGTATACTCACTATTGTATATGAATTGGGTTTATTAGGGAAATATATGAAATATAACGTATATCATATATATATAGTCTAATGTATTATTTACATTTACATCGTGCTTAAATATCAAACGCCTATTCTACGAAACCTATACTGAGTATACTGTATATGAAGTTTCAGACACACTGTTTGGATATAATAAGCATATAACTACTGTGTATATAGATTATATACATATGACCATTTGTCAAAAATAGTTGTTTAGAAGTTTAGTATTGGTTGTTGATAATTCATCTGGGTCTAGTGTTTTTCCTCTTCGTTATGAGGCGGCACGCAACTAAATTCAGCAATTCTGCAAGGCAGCGCTAGCAAACCCGCTAGGTTTGCGCTAGGTTTGATTGACAGCCATGGCCTCCATGTCGTGAATGTCTTGCCAGCTTTTCTTACAAGTCTGTCAGTTTCCACATATTCCCAAATTTTCGATTTTTTTTTACGTATTTTACGCGCTAGATCGCCGCTAGCAACGCGCTAGCGAAAATTGCAAATACATGCCCCGGTCCACCCGCAGCCTATACAGAGGGCACAGCCATGTTCACGCTTTGGTAGCTTACAGTAAGGAAATAGCGTTGATCAGGAGGCATGTCAAGAAGCATATTGCATTCAGAGAGGCACACACACACACAGAGACACACAGTTCAGGAGATAGTACCAGCGACAGCGAATGAAAACCGACGTGCGTTAGCCGATTCCTGTGGTTAGAGAAAGATTTCCAAAGGTAACGAAGAATTTCCACGTTTTCACGTCATCAAGGTAGGTCATGTTTTTTAAAGGCAAACATGAGGCGGCACGCATGGAATTGCGATTTATCAACAAAACCGGGAACAGACATTTTGACAAACGTCATATATATGTATATATATATAAACTGATGATATAGTATAATAATACACAATATTCTGAGTAAGCTAATATATGTATATACATGCTATATTACGTATGAATACTATATACTAAAAAGTTTCATATACATATATTGATATATTTACATGTATAACATATGTATATATATATACATACATATACACTGTACCCTCCGGTGTCCTCAAACGTGGCTGGCTGGAAGATCCCCGCACTAAATCGAGGTTCATGGCTGGGAACATCATGAAACTAAATGATGGAGTTCTATTGCCATGTTTGATTACAGCAGGGTAAGTATATATCATATATATAACTGTATATACTACTGATATAATATACTGTGTGTATTTATTTACTTACACTATATACAAATGATAATACCTCTATATCCCATATACTAAATATATATATATATATATGCACCACAAAAAACACAACATACATATGATACATACGATACATACGATGCATACGATAAATACGATACATACGATACATGCGATACATACGATACACATGATACACACGATACATACGATACATACGATACATATACGATTCATATACGATACATATACGGCACATATACGATACATACGAAAACATACTAATACATACGAATACATACGAATATATCACATACGAATACATACGAATACAAACGATACAAACGATAGATACGATAGATACGATAGATACGATAGATACGATAGATAAGATAGATACGATACATACCAACAAACAATCAAACATTCAAACAATCAAACAATCAGACAATCAGACAATCAGACAAACAGACAAACCAACAAACAGACAAACAAACAAACAATCAAACAAGCAAGCAAGCAAACAAACAGACAAACAATGTATATATATATATTATTATACACCAAGCTTGAAGTGACATTCACAACAAACGGGTCTGAACATGGTGATTTAAGTGATTTTAACATTTCATCAGCAAACCTCGGGTTGGGAAGCCGCGGAACAAATATCGGTTTAACGGCTTAACGATTTCACGGGTAATCTAATCTGGCAATGGGATAACCCGTTTGAACATGTGTATATACATATATACACTATATATGTATATGTATATGTATATCTATATCTATATGTATGTGTATATATATGTTTGTGCTGAAGCCATAGTGAGCTTAGGTGAGTTGCTCCGTCTGGTAAACCAACAGGACATTTTTGCTGTCTGTATTTCCGGGCCGATTCCACGAACGACGAAGTTTCGATGCAGAAGTCCACCGATGCAAAAAAATCGAAGGTTCGTTGATTAAACCTCCAGAAGATCCAGCATTTTTGTTGGTTCAACCCCATAATAACCATTGGGTGGTTATCCATATTGTCTAATGGTTGTTAACCTATACTACAATGGTCTCATTTATGGTTAATAATTGTGGTTAATCATTGCTAATAATAGTTAATAATGGGATTACCCTCTGGTAAACTAACAGTTTGCTATGGGAAAATCACCATGTTTAATGGGAAAATCAACTATTTCTATGGGCCACTTCCAATAGCGAACTGTTAAATTACCAGAGGATAATCAATGAAGCCGTGTTTCAGAAAAATAAGAAGACATTTTTTTGGTCAGTTATATACTTTACTCCAAAATACGTATTTTCACCATGTTGTGAACCCACATATGTTCTTACTTTTTTCTTTCCCGGGGGCTTTCACAACATATTCCAAAAACACTTATTCTCCATTTAAGTTGTTGTTTTGGAATATGTTTCTGAGTTTTTTCCTAACCATGGTGACTGAAACATATAATGTATATACATACACATATATATAATTATATATATTTATCATATTTTCACCATGGTGTGAACCTCGTTTTCTTTCAATCAATATGCTAATCATGCGAAACATATTTTACGTACATATATGGAAGTTTCCTGAAATAGGGGTACCCCAAATCATCCAAGTCATGGATGACCATGACTTAGTATTGAAACCCTTGGTGACTTGTGGATCCCCTATTTCAAGAAACCCACTATATACTATACACCCTCTGTTAAACTAACATAGCTATGGTAAATCACAATCATAATGGCAACATCAACTATACATGACTTATTTTCAATAGTTATGTTCAATTACCAGAGGTTATACATTTATAGCAATTTATCATTCACTGGATTGGTTTGAGGGAAAGTTTACAGGAACCCCCTTTTTTTCATGGGGAAAACCATGGTTTCCGGTGAAGATTTTCCCAACAAAACCAATCCACTGAATCATATTTTAGCGGTTCCCAACTCTCCAGAACCCGATCTTTGTGCCGAGGTGCACCTTCATCAGCAGATGGGACATCTTCGTGCAGAGTCGGACGCATGGAGATGTCTCTGGGGGAAAAGCACGACCAAAAATCGATGTCAATGGGGATATGGGAAAATCATCCAAGAATCATGGGCTTTATTGTTGGGGTGTCTGAAAATGGGGGATTGACTTCCATTTCATAGCCATTTCAATGGGGAGAATGATGTAGGGGGTACCCTATTTTCAGTCAAACTCAATGGTGTAATAAGAGTAATGGACAATTGGGGTCATTCTTGGGGTGATACTATCGGTGATACAGCGAATTTCATTGGATTTTGATATCATTTGAACCGATGAATTTTACCAGTTATGGAGGATGTTCCTATCTTAGGGGGATTATACCATCCAGTAATCAAACGTGGCAATGGAACATGCCCCAGCTATAGATGATTTTCGCATCAAATCCTCCATTTGTAGGGGATTTTCCAGCTACTAGTAGCCGCGTTTGAGCAGACCGGAGGGTAACACTTTACAAATTGCGGTGTTTTTTCACAAGTTGAATAGTGACCAGCTCCCATTCAAGCCGGGCAAAACAGAAGCCACTTGCGGTACAGAACTCTGTTACTATTATGGGTGTTTATTCATCATAGTAGTCACAGTAGTTACACCACTAACAGTTGGTAGAAGATATCATGGAGATGTGGCGGGATGCCGTACATTCACAGACCTTAACAAAATGGGGGGTCTAAACATTCATGTAACATGTATATATATATATATACTGGTTGGTGGTTTGGAACATCTATTATTTTTCCATATATTGAGAATAATCATTCCGACTGACTAATATTTTTCAGAGGGGTTGAAACCACCAACCAGAGTATATATATAGGCATTTCTGGGTAAATTTCTGGCTCAAACTGGCGCCGAAGAGAAAGTGTCAAAGCTCGACATCTTGACGCAGGTACCGTGTTGGCCGAAGCCAGTCCTCACGGACCCCTTTGGCCACGGTCTTGTTGATGTGGAGATGTGCGTTGGGGGCGCTCCAGGGCCGATGCGCTTCGATTTGGGGTGGTGGATGACGGGAATCCACCCCCACACGAAGCGGCATCGGAAGGCTGCGCCTTGGGATACTAGAAGAAGTCGTCGCCGGCCACAATGGGAGGGCCAGATCCCTGCCACCTTCTGTAGTGGTCTGATCATCAAGTTCCTGAGACATCCGCTGATTCCGGTCAATATAATTTGAATTCAAACCGATGCGAGGCAGGCAGCCGCTGCCCGTGCTAAGGTTTTCTCAGGCTTGGGAGTTGTCAAAGGCAAGAAGTCTCTTGGCTTACGACTCAAGGACTGTGAGTATGATGCAGCATGAGACGTTTTATGTCCACGCTTGCCCATGGAGATCTCATGTTCAAGGCCGAAGGTTTGCCCTTTGGGACCACTTTCGGCATGATGAAACGATGGGCTGCAAAGATAGGATGGGAGTGCCAGCCAGTTTGGTCCCTTGGCCCGAAAGCAATGCTCCTCAGGCTTGACAGACAGCCACCAGGGACCAGAGGGTATCCTCATGTTCGACTGCACGCCCATTTTGGTGCATTTCCTGACGCCCTGCCAATGCTCTAACACTGGTGGGACCGAGAGCCACTCGGTCCAGCAAAGAGACAGCCGCAGAACCTGGTGCCATGTTTGATCCGTGGGGAAGTTACAGTGGGCAATATCCACCGCAGTGCCTATGCGAACCACTGATGGGCCCACTGAAACTAGATTGGCTGCTCAAGATCAGAAACTCCAGGCCATTGAAGCACAGATCAAGGGCTTGCCCAAAAGCAGGATGGATACATCAAGCACACGGGACCAGATTCCAAGCTGCTGAGGAAAGATTCAAGATGCAGATGCAAGATGTTGCCAAACCCACGGAGAGCGTGAAGCAGGACCGTGACAAAGCCCTGCAATATGCTTTTCAAAAAAGCACAGCGGGTATGGATGAACGCATGGCTGAGTTGAAGCATGTGCTTGGTGGACAAATTACATGGAACGTCCGCCGCCTGGCTCCGGTGATATGGAAGATTGACCGTCCACCGGTCTGCGAACTGAACTTATGGATTTTCTTGGATGTGTGCCTTGGTTTTGCTTCTGCTTGTTCAGTGGTTTCTCCATCTCTCGTTGCATGAACACGGTTAGGGTTGACAAATCTGAAGTTAGTATGCTCCACACACACACACAGATAATCGCCGGGCATGTCACCGTCCGTGATTAGCAATTTTTTTGAATGATTTTCCGTGCCAGCATTGTGAGCAATGTGGTTTCAGCCTCGTGTTGCTTAGCCTTAACGCTTCCAAGCCAAGTGTCACAGAGCACAACATTCAAAGCTCTGCCGCACTACACAGGACCAACAGTTTGCAGTCATGGGACCTTATTGCCGAAGGGTTTGTCCTTGAAGGTCTAAACATTGCATGGGGCCTGAGTATTGTGATGGTAGGCTTTTGGCCGAGAAGACCACATGGGACATGTAAAGTAGAACGCCCTTGTGCTGAAACATCCAGAGCGTCTTCTTTTGTCATCACCCTGCTCTGACTGGTATTAAATGTTCAGATTCACACCAGTTGCGAAATAGGCCTCCGATATTGATTTTTGACAGCCATCTTGGCATTTTGCCACGACATCATCACACACGATCCACATGTTGTCTCTAGAATTGGAGAGGCTTCCAATCCTGGCCCTGAGTCCATAGCTTTGCCATCACTGATCCAACCTCCGTTGTGTCAAAGCCGCAACAATATGCAGACCTCATTGAGGAACAAAGACTGGATGTGGTCAGTGCCTCAGAGACTGCTGCTACAAAGCGCGCTCAGCGACAGTTTGCCAGCGAAATGCGGAAGATTGGTTTTCGTTCTCGCTGGTCACTGCCTCTTGAAGACTGGGTAACCAGAAGTGATAGAACGCCATCCCTCAGGGATAAGGCCTCTTGAGTAGGGCTTTTTTCTGCACGGCCTATACCTACAGTCAGTGATACCATTGATGAATACCATGCTGCCACTTCGCGCGTTGGACATTTTCTCTTGGAAGGTTCCAACTGCAGATTGTAGCTACATATGGTCTTGCCATGTTAGGCTCCACGCGTGCCAACACCTTGCTTATTTAAGCTGCTCTGGCTGCTGTTGATCACTTTGAACTAACATTTGTAATCATGGATGATTTTAATTCTGATCCAGCACAACTAGTCCCTGATGATCTTTTGGTTAGGCAGATAAGGGATTTGAAAGCCCTGCGTGCCAGATTCTATGGGCAAAGCATGCCCTGCACCTGCAAGGGTGCTACCTGGGGCCGGATAATGCGTTGCTCTCGCCACAGGCTGCTGCTTGGCTCACTGAGGTTCAGGTGTTGCCACCAGAGCACTTTGATGCCCACAATGTGGTCACTTTCCAACTGTGCATTCCTGACGCATCCATGCGTTCCTACCGTTTGCCTATGCCGCAAACCTGGATTGACTTGCCAATAGACCAACAATTCATTACCCCAGCGTATGATGAAGTGATACCTGCATTTGGAGTGCCTGACAGCGGGGACAATGCATTGAAGGTACAGTGGACCATGCTTACCGCTGTACCCAGCAGGCCAACCAGAAGAGTACCTTGGTCGCAAACGAGACCGCTTCCAAAGCAATACAGGGGTCGATGCCAGCCAAGACGTTTCCAACTTGGTCCGAGGTGTTTGTTGACCAAGCCTGCACGACCGGGTGATTATGCGCACGGGGGAAATCATCCGCAGGGGCACGCAATGCAGCATCAAGCAGGTGCGTCGAGTGCAAGCCCTTCATCGCCGTGTTTGCAAGCTCAAACCCACTCACCCAGTGATCGGCAGCAGTATGACGTGCAACAGGAATGGCTTGCTATACTTAGGTGTAAGGCTTTTGATGGATGCCAAGTCAAATGCTGGTGCAACACACGCCAGAGTTGGGACCTCCTCCAATGCAAGTGCCCCAGGTTGACTATCTGGGCACTATGTTGGAGCTCACGCGGTACCAAACTGACATTGATGTTGCTTTGGACCGTAAGATCCACAAGGAGCGAGTTGCATATGCCAGAGACCTGGACCATCGACATGCCAGTAATCGAGCTGCTTTTGCAACCATAAAAGAGGCCAGTGCACCACCACTGGTAGAAATGCAGCAGGAAGTTTCCACGGCAGCTATTTTTCTGCGAGAGCAAGATGATTTGGTACGGGCCTATTGTGATAATCCTGAATGCTTCGACTTTGCATCACCGGTACAGATAAATGATGAACCATCCGCAGAGTTTGCCAAAGATTCTTTTTCACTGACATTGCGCACAGCGACACAAGAGGACCTTCCAGAGGAAGCCGAAATGACCCATGGATCAGACCAGGGCTGACCCCAAAGCCATGCTCTCCAAGTTGAAAGAATTTTGGTTGCCATTTTGGTATCGCCCGGATGCAACAACAGGAGTCTCTGCGCAGTTTGAACAATTCGTGTCCAGCTTGCCGCAGTTTTTTTCCAGCGCCTGTCATCGACCTTGATGATTTCCAGCTATTGCAAACATGTGTGCGGGAACTCAAGGTCTCTGCCAGGGGAATTGACGCCATTTCTTCACTTGAGCTCCACCGGTTGCCTCCGCTGGCCATTACACATGTGAAAACCCTCAGTGGTCTTACTGTCCTTTGCATGGCGGCTGCCGTTGTTTGTCAACGTTTTTCCCCAGAATAGCTCCGGTGTGCAATGGTGCAGGCGCCGGGTCAGGTTCAACGAGGTTCCGGAGAAGGTCTGGGAGGCTTTGGTGCAGAGAGTTTGCGGCCATTTAACTCACGGAAACCCAGCTGAGGTGTTTCCAGCGCTTGGCTTCGCAACACGCTTCAGCAAGATTTTTAAGACTCCCCACTCCACCAGATCGGGTGGGGCCTCTGACGTGCGGAAAAGGGTACCCTTGCTGCGACCTCACTGGAATGTGGCTAGTAGGAGTAATTATCCGAAAAAATACGAACTTTTCAGAAATCCTATAATTTACTCACATATGCAAATTTATTTAAATATGCACAGACATATTTCCCCATCCTTCAAACCTGGAAGCCTCTCCGTGAAGATTCAGGAGCAACTGTTGCGCGTTCAACTGGAAGAACTTTCGGTGGAGGCGGTCATTTCGTAAAAAAAGGGGGCTTCACCAAAGAATTCATGGAATATCAATAATAACAGGAGAATATCAGAGATAATATGGAAGAGTCATCTACAAGTGTGATATGTATGTGTATAAATAAATATATATATATATATAAATACATACATATGTGATTTGATACATATATGCGATTTGATTGGGCCTATAATTCCATGGTTACAACATCAACCATAATGGTATTGATGGGATACAGTGGGGTTATAGTGGGATCATAGACGTTCATTGGGGGATTAAGAATGATCAGCCATTGGCATGGGACAGACGGGTAGTTATTGGGATATTAATGGGATGTTCATAGTATATTAATACTAATCCTGTATATATGATTTCCTTGGATTTCCTCACCAATATTCCTAGTCGATTTCCCGGTCATGGTGTCAAACAATGGGAAAATGCAAAAATCCCCGGCTCGGCAAATCCAAGTTGTAGGCTGCCCTATGTTTTCCGGTGATTTTTGCATATTTTCCCATTGCTTGACACCATGACCGGGAAATCGATTGGGAATATTAGTCAGGAAATCCAAGGAAATCAAGCGGTTTACCATCATATTCCCTCCTCGCATGTCCATTCTGCTGCATACTCCAGCTTTGAATCCAGTCTAACAGCAAGTCCAAATACCAAGATATCATCTCGGACATCGGGTGTTGGATTTTGGTGTTAGTTTTGCAGGGATGTGCACTCAACCATTTACAAAAAATATCAACACATGATGTTGGTGGTATTGCCAAATTTCATTGATGACACAGCGTTTGTGGCACAAACCTAGGACCCTAGGATGCTTGTGGATGCTACGTCATGGTGGCAAGATTCAGAGAGTGGAAAAAAACCACTTTGCGAAGATTGCAGCTATGGTGAGCTGGATCTTGGCAGAGGAGCCTATCAACTGAGTGGGATACTAACCAGGTAGGCATTGATCAATCCCCCAAAGCGAGCCGATGCCAGGCTGATGCGCTGCGCAGTTTGAACCGAGAACACGCTGAACTCTGCGAAGAAGCAGAAGCCCGTGGCCGTGAAGAAGAGCAGCAGGTGGGCTGTACGGAGTCGGCCAGGGGGGGATGTGAAACACCCACAAAAAGTTGGGTGTCAACGAACAAAGCAAAAAGACTTGCTTGTTAATAGCTGACCCATGCTAACCTAGTTTTGTTTGTAGTTGGCTTTCAACTATTGGTGTTGATTTGTTGATAATGTACCATAATACACACAGAAAGAGTGGCACTGCATGCAAACGTTTAGGGTTAATATGGGTTAACCATACCAACCTGAGCCGACCCACTCGTGATCTGAGATTGCCAGGAAAATCATGAAACTGCGGGTCGGCCGTCATTGCTAGTAAGAAATGGCCAGAGTTGTAAGATGTTGTAAGCACAGTCGTAGTTCGCGCCAGTGAAATGATTGTTGGGTTCTTTTCCCCGCTAGGAAAGCAGTTGGTTTTGATCCATGGCCCTGACTTGTTGATTTTATCAAGTTGGCTTTGTTAAAAGCCCTCAACATGGGGAAGGGGATAAGATCTCCACCAGCCAGGATCAGAAATATCACTTGGATGCCCATGTTGACGAAATCTTGGGCCCTCAATGGATTCAGAACGGCGATGCCGGGACACCCATTTTATGTTAATTGAACCAGAAAGTGAAATCCTACCCAAAGTGAATGGATCCAATTCAAGGTGTCATCCCCTGGTTATGTTTGTTGGATTATAACCAAAACAACAACAATTGTAATTAATCACCAGAAACGCAACAGTTCCATTAGTCACCTGAAACAACTTAGCGATTCTGAACTCAAATCCCACTTTCTAAGTGGTCAATGGATTGTCAATGGTTAATAACATTTTTCGTAAGCCATATTATATAATTACTCTTTTATCTCCCGTATATTTCTACTTTTCCACACGTAGCACGCCCCCAGAAGATAGAACGTTATAAAAACCTACTTAAAAAACGATTACATATATAACATATAATTAAATAACAGATAGTATATATATATATCTTATATTTAGAAGATTATTTTTTGGCGGCAATACATATATATATATGTGTACGTACATACATATCTCTGGGCAAATGAAAGCCACCCCAGCCATGAACTCACGGTGATGTTCAGGAAGGATTGGGAAGTCATCCCCAAAAGATCTGCTTTGGGAAATATCGTAATTTTACCGTACCATATCTATAGTCTATATATACATATCTACATATATACAAACACATATCAACGCCAAAAAGAACGATTTTGAAATCGGATTTTACGAACTTTATCTTTGATTTCCATTGCTTCCTCATTACGGTTGGTTATGTCACAATATTTCTTGGCTAAATAATTTATGAAATACATCTAGACCCTCCAAGTACCTATAACTCTACAGTTAAAAGTGCTCAAATTACGGGGTAAACAGTTTTTTTGGGCACTCAGAAGTCTAAGTAAAGCCAATACATCACATCACCATCATATCTCCATCATATACAAATTATGCCCCATTATGTCACCATTTTCGTTGCTTCAATATTTGCTAAATACCTTAAGGCTACATATATATATATTTATGTATATGTATATGTATACATGTATAGTAGTATATTAGTCATCCTGGGGTAGATAGAATATGGACATTGCAAACAAATCCTCACTAAAATGAACATATTTTTAAACATTCCACATTACATCGGCTTCAGGGTGATTCTTGTTTCTATGAATGATGATTGTTGTTGTCATGAATCATTTGCCCATGATGATCATCATGTTCCCAATATATTATCGTATTCTGTCCAGTATTCATCATAATTGAATACACTTAATCATTAATCATTTAAACACATTAATCATCGTTCATTATTCATCAGCATTGTTCCATTATATTATGATATTCCAGTTATTATGAATAATTATTTTTGAGTATCTTTGAAAGTCTGTTATTCCATTACTATTTTTGATCATTCATGAAGATTATATATCTACATATATATCCTGGAGTGGATAGAATATGGAAAGTTCAACAAATCCTCACAAAAATGTGGCTATTTTTAAACATTCCATATTCCATCGACTTCAGGCTAATTATTGTTATTATGAATCATTATTATTGAAAAAGATGAATTATTTTCCCATGATTGCTCATCATTTCCCAATATATTTAGTATTTTGGCATTCTGTCCATTCCCATTAATCCCAACTAAATCCCAAGTTGTTCATGGACAAAATCTTTTTAATCATCATTAAAAAACCTGTCATTATTAACCTTTCAGAATCATCCGTATATTCATTCAGATATTATTTCCATTCTCATTGTCATTATGAAACATTATTCATGGAAATAGGTGACAATGATTATCATCATTATTCATGATTTTCATGAAACCTCATATTATTTGCATTGTTATTGTCAGTGTGAATCATGATTCACAATGGAAAACCCATGGATCTGGATATGTGATTCATAATTATGGGTGAAATACCCATTGTCAATATTGTTATTGTTATTTATTTCTATTATTATTTTCATGACTATTATCATTACTGCTAGTTATTGGTGATATATTTTAATATTAGTTATTATTAGTTAGATATATCCATTGTCACTATTGTTGTTGTGTTATGCTATTGCTAGTTTTTGGTGTTATTGTTATTGTTTTTTATTCCTAGTTATTGTTATTGGATATCCAAAACTGTAGGTGAAGGAACCCTCCCGGAGGCCCTTCAAGATCAGCAGCTCTTGGCGGGCTTTCGCGAGCGGCAACGGCTGGCGCTCGAGAAGGCCGAAGATGGCCGAAGGGGCGACGCATGGGTCACTTTTTCAATAGGGAAACCGACTGGAAAAGTAGATTAGCCTCCATATACCATTGGGTGGTTATCCATATTGTCTAATGGTTGTTAACTTATACTACAATGGTCTAATGGTCTAATTTATGGTTAGTAATTGTGGCTAATCATTGTTAATAATGGTTAATAATGGGATTAGCCTCTGGTAAACTAACAGTGTGCGAACTGGAACATCAGCATGTTTAATGGGTAAATCAGCTATGTGACCATGGGCCATTTTCATGGATGTGAATGGATGTTATACTGGATGTTAATTTTATTTTATAGGGGATCTATTAGGATTTAATGGTCTAACCGATGGTTTTTTAATGGTGATATGGCATCCCCAACCGACTGGATAGGTAGTGGAATCCTTTAGTTTTTTAGTATGGAACATGCGGATTAGAAAAGATTGACCATGATAATGGGATTTTCATGGGAGCAACATCGGGATTAATAGGATTTACGAGGGATTGGTGAGTGTCCTGATGGAACATCATCCAACTAAAAAGGGGATCTAATCTCCAACGGATACTTTAAAGGCGATGTTCAAAAACCACAAAATGGGACATTTACCAAACCCTGTTTTATGTGTGTTTTTTGTTTTTAATGTTTTTGCTTTGTGTGGATAGGACCATAGGATATTCACGGGATTTTCATGGGAAATGATTTGATATCCATGGATTAGTTATGGGAAAATGATGGTTGACAATGGCCAAGCACGGGTATGTCATCATGAAAATAGTTTCTTGTTCCAGGTCTAAGATTAAAATTAATACATAAGGGATGGATTCACCATTCATCCACATTTTTACATATTTACCCATAGTTTTTCCATATTTTGTCCACTAAAGCCTTGCTGAAAAATTTGCGGAAACCGCGACGCATGTCCTTGAAGATCTGTGCGGAGTGACGGATTTGGTGGTTTCCATAGATGGGGGATCCCCAATGGCTGGATGGTTTACATGGAACATCCCAGCCGCAAGAATGGATGATAGCTGGGGTAGCCCTACTTTAGGATCTTTAGGAAACCAACATTCATATAATGGATTAATGGATCTTTCCATTTTTTCTCTCCAGGAATCAACCGTGGCAAACTGGAAAATCATCAATGTTGGATTTTCCAGCAAGACATGTTTGATTGCCTTACAGGGGCTTGGATCATCCCAGAAAACAGCACCAGTTGAAAACGGTCGGCAAAATCCAATTATTTTTACAGGGTTTCAACCATCCTTTTGGTGGTGCAGGATTTTGCAACCATCCGCCGTATGTACAAATTTTAGTGAAATTTCATTTTTTGCAAAACCAACATGTGCTTCTCGTTGAGTCAAGAATATAAACACCCAATTCTTGTTGATTACAGTACATCTCTATTTCTGTCGAGCTGGATCTAGATTTCTGCTACGTTAAATCCAAGCTTATTTGTTGGTTGACTTGAGTCCTCCCCGAACAAAACTGAAATTTTCAGTCAAGTAAATCCAATTTGGTTTTTAAGTCCCATCCAAGTTTCAACAACGTTGGGTTTGCGACACATGGCGTTGTTGTTGGTTCAACAAACCAACGTTTTCCAACTGTTGCTTCCTTCGGTGCCCAGGTGAGACGTTCAAAAGCTCAAAGTTCCGTTTTGAGGCGTGTCCAAAGCCATGGGGATTCCGTCCCGGCCATTTTGATGTGGGATAGTGATGACCATTCTACAAAAGCCGGTTTGGCTTTCCGACTTCCAGGAAGTGCCGGAAGAATTTTTGGAGCCCGAGACCATTACATTGGTTCTCCTTTTTTCCCCGATGTTTTCTGGGTGAAATTGTCATCATCCCTGACTTTCACTCCATCATTTTTCAGAGGGGTAGGCCAGGCGAAAAACCACCAACCAGCTAACTAGTTAATGGATGTTTTCATGAGGTAAATTCACATATGGGATATAATATATGGGATATCATCCTTCCCATTGACTTTCACTCCATCATTTTTCAAGATGGTTATATAAGTCACCAACCAGGGATGGTTTTCCGCTAAATCTAAAGCAACGTTCAAGTACATAGTAGATTACAACCTAACTATTCTAACCCCATGATATAACATTACTCTCTGGTAAACTAACGTAGCTATAGAAAATCACCATTATTAATGGGTAAATCCACTATTTCTATGGCCATTTTCAATAGCTACGTTAAATTACCAGAGGGTACATAACATGGTTTTCATGGGCTAAATCTAAGCCAACGTTCACATCACTGGGCACTAAAAATGCTGCGCACTTTCCCCGATTTCAGGCAGCAGCTGGGCCTCACCGAGCCCAGTGTGGCGGAGCTGCAGGTCCAGCAGGTCCAGCAGGTCCAGCAGGTCCAGCAGGTCGGGGCGGTGGGAGCTTCGGGATTTCTATGGGATCTTATGTTTTTTTTTGGAGATTTCATGGGAAGTTTCCATGGGATCTCGACTTGGACTTGGGGGAATTTCATGGATCATAGCCATGCGATGTTAATGGATGTTAATGGATGTTAATGGGATTTCATGGAAGACTTATTGGGCTTTTCATGGGGATTTTCATGGGATTTAGTATACCCCAAGCCAAATCAACTGTGATTCAGCCCAGCTTTGGGATGATTTATCATCGACACATACATGGAAAAAGCAACTATGGGACCCCTGAAAACGATCGATACACAATGCTTTGCTGGTACACATGACATAGTTTCACTTCTCCAAGAGATGGATTGCTTTTTTTTTTTCAGTTGATGCTCGGAGATATTGAAGCTATGTATCTACATATAATTGTATACATATGGACATATTTGGACAGGCAAAGATGCATTATCCAGTCACATGATTAACCATTATTAACTATTATTGACCATTATGACAACCACTATTAATCATTATTAACCACCATTATTAACCACTATTAACCGGAAAATGATGTTGCAGCTAGTTGGTCACGTTAACCATAACTTGATGTTGAGACCCTGCAACTGGACCAGTGGTGAAGTCGCCGCGCCGGACCAGAAGTGGGAATTCCTTTAGTGGGGCGATCATGGTAAGAACTAAACAACTATAATAACTATAAAGTGGTTGATGATATGGGTTGTTAATGGTTGATAATGGCAATATGTGTTATTAGTTTATTTTAGGAACTAAACAGCTATAAGAACTATAAAGTGGCTGATCATGTGGGTTGTTAGTGGTTGACAATGGTAATATGTTTTTTGAGTTTATTGGAGTGCTAGCTAGAGTCTCCGTTTGTACCCATATACTATGGTACTTTTTTCCAGTTTTTTGGAGTATTTATTTTGAATGGTTCAATGGAATATCAATGGATATACAATGTTTTATAATTAACTGAATCTATATAACTGACTATAATTAATCCTTCCCCCAGAAACCATGGTGGAATTGACCAAACAATGGGGTGTTTGATATGAATGGGGGATTGGGTTATATCCTTAGGATTTGAGAAGAGAGGTACTAGAGTTTTTCACGCTTTGAACATTTGTTAAATCCCACACCGCAGACCACATAATACATTCCGAATGGGTATGGTTCATCACATATATCACCCATTACTATTCCATCTATCCATATACATGTATACATATATATATATACACGTATATCACCCTTTCCAGGCCAAAAAATGGTAAACCATTCGGATGGCTTCAGTACAAACCAATCTTTCGCAGGGATATATCTGGGTACACACTCACAGATAGCTATTACCATGCTTACTAATGGTTAAAGATGATAATGGTTAATAAGCGTTCAGCATGGTTAAACAATTTCCCCAAATATATGAATCGAACATCATCTCACCAGCTTTTGTTTTTTTGTTTTCATGGTATCTACCCTCTGGTAAACTAACATAACTATGGAAAATCACAATTTTCAATGGGACAATCCACTATTTCTATGGCCATTTTCAATATATAGCTATGTTAAATTACCAGAGGGTATTTCGTAGTTCATGATGGCTCCTAGATACCTGATATCTCCAGGTGCCTGTAGAGTCGGCGCCGGAGGCGGGGCGGTTGCGAAGATCCTCCATGATTTTAGATTCCGAGCTCGAGTTACCTCCGAAATGGTCAGTTTATGTCAGTTTATATTTAATAATGGTTAATAATGGTTAATAATGGTTAATAATGGTTAATAATGGTCAATTTTTATTTTTGGGTGTCCAATTACCAGGCTTGAGTACCGGAGGGTAAGCCTGTTTGTTTTTCCCCATGGCTTATAGCTATGAAAAATACATGGCCCGTTTATAACATTTAGGCTGATGTATGCAGTTTTTTCTTTTTCGAAATCTAGTCATAGCAACCCCTATCGAATATAAGCGGTTAATCAAATTTAAGACAGCATATATTCAGGGGCTGATGTAGGGGGATGCAAGTCTGGATGGATTCCGGGGGGGCTTCTTCGAAGCTGAAAAGATGAATTTTGCCACTTAGAAGCTCTTAGAAGCAGAAGGGTTCTAAGAAGTTAAACATACAATTTAAATCAAAAAGAAAACTTATCTTCTAAGAAGGCCTCTACTTCTAAGAGGCTGCTTCTAAGAAGCAAAACCCTTCTAAGAAGCCCATGCAGCTTCTAAGTGCTTCCGCGAAGCAAAAGACGCATCCATCCCGCGTTCTCACCAGAACTGCGTCCCCTTAGATTATATATATATATACCTTGGCTCTCACCTTCCACAGTCATGATCAGTACCCAACATTATTGTGCTGGTTGGTGGTTTCAAACATTTTTTATTTTCCATAATATATGGGAGTAATCATCCCGACGGACTTTCATATTTTTCAGAGGGGTAGGTCAACCACCAACCAGATATATATATATGTCACCAACAATACAATATTTGATTTGTCTTAAACTGAGGATACCCCAACTGATATCTCCAGGTGCCTGTAGAGTCGGCGCCGGAGGCGGGGCGGTTGCGAAGATCCTCCATGATTTTAGATTCCGAGCTCGAGTTACCTCCGAAATGGTCAGTTTATGTCAGTTTATATTTAATAATGGTTAATAATGGTTAATAATGGTTAATAATGGTTAATAATGGTTAATAATGGTTAATAATGGTTAATAATGGTCAATTTTTATTTTTGGGTGTCCAATTACCAGGCTTGAGTACCGGAGGGTAAGCCTGTTTGTTTTTCCCCATGGCTTATAGCTATGAAAAATACATGGCCCGTTTATAACATTTAGGCTGATGTATGCAGTTTTTTCTTTTTCGAAATCTAGTCATAGCAACCCCTATCGAATATAAGCGGTTAATCAAATTTAAGACAGCATATATTCAGGGGCTGATGTAGGGGGATGCAAGTCTGGATGGATTCCGGGGGGGCTTCTTCGAAGCTGAAAAGATGAATTTTGCCACTTAGAAGCTCTTAGAAGCAGAAGGGTTCTAAGAAGTTAAACATACAATTTAAATCAAAAAGAAAACTTATCTTCTAAGAAGGCCTCTACTTCTAAGAGGCTGCTTCTAAGAAGCAAAACCCTTCTAAGAAGCCCATGCAGCTTCTAAGTGCTTCCGCGAAGCAAAAGACGCATCCATCCCGCGTTCTCACCAGAACTGCGTCCCCTTAGATTGGGCCCTCATATATAGCTTATATCCTGTCTATTTCTGAGTTATCAAATGTGTAGCAATCCCCACAAAGAACGAAGTTCGTGTATATATATATATAGATCATCCGATTCCGAAATAGTTTTCCAAGTGCTAAATTGCATATCTTTTTGAGGTTTACAACATAAGTCATGAACATTTTTGAGACAGAAAAGTGACCCATCGACGTCACAGCATCCATCCGACGGGAACATTTTGGGATTTGCTGATCTGGTGGCTTTTTTTATTCCCAGTGGTTTTTGATCCACCATGATCTGAGGAATCTACTCGGAATATATATATTATATATAATATAATATATAAAATAATATAATATATATATTATATTTCCCCACCTGTCAGGTGAGGGTTCTTAGATTTTATGTCAGCTGGCCCGCCGCCTCCTCCGCCTCTTCCTCCGCCGGACCTCAACTGCAAGCGCTAGATGGCAGTATTCCACGCCGGACCCGAACAATGCTGTGAGTCTTGCAATGGGACTTGTGGCTGAGGGTTTGTACTAGAGCACGGAAGTCCTCCCCTTCCCTCCACTTCTCTCTTGTCCCCTTCTTATCCACTTCCCCAGCTGAAGAGAATGTCAGAGAGAATGCCAGATAGAATGTCAGAATAAGTGTCAGATAGAATGCCAGAATAGATGCCAGATAGAATGCCAGAATGGATGCCAGATGGAATGCCAGAATAGATGCCAGGTAGAATGCCAGAAAGAATGGCAGATAGAATGTCAGAACAGATGTCAGATAGAATGTTAGGTAAAATGTCAGAATATATGTCAAAATATATGTCAGAATAGTTGCCTTGAAATGCCATGGTAAAGTAACTATTTATTTTTACAAGACAAAGGAGGCTTGATGGGAGTTTTTATTCAACCGAAAACTGATACGGAACTTGGGTGGTTTACACCCAAGGTTTTGACACTTTTCGCGGGATGTTTAGCAGCGCTCTCTCCTACTTGGTGGCTCATCCCACTTAGTAAGTGGGTTATAACACCAGTTATAAGTGGATTAACCTTACTTATCCCATTTATAACTGGGGTTAAAACCCACTTGCGATTCGTGGGTAGTTCGCCACCAAGTAGTGATTCTTACCCTTCGGTAACCCATGGAGATTTTCCCATAGAAATGGAATTTTTTCAATGGGACGACCATCGATCAATGCAGCTCCAGTGATGGGCAACGCTTATGGTGAAGTCTCCTATGATTTATGGTAGCCTTATGGCCTTATGGTGCTTGTAAACCGTCTCAACAGACATTTAAATTTGATCACCAATATCAAAAAATGATTGATAAAAGTGAGGAGGTGCTATAAATCATTCCATAAGGGGTAGTTATCGATCACCATTTTTGTTGGTTACCTATCCTATGACCTATGAACCAAAATCATTTCCATTTTGTTCTATTCTATGGACGAAGTTTTGGTTAATATTGTATATATCAACATCCTGTGAACCAAAATCATATGTATCTAATTCCCAAATCATTTTTTCGTTTTCTTTTTTCATAGGATACTTGATGTGTATCATTTATAACATTTGTTGATGAGTATCCTTTTTTTCCTAGTATCCATATCCATATCCTAGGAACCATAGGATACTAAACCCTACTTAACCATATCCAGAATCACATGTTCCTCATTATTTTAATTCATAACTACGTATAACTTTGAAATATACTTGTAACATCTTATAACCATAATCTACAATGTATATCCCATAAGGTTTGGTTATAAATCGCCAAATTTGTCTTGAAGTCTCCGCCCTGAATCTCTTCATCTTGCAGGATCCACCTTCCGAAGGTTGTCTTGAAGCTGACGAGGAGGCGCTGTTTTTTTTAGAGGTATAAACAACAGGGTTTGGTACGGTTGATAATTGTGGTTAATCATTGTTAATAATGATTAATAATGGGATTACCCTCTGGTAAACATACAAAAAACTATGGAAAATCACAATGTTATAGCTGGGAAAATCCACTATCTCGACTGGGTCATTTTCAAGTTCGCGAACTGTAACAAATTACCAGAGGGTAAATGTTCCATTTTGGAGATTTTGAACATCACTTTCAAGTATTTGTTGGAGATTATATTCCCTTTTTAGTTGGGTGATGTTCAACTGGGCCATTTACCAACCCCTCAGAAACATTGGGAATATCATGGGAATACAGTGTGTTTCTGAGGAAAGAAATAATGGAGATGCAAAGAGATGTTTGACGGTTGATGCTTAATATATTCGACATCATTGGAATATAGCGGGAGAATCATGAGGTCTAATCCCCCGTTTATATTTTATATAGTTGCACTCCCATTGTATGGATCTAAATGTTTTAGGGAGTGTTTAATATGAATGGGAGAAGATCATTGTATGGTGTATGGATCTAAATATGTGTTTCTTGTTTCTAATAAACCATGTTTTAGGGAGTGTTTAATATGAATGGGAGAAGATCATTGTATGGTGTATGGATCTAAATATGTGTTTTTTGTTTCTAATAAACCATGTTTTAGGGAGTGTTTAATATGAATGGGAGAAGATATCACAACTGTAAAACATGTTGGCTTTAACATCCCAAAGTAGGGGCGCGACATTGTTTAATCATCTTGTATTTCAGCCATCAAAAATAGTGCTATTGATTGGGTAATATATAGGGGCTTATTGACCTACCTGGTTTATTGCGGGCTATGATCACCCATAATCAACAGGATACCCATGGCTTTGGTATAGTCACAAAATTGTCAGTTCCTGATGTGACAGCCCTGGTATGATCAGTGCCAGCTGTGCCAGCTGCAAGAAAATGCAGGACAGCGGTTACACGCGGGAGGAGTGGATGGATTTCTTTTCGGAGGACGCGGAACGTTTGCCGTGTTTGCAAAGGTCATATCATGGAAATCGAAGAAACATCATGAACCAGAAACAACCATAGGGTGTAGTAGAGAACCAGCAATTTTGAAACAACAAGAGGTTTACACCCATTAAGAACATCAATAGGGTGGATTTCACCGTGGATCCCCATGGATTTTGGGGAGACACAAATTGGACACGAAAGCCATACGGGGAAGACGTGTTGGTCACTGGATGTCATTTGGTAACATGGGTGGTAACTTTGGTTACTACTATTGAATCATTTCTAAATATGAATTTCTATTGGATGACCAAATGATCCAAATTTTCATTTCATTGGATGACCAAATAATTACTACTATTGAATAATTTCTATTGGATTTGATCATAGGTCCCATATGGTATTTCCTCTGAAAAAATGGCTGGGTGAAAAAGCGACATCGGGTTATACCGTGATGATGAAGTAGACATCCATAGCTTTCAAAAATCATTACTAGAATGCAAGTTTGTGTTTTTTGAATTCCATCTTCTATCTACTCCAGGATGACTTTATGCACATGTATATATATATACACAGTACATATCCAAGCTTTCGTTGGTTTTATACCCCCCCATTTTGCTTAGTGAAATTTCCTATGGCCATTGGGTTGGTCATCAAATGGGAAGACCTTGGGTGTGCCACTAGTTCGACGCCCTTCAAATCATCATCATCATCATCATCATCATCATCATCATCATCATCATCATCATCATCATCATCATCAATCATCATCATCATCAACAACAACTTCAACATCATCAGCATTCATCAACATTCATCACCCT
Source organism: Cladocopium goreaui (assembly GCA_947184155.2). NCBI lineage: Eukaryota > Dinophyceae > Suessiales > Symbiodiniaceae > Cladocopium > Cladocopium goreaui. The sequence goes on from CAMXCT020005223.1 coordinate 587,233, forward strand.
TCATTCACAACCTGCCTCCTTGTTTTCTGGTTCAATTCTTCGCTGCCGAGGAGGGCTTGAGTGCGGATGAATTGGATGCCTTGGAAGTGGTCTTCGATCACCTGAACATTTCGGGGGATATCTTGGTGGTCTCTTGGATTGCTGCGTCACAAGGGGGTGTGAAGCTGAATCCGTGGAATAGGGACTCAATGTGGAGGTTTCCAGAGTCATGGGAGTACCCCCGGTTCTCATCCAAGTCATGGACGACCACAACTTACTAGTGAAGCATATTGAAACGCATGGTGACTTGGGGATCCCGCATGACTTAAGAAACAGCAATATGAAGTTGGAATATCTGAAAGTGGACCTCGAACTATCTTTGGGGACTACAAAAATTGCATAGGACCTTTTTTCTTTAGCTGCTTCCCTCACGCCACGGGTAGGAACTAAAGCTTTCAATCCAAACTTTGGGGATGTGGAACCAGACATGGACTTGTCGAGTTGTCGAGCAGGGTTACCCTCTGGTAAGCTAACATAACTATGGAAAATCACCATTTTTCATGGGAAAATCTACTATAAATGGTGATTTTAACCATAGTTCTGTTAGTCATTACTAGAGGGTAATTTTTTCACCACCAATTTGTCATTGAACCTTTTTGGGAACACGTTTTTTTTTTTCATTTTTCATTCGCGGCAACTTCAAATTTTTCACACCTTATGAACACCCCAGAACGGGTAGAAAAAATGCTGCAGCATGACCAATTCTGTCGTGAAGAGCTAGGTCCACTAGATAGTTTGTGTATCAACTTCTGTGATTCTGGATATCAACTTCTGGTTAATCTATGGTTAATAATGGTTAATAATTGGAATAACAATATAGTCTGGTTGGTGGTTTAGAACATTTCTTATTTTTCCATATATTGGGAATGTCATCATCCCAACTGACTAATATTTTTCAGAGGGGTTGACACCACCAACCGGTCAATTTTGATAATTACGGAAAATGCTGATCAGCCTCAGGATTTCGGGGCTGGATTTTCTTTTTATTTTTTCGAACACCCCAATTATCAGACGGGATGGTGAGTGAATCGGGATAAACATGTACAATCACATTCATGTATATGCATATATCCATACATGTCATATTGATGTACCTAAGATGTTTCGGAAAGACCAATGGTGGTTGAAGGATTATTGGGGCAGGGTAAACCGCAGTTGGTGATGCTCAATTTTAAACTGGTCTTTTTGCTTGAAGGTTACGTGACTTCCCATGCAACATATGGGCATGGCTCAAGTTACCTATTATTACCTATTATTACCATATTTAGGGGAATAACCATCCATTAACTAGCTATCTCAGGGTACCTAGGGTCACTTTTGGTTTTGACAAACATAACCATATGACTTCCCATGTAACACATGGGTTCCCGGATGTCCCATACCGCCTGAAGTTGGCCAACGCTCTGGACATACCCGGCCTGGTAAACATACCAAAAACTCTGGAACGATCCACCATTTGTAGCTGGGTAAATCCACTATTTCGACTGGGCCACTTAATCACCATTTTTCATGGGTAAATCCACTAAAAATCCACTATTTCTATGTTCTATGGCCACTTTCCGTGTCGCTTTTTGTATGTTGACCAGAGGACATAGCGACATAGCGAGCAGCAAATCATTTTTTTCTCTCATCCAGGCAGATCGATTTTGCTCATCGCTGGTGATTTCGCCTTTTGAATATCTGGTTGGTGGTGACTGGAACCAATTTTCCTGGTTAATCTATGGTTAATCTATGATTAATCTATGGTTAATCTATGGTTAATAATTCAATAATGGTTTTCATAATTGGAATAACAATAGTCTGGTTGGTGTGGAACCATGGAATTTTGAATGACTTCCCATTCGGTTGGGAATAGAAAAATCATCCCAACTGACGAACTCCATCATTTTTCAGAGGGGTAGGTATACCACCAACCAGATACTTTGGCATATCAAGTTCCATGTTTTTGCAGGGTAAATTCCATGTGCTGGGTAAATTCCATATCATATACATATGCACTGTGTATGTTGTTGTTTCCAATCTTTCGGCAAAAAAACATAGAGTCTAACTAGTACTTTTTCATCTTTTTGCGTAAAATGAGTTCATTCACATATTCACCAGCTAAAGTTCCGATATTTTTTAGTGACAGGAGAAAACATCAGATTCACCATGAGATCCCCATGAGGATCACTTAAAGGATGCCGTGACGGATCAGTCCATAGCTCTGACCTCGGAGATACGGCAGAGTTGCCTGGACTGATCTGGTGTTTTTTTTTGAGTATGACTTGCCCAAAAAGGCCAGTTGGTTGATGGGGTTAAAAAAACTCCTAACTAGTCGGTTATATAATATATATATTTATATATCATATCATGCAATAATAGCAATATTTTAAGGATATTGATCATGACATAATTCCATTTATAATTGTTAAGATTGTTAAGAGCCCAGTGTACCATTAAGATTGTTAAGATTGTTAAGTTTAGCCAGATATATCATTATAAATTATAGCTCATGATTTGTAAAGGTTATATATCATGAACTAATCCCACTTACAACTGGCAAACTAGGTCCAGAACTGCAGGTTAACATGGGTGAAACATGGATTATATTAATATGGTTAGTGTAAAATTCCCCAAAGTCTGGGTGATTTGTTTTACGGTGCCCAAAAATGGGATATGCGAACATCATCTTTGGAAAATTGGTGGTTTCAACAGGATTCTTTCACTGGTTTGAGACGGGATATGAAAGCTGCGATTTGAACAAGACTTAAACGGTGGGTCTATAGTAGAGTTTTTTGTGGACATAAGGATGGGATATAGTTGAAGATATAAGAACCAATATTTATATATATATATATATACATATACATACACATATATATATATATATAGATAGATACATACATAAATATCCCGCCGGCCCGATTACCGTCCGGGTGTTTTTATAAAAATGATCGTTTCGCCAAAGCGAAACCAGAATTTCTTCATCAAAAAAGCATGGTTTGGTTTCATGTCATTCAGCTTGGCATTTTTTGCTGCTCCGTGGTCTGGGTAGTTACAAGTTCTGCAGCGCTTTGACCGTGGGTTAGCATGCCCCACCCCAACCCACCGTTCATCGCGTAGCATCAACGTCATGTGCAAGTTCCAACGAAAGGTTCATCCCGTAGCATCAAAGTCATGTGCAAGTTCTAACGAAGGTTCATCGCGTAGCATCAACGTCATGTGCAAGTTCTAACGAAGGTTCATCCCGTAGCATCAATGTCATGTGCAAGTTCCAACGAAAGGTTCATCCCGTAGCATCAAAGTCATGTGCAAGTTCCAACGAACGTTAACGTGCCCCACCCCACCCCACCCCACCAACCCAGTTCCAACGAAGGTTCATCGCGTAGCATCAAAGTCATGTGCAAGGTCCAACGAAGGTTCATCGCGTAGCATCAAAGTCATGTGCAAGTTCTAACGAAGGTTCATCGCGTAGCATCAACGTCATGTGCAAGTTCTAACGAAGGTTCATCGCGCAGCATCAACGTCATGTGCAAGTTCTAACGAAGGTTCATCCCGTAGCATCAACGTCATGTGCAAGTTCCAACGAAAGGTTCATCCCGTAGCATCAATGTCATGTGCAAGTTCCAACGAAAGGTTCATCCCGTAGCATCAAAGTCATGTGCAAGTTCCAACGAACGTTAACATGCCCCACCCCACCCCACCCCACCCCATCAACTTCATGTGCAAGGTCACATGAACGGTAACAAGACGTGACTGGTCACGAGAAACACAAAAACGCTGCATTTCGCTGGACGGTAAACGGTCGTCAGCATAAATATACATACATATATATATGTATATTTACATGCATATATAAACATACATCATATATATATATACATATACATATACATATACCTATATATATATATATACATAAATAAACATACACATATACATACATATACCTATATATATATATACATACATATACCTATATATATACATACATACATAAATCAACATACATATATATATATACATATACATATACCTATATATATATATATACATATATAAACATACATACATATATATATATATATACATTATACCCTCAACTACTAAAGGGTCTGAAATGGTATACCGGGGGCTCTCCTGAGGGGGGGGTCTGGAATGGTATTTTTTTCATATTAGACCCCAACCCCCTGATGACCCTAGACCCCTCAACATAGGTAAATATCATCAATTTCATTACCATAATAGACCCCAAAACTGATGATTCCAGACCCGCCACCGTTTAGGTCTAATATGATCAATCTCATTTTTGACAATTTGAGGGGGTGGTTTCACCCTAGACCCCTTTTTGGGGTCTGGCATCATTCAACCCCCCCCAAAACTTCCTCCCACACGTGAGGTCTAAAATCTAAAACGTAAAAGGGGGGGAAAAAGATATCAGACCCTCCTACATTTTTCACGTAACTTGATGTACAGTTTTAATCGGTTTTAACGGGTTCCCTACATTTTTGATCGTTTTTGATTGTTTTTGTATGTTTTTGGATGTGGTTAAGATCTGTGTGATCTCAAAGTAGGCATTTTTGTTTGTGCATGATTTTTTTGACATGCGAATTTTGATGGTGAATGATGGTGAATGGATGCAGTGATCATGTTTTGCATTCCGCACATTTCGAAGTTGCCATTTGGCACAAACCTGTCCTGCTGCATTCGTCTGCAAACTCTGTTCCAATGCCGACTCAAAAGCCTGAAACTGCCCGCTGCTGTGAAACTTGTCCTGGTTTCATCTGATTTCTGAGTGGCTGCAAGTGATTCTTCGTTCATTTTTTGTTTTTTATTGTGTGTTTTTTGTGTGTCTCCCAGGAAAAATGCGGCGCTGTTGCGGGTCCATCGGAATGGGACGAAGAACTGGCGGCATGGAGGCTCTTCCACAATCTTGATCAATCTTGTGTAGGGAGGGGGGGGGGCAGGGCATTCACTAAAAGGCGGCATAGCAGACATCATCCCATCCTCTTCATCACTCTTGTGCGATCTTGTGCACAGGTCTTCCTGCCAGAGAAAATACGTCTCTCCGAGCACGGGCAAGGAACGTGCTTCTCCACATGTGGGATATACGTGCCTTGGTTTGATGTTTTTTTGGTTTTTTGATTTTGCTGACATTTATTTTTGCATTTTTTGCTGCATATCATTACAACATATTGCAACATTTCCCAAGGCCAGCTCATGGATTCGCTTGGGAGTGGCTGAGCGAAAAGCCCCGGCCGAAGGCCGTTTGGTGTTTGACTGCACATTTCAGATCCATATCGTTGCATCACATTGTAAACCATTGTAGCACGATGTAACAAGTATATACAAGTATCAAATTGTATTGGACTGACTTCAATATGGATTTCTCCGGCATGAACACCAGGGACGGCTATCTTTCAGAGAAAGGATGCTGAAGATGGTTGCAGATCAGCAGGCCCAGTTTTTCAATGCAGACATGTGCAGGTATTTGTGCTGAAATTTGTGCTGTAAAGTTTTTTGGATCAAACTTTGCATCATGAAACGCTCCCGTTTTGATTTTCCCAGTGGCTGAAATTTGCGCTGTAGATTTTTTTTGGATCAAACTTCGCATCATGAAACGCTCCCATTCTGATTTTCCCAGTGGTGATGGCTCGACCGTGGATGAGCAAGCACCCAGACGACGACGACAGTTGCCGAAGTGTTTGAAAGATCAACTCAAGGATGAACAGAACGATGATGAGAAGAAGAATCGAAGGCAGCATCCATGATCATCCATGATCATCCATGTGTGTGTGTGGAGTCTCAGCAGGTTGATAGTCCCAACAGAAATTGCCAGGGGTTGAGCTGTGGAATTCAATTTTTTTGTGTTTCATTTGGGGTCTGAAATGGTATTTTGCATTCTCAGCTGTTGAAAGAATGGTTTAACCGCCAAGTAAGACCAACCTAGACCCTCTGTTGTGAGCCTATACCTTGTTTGTGAGCTCTACATTTTTTCCCACATGTTTTGACATGATGTCCAATTGAATGGTGTGCTAATCTTGAAAAATATCCTTTTAGTTCATGTGTCTCAGCAAGTTGATAGTCCCAACAGAAACTGCTAGGGGTTGAGTTGTGGATTGAGTTTTTTTGTCTCATTTGGGGTCTGAAATGGTATTTTGCATTCTCAGCTGTTGAAAGAATGGTTTAACCGCCAAGTAAGACTAACCTAGACCCTCTGTTGTGAGCCTATACCTTGTTTGTGAGCTCTATATTGTGTTTTTCACATATTTTTAAATGATGGCTAATCTTGAAAAATATCCTTTTGGTACATGCTCGTTGCCTCAGCAGGTTGATAGTCCCAACAGAAATTGCCAGGGGTTGAGCTGTGGAATTCAGTTTTTTTTGGTTTCATTGGGGGTCTGAAATGGTATTTTGCATTCTCAGCTGTTGAAAGAATGGTTCAACCGCCAAGTAAGACCAACCAAGACCCTCTGTTGTGAGCCTATACCTTGTTTGTGAGCTCTATATTGTTTTTTCACATATTTTGACATGATGTCCAATATGATATGTTGAACTGTTTTGACTTGTTCTTCCATTGTTTTGACCATTTTGTGTTGATGGCTGCAGGCCGCTACCAGTCACCACCTTGGTTCTTCGAGCGCAGTGGATCTTACTGGATGGAAAGGATCTGATGTGGCAGGAAGTCTTGAGCAATGGCACATTCACGCTGAATCTTGGTTTTGATAGTCAGCTTTCAGTTTGGCAGACCTATTTTAGATTGAGGTCGATAGGTGCAGAGGTGCAGGGTCTGAGATGGTCTACTTTCTATGGATACACCTACCCTAGCTACATGGTAAGCAGACAACCATCTCTAATCCCTTTTGTTCTCTGCATTGAGGAAGCACTTCGATGAAATGAGTGCAGCCAATACTGAAGAAGAAAAAGAGCGTTTCAAGCACCAAATCATTCACCAGTTTGTTGAGTGTCTCTTTTGACTTTGCTCGATATAGCCCGCAGCGGTGGCGAAAAAATGTTGCCAATGATTTGCCAACTTGGATCAACTTGGGATCTTGAGATAAAGGGTTGGTGGTTTCAGTTTTCTTGCAGTGATGGTTGGAAAGCAGGCAAAGACGGTTTCAGAAGCAAATGCAACCAATGGAAATGGGACTGATCAGAAGAATGGCAGTGGCCTCATACTGTGATATGTTGTGCAGGTTGATATTTGTGCTCATGTAGTTGGATGTTTTCTAATTTAGCAATTGTGCAGTTGTGGCCACAAGAGACCCCTCTTTGTATGCCAAGGCACATGCGAATCGAAACCAAAGAGCTCAGAAGGCAACATATTGTGATATATTGTGTGTGTGTTCTCTATTTTGCATATTTTTGCATGAGGTGTTGCAAAGATTCGCACCATTGACCCACAGGGAAGTGTAATGGTTGGATGACTTCATCGCTTGATATCACATGAAAGAGCTGGCAGGTGACAGCAGGGATGAAAGTGCTTCCAGTTCTGCAAGCACTACAAGTGCTTCACTCAGAATGATGACGCTTGCGCAAAATCAATATAAATCAATTACAGCCAGTGTTTTGAGACTGTGAGTTCAAACAGAGACAGTGTTTTTGATTTGCACAGTCTCTGGCTCAAACGGAGACAGTCACACAGTTGCATCACAAGGGGCTGAAACATGCGAAGGCTGTGGCAAAGGGATCTGAAACAGCAGATCACACAGCGTCATCACTGTTTGAACAGCAGCAAACCAATTGAGCCCCCAAACACAACTGTCATTGGCCTTTGGGCGAACTGACTTGACCTTTCAATACATTTCAAGGAGACCTTGGGGGAACATGTGGTTTCGATGGAAGGCACTTTGTGTCAAAGAGTTGACAACTTTGTTTAATGCAAATTTCTTTGTATTATCTTGTAATGTAAGACTGAGGTTGTTGGGACAGGGTGGCACTGCATGCACAGGGGTCTAAAATGATGTACTTCCTTTTGGAACACTTTCCATTGCTACATCAGAAACCAGAAGACCATTTCAGACCCCCACTGCATGGAAAAATCAGATCCTCAGAGACATGTCGATGGCAGGACCCACGGATTCTGATTGCTGTCCATGGGAGTCTTTCCAAGGACATCCAAGGACTGGTATTATTGATGGCATTTTGGTTTGTTGCAGCGTGCTGCATGACACTGAATTTGGACATATTTGGACCAGAATCATTTTGAAACTTGATGCGAGTGGTACTGCATGCATCATGGGGTCTAAGATGATATGCTTCATTTTGAAACAGTTTCCCAGTACAACTCAAAAAGCAGAAGTCCAGTTCAGACCCCATTGTGTCACAAAATCATCTCCTCAGTGACATCCTGGGCAGGATGTATAGAAGATGCGACGATGCTGGAAGTTATTTGCACCTTTTCAAGGACCTGAAACTCTTGGTGGCAGTTGTGATCAAATCTTCAGTGTTCCGTTGTTTGAAACATTTTGAAACTTAATTTATGAACCTTTTCAAGTCCACTCCGTACACTTCCGGTCACTTAAAGTGATGCAGCGAATCTTTGAGCAGAAAGAAGAATATGTCACGTCAGCAGCAGCACATCAGTCACTACCAATTTCAACATAATGTTGATGGTTGATGATGATCTGAATATAAATCAAATATGGGTTGATGGAAAGTTCGAATTGGATTTTGATAAGGGTCCTCTCCCTGGTTGATGCATTTATCACACACAAGTGGGTCTAAGATGATATACTCCATGTGTCTTCATGTGGAAACATTTGCAATCAACACCTCAGAAAGCAGAAGACCAGTTCAGACCTTGATGATGCCTCAGAAAGCATATAGGATCATATAGGCGTGCTTTGCTGCCATGGCAAAAAGCAAGTCTTCTGGCCTTGCTTCCTTCATTCTTTTCCTCGCTGCGATTCTGCAACTTCTCAATGTATATGCAGCTGAGACAGATATTGACTCAAGTCGAAGTTTTGCGAAGCCTGTGATGAGCAGTGTGACAGCCGAATTCATCCAGTTTCTGAGGCAGCATGAACAGGTATTCCAAGCTGTGGAACAGATTGCTGCAGAAGATGAAGACGAAATGAACGCACAAGAAGAAGACACTCAACTCTCGCAGGGAGATGTCAGCGTTCTTCAATCTGGACAAGGATCAGCTCGAGTGTGTAAGATTTTTCGTCCCGATTCTATGAACGTGGGCATTGTCACATCAATAGTTCTTCACATCACTGCCGACATGGCACTCCATACTGTCAGGATGACTATATGTCAAACCTGGCCGGATTTGAGACCACCCACTGTGCAATGGTGTCTGCTTGCCATCCATGGGACAATCATGTCCTCGATTCACATCGAGAGCGGCATGGAAGCGTTTATGCTGCAGACAGGCATAGATTTGGGTCCGGGTCAGGTACCAGTGATGTATGAGTTTCAACGATGGAACCTACTAGAGACACGTTATCATAGCTACCTGGAGCCTCAGATCACCATACACGCACAGGCATTTCCTGGATGCACAGAGATGTTGCAGGACATCCATGCTATGCTGTACCTTGCCCAACTTCATGTAATGGATATTATTTACAATTTTTCGAGGATTATGAGATCGAACCTGCTTCCTACATCATCCACGTGGCCTTGCAATCAACAGATGCCATCACAACAGCCATTGGCCACTGGGTGGACCGTACGTCACAACTTCCAGAGTTTTTCCCTCGAGTTGCTGGGGTGGCAATGGCAGCAGGCTCAGACATTGACATTGAGAAAGTGAGAGCCAATGCGGCTCTACTACAACGGGATTTGACACAAACATACCAGCAACTTTTTGTGCACTTCGGAGGGCATCTGCTACAACAAGGCCGCATCCTGGCAATTGCCTCCGTAGATGGATCTGCTGAGAATCAAGTACATTCTGTCAGCATGACAGAATTCTTGCTTGGTGCCGGTGCCAGCAGAAGTAGGGAATTCCCTTTCGTTACAGAAGAGCTGGTCAATGCACAGATGATGGAGCACAGCTGGAGCAGTCACATAGTAGTACCGCATCGGGCCATTGCCACAATCAGTCTTCCAGAAACTCCCACTCCAATTGATCAAGTGGTGGTGATACAAGCAATTCAGGTACCTGCAACAGTTCCATTGGTCCTGGGACAACTCCTGCTGGACGGAGAATTGCATGGCTCTCAAACCTTCCGAGATTTTGATTGGGTGATTTTCTTCGCACAACCTGTTTGTAACCGGCGCCAAATGATTGATTACCTACATATGACAATCGACTGTCAGGGTGATGCGTGCCTTCTGAGTCTGAATGACCGAATAATGACCGAAATGGATGAAGACCATCAAGTTCCGGACGGGTCAGTGCTGCGGTTGTGGCATGATGAAGAACCACTCTCCAGTCATATTGGGCTTTCATCAGATCAAGGTGACTCATCCGAATCAGAAAGGCATCACTGTGAACCAAGCCAACCCTCACAATCAGGGGGAGGACTTCAATATGTTCCTGGAACAGTACTGCAAAGCTTCGTTCATGCATTATGTTTAATTCTCTACTTTGGGCAAGGAGATGCACAAGGAGATGAACGGACAAAGAAGCCCACAGGATCATCTACCTCGAAGCACAGAGTGCCCTGTGGATTTCGACATCACTTCCCTGTTCGGAGGAAGGCAAAAAAGAATCATGCACCAAAGTTGTGCTCCAATTTTTTTTAACATATGTTTCCGAGAAAGCCTCAAAGAAGGGCTGGATAATGAAGCACTCTGTCTCAAAGACATTCGGAGATGCCGAGAGAAGACAAGATGATATCAATGGCCAGCTTGGGACTGACATGAAAATCCATTATTGATGGCACTCCGAGACATGTTTTTTGAAGAGCAACAATGAGCAGCATAGTTTTCATTATAATTCAATTGCTACATCCAAAGAAATCATGAGATCCACTGCCATCCGCTTTGGACACTTGTTGAAAACATTTTTCGGTTTTGTCCAAAACTGCATGCACAAGCGCAGGGGTCTAGGATGATGTCATTTATCTCAAGAACTTTCCATAAACGCCCCAGAAAGCAGAAGACCATTTCAGACCCCTTTTGTGTTTTGGAATCATATCTTCAGCTCTCTTCAGAAAAAATCCATGGGGGGGTCTAGGGTCATGATCACTTTGTTACGGCTACGCTGGGAGCACAAGATTTCAGACCCTTGGATTTTGGGGTCTATTATGAAAAACCTACCGCCCCCCCCGGTAGTAGTTGAGGGTACTATACATATACATATACATATACATATACCTATATATACATACATATATAAACATACATATATATATATTATATACATATACATATACATATACATATACCTATATATATATATATACATACATATATAAACATATATATTTATATTTATACATACACAAATACATATACCTATATAATATACACATACATATATAAACATACATATATATATATACACATGCATATACCTATATATATATACATACACCTATATATATATATACATATATATATATATATACATACACATGTGTGTTTTGGGTGTGTCTGGGATTTAGTCCCAAATTGCCTCTGGCACTGAATGGGATATACCCTCTGGTAAACTAACAGTTTGCTATTGAAAATTGCCCAGTCGAAATAGTTGATTTACCCAGCTACAAAATGGTGATTTTCGATAGTTATGTAAACGTTTACCAGAGGGTAAAAGTTGGGAACTTTCAGCCAACTAGCAGGTGATTTTGATTGATGTTGATAAAAAAAGTGTTGGGTCTGCGGTCAAAATCAACTGAAGGTAGAAAATGGTAGAATAGAACCATTTGTATCAACCACATTTCTACATAAACCCAAACAATATCATAAGCAATCAGTAGCTATTTGATAGAACTATGTATCATTTAGCGTTTACCCAATAAATAGCAATAGATATTAATATGTATGTTTTTTTTTGATATCCCTATCTTTGGTGTGAAACACAGCAGACATATTGTAGAATTGGTGGGAAAACCAAGGTTTCACCCGCGATTGTTTCCCTACTCTTTAGTAAATTAACATACCATCTGCTTATTTAACATAGCCATGGAAAATCACCATTTTTAATAGCTAAACCATCTGTAAATGAGGCATTTTCCATGGCTATGTCAGTCATAACGAGAAGGTAAACTATGGAAGTCCCTCACCATCTGTGGATCATTTTCCAAGGCGGAAACCAAGGCGAAAAAAAACCATCCCTGTGTTGAAATCACATCTTTGGATACAAAAGAAATCATGAACTTGGCTTCAAATTTTCTAGTAAAAATGCCTTTGAAATCATGTTTTGATGGGTGAGGCCCCCTTTTTCGTTGGTTTATAAACCCCATGAACTAAGCTATCCTTCGGGGGCCTCTGCTTGAGGCTTGCTGGACTTCCTTCACGATGTTGCCTGAGCTTCGCTGAGGAAACCACGTCTCTATGATACGGAAAGTGACCGCTTATTAAACCTAGGAAACATGGGAAGACAAACAAAATGTATATAAATTACAATGTATAATATATATATATGTAGTAGTGACATGGGATGAATTGAGATTTCCATCGTCATATGGGAGTCTGGGCACAATCCTATCGTAGGGCCACAACTGGCGGTTCACTTCCAGGAAGGCAACACTACACTTTGCTGGTGTAAAGATTTTTCCCATACTTAATTCCCCCGAGAGGGGGGATCTACAGGGAATACCGGTGGTTCCTCTACGTTTTGGACCACGGCACAGATGATTTTGGAAACGGACGGAGCAATCGAGCTCTTTCGATATCGCCCAAGAAGGGGCAAGAAACAGAGCTGCGAAAGTTTTGGGGGCAAAGTACCCCACCACAAACATGTAGGTTTGTCATGGTTTGTCCATGTCTGTCCAAACATGTGAAACACCATTAAAAATCCCGAAATTGCCACAAGATATTTCAGAAAGCCATTCGGATTTTACATTCAAAAATCACAAAAATGGTGGGCAGGACACAGAAACCATCTGGTTGGTGGTTTGGAACATGAACATTTTTTATTTTTCTATATATTGGGAATAGTAATTAATCCCAACTGACGATCTTATATTTTTCAGATGGGTAGGTATACCACCAACCAGCCATAAATTTGCTGTCCCAAAGAGGTGTTGAAGAAAAACACCAGGACGACTGTACATAGCATTCGCGCCGGGCCTCGACCACTGTGACTATTTGTCAGAAGAACTGGGACGAGGATTCTCAGTGACTTGACTTCAGGGCGAAAAACCACCAACATTATATGGAAAAATTTTGGAGACTCATCATTTTCAATGGGAAAACTCACTGTAAATGGCAATTTTCAATAGTTTACCCTCTGGTTATGACTAACATAGATAACATAGCCATGGAAAATGGCCCATTTATAGATGGTTTAGCTATTAAAAATGGTGATTTTCCATGGCTATGTTAAATAACCAGATGGTATATATATATATATACACATTTTATTCTATACGTTGGGAAATAAACAAATATATATATATATATATTTTTTTTTAATGTTGGGATAAACAGTATATTTTGTGGTTCAAAATCCCAATTTTTGGGGGTTCAAGTTGGGTACTGGGGCACCAAACAGTTCGAGTACCAAGTGATTCTTCTTTTGGAACACCTTGGGAGAAACCCGGCGCAGAGCAACGCTTCCCGGTGCAGCGAATTGCGGCGACCTGGGCGGAAAACGTTTGGCGACCGGCGGCGGTGGCTGAGTATAGGCAAAGAACATGGTTGGTGGTTTGGACTATTTTTTTATTTTTCCAGATATTGGGAAGAATAATCCCAACTGACTAATATTTTTCAGAGGGGTTGAAACCACCAACCAGAGGAGAACGTAGGGGACTTGCAGAAGTAATGTGGTAAACCCAATGCCATAAACCATCCCTAATGTTACACACAGACCTCGATTTTTGCCCGAGCAACAAATACCAGTTGCAATAATGATCAGAAATGGTCTAAACGTGAAACAATACAACAACACTATTGGGATTTACATGAGGTTTGGGGATTAGGCTGGTTGGCCGTGGCGATGGTGATGACGATGATGACGACGATGATGATGATGACGATGATGACGATGATGATGATGATGAGGATGAGGATGAACATAGCTGTGGAAATAGCTTAATGAATTACCTATTTCTTATGAGCTATTATCTCGTGAATCAGTGGGCCATTTTCCATTGCTCAAATCCCTGTTGGTCGATGATTATAAGGGATTTAATAGGGAGTTTAACTATCCGAATATGGGGATATAAGTGGATGTAACTTATAAATGATGACTGGTTGATGATTTAGTTCGGGGATTATACTAAGCAATCTACAGTATTGGGGACTATCGCAATCCATGGGCATCCCGTTCTAAACGCGGGTTTTTGAACACTGCTCACATAATCGTTGTGAATTTTGCTCACCTGATCAAGATATACAAGTGCCAATAGACGAATATACAATCGTCAATGGCGCATATCCACGAGTATGATTGGCCCTTCTCAAATTAAGCAACAAATTATATACCTTTGAATACCGCCCTGCACCGCCCCGGATTGAAACACGCTATGGCTATCTCTCTCTCACACACACACACGCCTTGAAAACAAGTCTGCAGACAACGCCAGCTTAGGTTTCAATAGCTGAAGTCATTACCCTCTGGTAAACTATAGAACACATCTGTGGAAAATCAAGATTTTAGTCGATAAGCCAACTGTAAATGGCAATTTTCAATATCCATGTGAAATTACCAGAGGGTATTGGTTATTGATCCACAATTCCCAGCTAGTTTCGTAGGTCCAAAGGGGTACCCCGAAATTAGTGTCGTTTGGTGACCCATATCTAGACCCTCCGTTTGTAGCTCGAAAAGTAGGGACAAAGATGGTAAAAGTACCCTTTAATTGTGGGCTAAATGACCAATTTTCATCGGTATAATATGTATAATCATAGGTAAAAGATGGTAAAAGTACAAAACTGATAGGGTAAATTACTACAATTGTTGGTTCTTCAACACAATTTAGGCCCTCTACCTTTCCTCGTGAGAACTTCAACCAATCCTCATTCGCTCAGGTTGATCTTCTACCCCAACGGGAACAAAGACGCGAGCGGCTCGAAAACTGATTAGTTTGGGGATTTACTTAGGGAGTTTGACTCTCCAAACATGGGGATGTAAGTGAATTCAACTTGATATAACATGATACCACTGATTAATGATGGTTGGTTGATGTTTTTTTTGGCTTATACAAATTATACTAGCCTTTAGATGATTTTTTTGGATTCCCGCAGTCCATGAACTGGGATTTAAGGAAAACACTGGCAGTGGACCCGGCTGGGTGACCCAGATTCCGTTCCTGTTTTAAAGATAGGAAGTACTGGAAAAAAGTGAACTTTTATTTGGGTGTTTCCAATCTTAAACTTGTATTTGGTGCTTTCAATGTTTAATATTCCTTAATTCACTTTTGATCAATTCATGGTTTCATTTCTGATTTTGTTAGCTGGCGTTCATCAGTTTTCCAGGGTTTTCCCAGTTCCTGTTTCCGTGGGTTCCTATCGGTATTAGCTATTATTAGCTATTATTAGCTGGTGTGTCCCATTTTGACATATATTTCCATTTCCTATTTCTATTTATACTTAGATGTGCTAGTCAGTAAGTGGCTTCTCAGCCACAACTCATATAACGTAAGCCATTCAAACAATTGATTACAGTGTAAAACTGGCGATATCGCATATCATAAACCATCACAACAATATGAAATATGGTTATCCATAATAACTGATATAACTAATGATAACTTTAATAAGAACCATATCATAAATGTTATATAGCTAATTTCATATGTTTTTTTCCCCCGACGTGCCATGCCCGGCACCCCCGGTGTCGCGAACCGTCGCACCCGGGAGGCGATGGTTTTTGCTCCATTTCCTTGCGAATTCCCGAGGGTGCACAGCTATCGAGAGCAACTTGGCCGGCCTTCTAAATTGGAGGTACCTACCATATATAAGGCCTATGTAAGGCCTATGTGAGGGAATATACCCACAAAAAATGGCCTTATATGGTACAGTACCTCCAATTCAGGATCCTGGAATTACCATTGATCCAAGAAAACAATAACCAAACGCTACCCTAAATCAGAGCTGGTGATGATTATTACTTGAGTCATCTGGTGATAGGTTTCGGCCCCCATTTGTCTATAGCAACCCCTCTGGCTCGGCCGAAAGTCTGAATTTTCTGGAAATGTTTGAACCAGGATAATCTATAATTAATCAACTTATCCTATAGAGAAACTTGATGAAACTTGTCTATGTTTTTTGGGATTCCGAAACAATCATGACAAGTCATAAGATTTACCCCATAATTTGGGTGAAGTCTAAGACGTGGGCGGAAGATGATACCCGCGGCTCAAGACGGCCTTGGAGATTTACCCCGTAAAAGATTGGTATATCGAAGCATCTTTTAATGCTGGAATTGGAAGGCGATCCTAGCCTCTGAGAAAGTGCGTTAATCTATGTTAATCTCAGTTAATCTTATATTTTAAACATTTTTTTCACCCCCAATACTTTGAGGACCCCAATTCATGAATAGCTCCTTAAGATACCACAACAGCTTTTCGCAGCGGAGATTTCATGAAGCAATCAACAAACATATCCATCACTATCCCCTCCGTTGATGTTTTTTTGAGACACCATCATCACTATCATGTGTCCAAATTAAGATAGGTTAACCGCTTAGTGGTTTCTTGGTTTCAAATATTTTTCATTTTTAATCAATACACACACACATATATATATATATACATAACGGGGCTCGCAGATTTCCAGACATAAGCCCTTCCCCCCAATCCCCTAATATTTTTCATACCCCCAATATGGGTTTGCTTCAATTCATGAATAGATTCAAAAAAAACGTTCCACTACAATCCAATGGGATTATTTAGATAGCTGTGATACTTGGTGGCTCATCCCACTTAGTAAGTGGGTTATAACACCAGTTATAAATGGGATAAGTAGGGTTAAATCCACTTATAACTGGGGTGAACTAACCCACTTACTAAGTGGGATGAGCCACCAAGTATCTAGAATTTGAGGTCTGATGAAAAATTCATGGAACGCCACGAGAGAGGTCCTATACATCAATCATGATGCCTTCGGCCCCAACATCGTGAAGCAGGCGCTGTTCGGCCCAAAGAGATCCGGGATTGGGAGTTGACCAATCTTGACGACTTAGATTCAGAATGATCCTTGGATTCATTCAGAAACTGATGCTTGGGATACCCTCTGGTAAACTAACAGTTTACTATTGAAAATGGTCATTTATTGTGGATTTACCCATTAAAAGTGGTGATTTTCCATAGTTATGTTAGTTTACCAGAGGGTATCTTGGAATCACTTTCAAGAATTGTGAATCAAATCTGGCAATGGACCCTGAAACAGGTTGATTTCCTACTAAAGCCTTTTAGAATCCCTGCTCCTTGATCAAAGTCAGAATCCTTCCAGGTTTCCCCCAAAAAATTAGAAAAAAAACATACAAACTGAACACATGGTGATGCAGATTCCTCAATTTTGGATGGGAAGACCCATTCGATTTCCATTCTTACAGTATATTCTTAACTTCCAATAGTTTGCAAATGGCACGGAAAGATTGAGCGGCCCATCCCCCGTTCGAAATATCACCAGTTTGTCCAGGATAAAATATCTGCAGTGCCCAAGTTGATACCCGGTAGTCACCATAGGAACAATTAAGCAACCCCTGAAGTGGAGACCCCTGTAAAGCAACGAGTATATTGGATAATATCAACAAATATCAACAAAAAGGCTATTGCTATCTTTTTGAAATATATGGTACAAAAAGTGGCCCACCCCAGTGAGGTTGGGTTACAACCCCACAACTGAACTAATTGCCCCCACTTACCCTACTTCTAACCGGGGTTACAACCCACTTCAGCAAAACGAGGCGGTCGAGGGCTACACCAATGCGTGCCGCGTCGCAGGGCCGCAAGGATCAGGGCCGCTGTTCACAGCAAGTGAGCAAGTGAGCCATAGATAGCCCAGTTGGTTATTGTAGGGAGCTATACCACCTGGTGGAGAGTACGTGGATTAATATGGACCCTGATGAAAATCGGGAAACTGAATTCTGGGTCGGTGATAAGTCGGAGAGTTGGGCAGCCTATTTTCACCTTTAAATTCCTTGGCTTTCCATGTATCTTTGTAGAGTAGACTTCTCAAAACTTAATGCCAACTGTTTAGTTTTGAAACGTTGCACACCGACATTTTGTGAAAATTGCAGTGTGTATTTCCGCGTGTTGATTGGCCAAATTGGAACTGTTGACAAAATCATTTGGTTGGTGGTTTGAAATGGTTTGATTTTCCATCAAACGGGATGATGATCCCTCGAAATTCAAGGTAACATCCCCATATTCCCAGGAGATTTTGGTATTTCACGCCTCTTGGAAACGAGGTCATCAAGCCCTCGTCTGCGCTGCGTGGCACGGCGGCGGATATCCTGGTACTGGGCGTGCCGCTTGGTGAAGGTTTTAACATGTTTCAACTCAATGATACGTTCTCTATATAATATATTTATATATATATATATTTACCATTAGTCAATTATAATGTGGCAAAGCCAACAAAAATCATCGTTTTACAATGTTTTACCAAATTATAATTTTACCATCCCCCACAGTTGTGGCCCTTAGTAGCTATAAATGGGATTATATCTTCTGAAACTAAGGTTAATTACATATATATGTTATATATATATATACATCAGTTTAAACCAGTTATAATTGGCTATAGGGCGATAAGTGTATGGAGCCAGCCGTACCTTTGATTCGGAAGTCCAGGCTTTCAGTCATACCTTCTAAGGCAATTTTCTTTCCGGAAGTGTGATCCATAGGGATCAATTCAATGAAACATGTGGCAAATCGCCATAAACCATCCCATAAAAACCATCCATGACTGGGGGTCATTTTACATCCCAAATAGATCCAAATACCCAAAAAAAACCTGTCTTGAACCATGGTTTATTAATGTGTATTCATTACTTTTTTTTTCCTCATTATTCATGGGATTTTGCCATCGAGATTTTGAGTGGGAGAGCCAGCAACCACCTCAGCACATCGTGACGTCAGGGGAATGATAAAGGGAATATTGTACCAATTGGTGATAAAGGGAAACCATTGGTTAAAAATGTTCTCCTAATTCTTGAGAAATATCTATCCCTATGGATCCAAACATTCCGAATCTACTGGAAAAGTATCTTAACATTTTAAAATTGTGCCCCAAAGACTTCCGAATAGAAGGTACGGCTGGATCCATAGAGATTCAACCTTTTCTGTGGTTTTTATGAGATGTTTTTATATGAGATGTTTTAAGTTTTGCCCATCACAATGGAGATGAACTCACACATATTGGCAGGGTCACCCAGATGAACTATCCATTTTGAAGAGATGATGATCATCAACTATGGATAGTTCAACTAGCTGACAATATGATGACAATATATGATGACAATATAATACAATATATGATCATATTTGGTTGAGATGATGATCATATTGTCCAAGTAGGACGATGTGGCTGGGACGCACAGGCTTTGTTTTTTTTTTTTGGCTCGTTTCACTGAAAATTATTCAGCCATAGAAATGGTTCCAAAAATTGTCCTTCACCATGCAATGAAAGCTTGCTTTTGGGGATTTGAGGCTGAACTAGTTGTAAATTTCTTGGTGATCACCTCCAAGGAAGCCATGTTCCATTTAGTTCGATGATTTACAGTTTAAAATTTAATGTGATTTGCAGCGGAAACAGTAAGAAATAACATGAGATCACCAGAGGCATCCAGAGGCTCGAAATCATATTCGGTCCCTATCCCCATGACATTTTGAACTCGGAGATAACCAGTTTCAAATTTCTTGGTGATGAAAATCGATTGTGACATCCCCAACCTTGGATAGCTTGAAACTAATCCTTTAATGTTTTCCTATATGTAAATGGAAAATAACCATAACCAGCAAAAGATTGACTCGTATTATATATATATATATATTATATGATATTTCTTTTTAGTATATACCAAGTATATTATAACCAAAAACCAGCAATATATATTGGTTTGGAACATGTTTTTTCCCATTTCATATGTGGAATGTCATCCTTCCCATTGACGAACTCATATTTTTCAAGATTGTTTTTTAACCACCAACCAGCCATAGTATTTGACCTTTGGTCACTTGCCTAGGAAAGAGATCTACCAATACGGTTGGGCTTCTGATCCCATGTTGGAGCGTCTTGTCATCGGCGTTTTACGTTACGTTTCGGCGTGTTTTCGGTGGAGGTACAGGATGGGGCCCCCCAGTGATGTGAATGTTGGTTTATCTGTTTCCCTCTGGCAAACCTCTACATAACTATGGACAATCACCATTTTTGATGGGTAAATCAACTATTTCTATGGCCATTTTCAATAGCTATGTTAGTTTACCAGAGGGTACCCCATGAATACTAGTTCGTTATCTATATATATATAGTTACATCTACCATAAACCATTATCGTCAGACAGTGACTCTAGTGGGAAATAGATCTTCTAAATCCATCTGAATCCCAAAAAAGGCCACTCGGTGGGGATTTGTTTCTCTATTACCCACAAACATAGATGTGGAAAATCAGCCTTTTAATAGATGATTTAATCCATAAATGGGCGCTGTCAATTTGTCCTAGGGTATTTTTGAAATTAATGGTTGGTGGTTTGGAGCATTTTTCATTTTTCCATATATTGGGAATGTCATCATGCCAACTGATAAACTCATATTTTTCAGAGGGGTAGGTATATCACCAACCAGAATCTTTTATGATGCGTGAGTTTCATTCCAGAACGATCAACACTTTGAATTTGAGATGAACGTCCAAGTGCCAGTGTGGTCTCTACCCAAACATGATTGGATTGGAATTTCCCACCTTTGATAGGACAGATATCTTTAAATTCATGGCTATATATACATATACATAATCCATGTGGGTATATATTATACAATAGACATAGACATTATATATGCATCATATTATATGTGCATTGTAGTTGGCCTATGGCTCAACCCACTGGCAGCTCCAAGTCTCAACTCCAAGATCCGCTCGGCTCTTTTCGGATCGTTCGGCACACAGAAGTCTAAGGTCCCCTCTAAGGAGCAGGTTGCGATTGCAGTGGCCTCTGGTGGCCCTTCCAAGTTTTAAAGCCCCTGGCTTAGGCAGACGTCCACGTCTGAAACAAGTAGCTATGGCAGCAAGGACACACTGAATCCCTCCCTATCCCGCACCTAAGATTGGCTGACCCTGAGCCGGTGTGCTAACGTCCATGGACATGTTTGTTGGAGTTGGTGGTGGACATCTGGAACATGCGGAGGGATGCAAAACGGATGGATCTCATTCACACTGCAATGATGTGGATTTACACTCCCAAAAATCCAACATTTATTGCCAACATGCATTCATCATTGCAGCCTTCATGAGGCTTCTCCAGCTTGCACGACTCCTTCAACCACTTGATTCGGTTTCGGGATGACGCACGGTTTTTGAGAACTTCCAGTTCATCATGCAGTTTGTAGGCCCCAAGTCTAAGAGTCTCCCTGAGAAAGGAATTCTCCATTATCTTGGTTAAACTATCTGCAAGTTGGGCACCGGAATGAACCCATCGTAGATTTACCCCTTCTGCTAAGAAATCCTTTATGGATCTGGCATTAAGTTGGGTACGATACTCAGCACAATTAGGGACTGCAGTCCTGGTGACTAGATCATAAAGACTCTTACAGTCAGTAGCTGCGATGCTTTCGGGTAGGTTTTGGGATTTATATGTGGCAGTGGAATATGTTTCCGGCAGCTTTTCAAGTGCCTGGCTAGGTTTCTTCCACTCAACATTGGAATCCAGCATCCATCCCCAACACAAACGGAGCCATGATAAATGATCTAAAACGGAACTCAGGGAAACAGTCTCAGCAGCTAAGGTGCTTGTCACCACACGTTGAATCTTTTTGCAGCCCCACGCTAGTGGGCTAACGGGGCATGAGACATTTTCAGAAATCAAACGGTGGGTCCCCATGATTATACTACCAGTGTGTGAGTTAGGATTTCCCTTGGACGCAAATGAGGCATCAGAAAATGCCAGAAATCTGAAGTCTTTAGTAGGAATGGCTTGTATTTGAATAGTTGTATCACTGTGCTTTTTGGCTTCATGAAGTGTCTGATTTGCAAGTATGAGTGTACTGATGGTGGCATGGTTAATGGCTGATTGAAGTTGGCTAAGGCGACTCGAAAGATCTGGCCGGGTGTGAACTGCAGCGTATTGCAGGCTTCCTACAAGTGCTCGCAGCATCTGTCGCTCTTCTTCGGTGACCTTTGTGTCAACATTGGTTTTTCGATCGGCAGTTATTCGAATGGGGTTAATTGCATTGACATATTTAGTTTGTTTCATGGTGATATTTCCATTGGGAAGTTGGTCCATTTCTATTCCAGTGAAAGTAAATTGTTTGATCTTTTTACTGCCGAAGGGATACTTCACTTCAAGCTGACGAATTTTCTCATCGAAAAATGAGCTTCCTCCACAGATGCCGTCATCGACATGTAGGCCCAGGATACCTTCTAGGTTTCCTGACTTCGGGTGACGCAAAATGAACTGGCATGGGTCGAAAGGACTTTGGTTGAATCCTAACCGAATGAGTTCTTCGGAAATGGCTGAATACCAAAGAAACGGTGCATCTACCAATCCATATGCCCCTTTTTCGAGTTTACATACTTCGTTCGTTTTGAGTTGTAGTGCTTGAATGAGTTCATTCACGGGTTCGATGGCCAGTACTCGATCTTTTTGGAGTTTGCCTTGCAAGAAGGCTGCCTTTATATCAAAAGACTGTAACTGCCATCCCATTGAAGCTATTAACTGTAGCAACAACATTTTTGCATTTCGGCCTAGTGTGGGTGAATCCCTGGGCAATTCCTCTAATTTTGGATCCAAATATCCCAAGATAACTAACCTCGCCTTGGCTTTGACCTTGTTGGGAAGTGCAGTCGTAGACTGTTTGTCATCATCAACTGGTTTCCAGGTTAGGATCCATCTGCATCGGAGAATTTGCTCATGGGGTACTTTTTCCCGGAGGATTCTAGATACTGTTCCAGTTTTAAGCCAATTTTGGACCTCAGTTTCTTTTGCCTTTTGGAATTGTTCTTTCTCTTGCGCATTGAGTGTTGACATTTTTACTTCTGATCTCTGCCTTTTGGCGGCGGATACAACAAATGCCATTTCGGTCGGGTCAGTTTCTTCCTGCCACGTACGGATGTCATCTGCTGTGACCAGTACTTCGCACCTCCACGCAAGATCTTCTTCTTCGGCAACAAAACACAGTTCTGAGTCCATGTCGACACAGTGTAGGCCCTCGCAAATGAGTTCATCATCAGCATTGTCATCTGGTATGGGTGTGTTGACTGCTGGGTCATCTTCAGTGATCCCCTCCCGATTGCTTGAAACTGGTATGTGATGATGTTCTTGTTGGATCTCTTGTGTTGGTGTTGATGGTTGTGAATTGGTGGATGGAATCTCAGGTTCCACATCGGGTTGACCTTCGGAGGGGTTGGCACTTGGTGGTGATATCGGGTTTATTTGAGGATTATGAACATTTGGGATGATGGGTATTTCAGTTGGTAGTGGTATAGCTCGGGTGATTCCTTGGGTATTCATCTGAGGGATTTGTTGTGCGATGATTGATACTGAGGGTTCATTGTGAGTGATTGGTATGTTTTTCGCCTCCATGGCGGAGACTGGTCTCACATGTTCTGGTGCACACCTGAACAAGTTGCTTGCTTGTGTGGTCCATATGGTTTGGGAATTTTCGTGGACAACTATTTTCATTGGACCTGCCCAAAATCCTTCTTGAGCACCTCTACCCTGGCGCCAGCACATGACCCATTCGCCGGGAGCATATTTTTGCCCACCTGGACGGGATCTGCGAAGCATAGCACGCCTTAGGGCTGCATCGTTGTCAGCGGTGACAAAAGCTTTTCGTGCAGCTTCACGATAGGCCAGCTGACGGCGGAAAGCTACCCCGTGGGCCGTCTCTGAGTCTGCTAACAAGTGGGCTGGAAGCATCTCGTCACTACATACGGCTCCGGGAAGCCGGGTGTGTTTTCCAAGAACCAAAACCTCTGGTGCGTATCCCCGTTTTAAACTGCTTGAGTTCTTTGCTTGGGTACACCAAAAGATAGCCTGTGAAAGTTCTTGATATTGGGTTATGGGATGTTCCAGGTCATATTTTGATAGCATGGTCTTGAGAATGGCTCCATGGCGCTCTGCTTTTCCATTTTGATAGTGAGCTTCTGGGCTTATGGGGGTCAGCTTAATGTTATGGCTTTGGGTAAAGATACTGAATTCTTCTGAATTAAATTCCGTACCCGCATCTACTAACATCTCGCTGGGATTTCCCGCCCATGATAACCACATGTCAATAATGGTATTGATGGCAGCTGGGGTTGATTTGTCGGGTGCTATTCTGGCAACTTGGAAATTGGTGGCCCAATCCACAATGTGGTACATGTGGAAGGTTTTTCCCTGACTGTTTGTCCAATTACACCCATCAATGCAGATTCTGTCATTGAAATCAAGGTCATCCTTCAGGGCCCCAGGTCGGGACAGCTTTGGCAAGGTTTTGGCCTGGCATACTGAGCATCGCAGTTCCAACGCTGCTTGGGACACTTCAGGCCTATATCCTTGTGAGCGGAGGATAGTACTGAGGCGTTCTGGGCTGGGATGTCCTAGATTCTTATGAGCACGAATGAGTGCAATTTGTTCATCTCTGGGCAAAGCCTTGAAACGTGACCCTTGGGACTGCTCCAGGCTATCAGCTTGCTGGGAACTGGTGAGACCCGTAGACATGGCCGGTCCATCTTCGGTGGTGGATTGTCCCTGGTTAGCTGCTTCAAGCTGACCTGGGGATTGCACAATTTCTGAATTCTTAGGCTGTTCCGAGCAGACTTCTCGGGTTTCTGCAGAGACCTCTTGATCGGTTGAAGGTCTCACTGCTTCGGGGACAGTGCTCCTGGATTCCGGGGTGTTCTGCGCAAACACCGTGATGTTGATTCGAGTGGCATGAGATGGTCTTATTAAATTCCTCTTGGCAAGTTGTTCCCAGTTTTCCCATTCTTCTTCTGCTCTGAGTTCACCTGTTCCCCTTTCAGAAAAGATACTTCGTCGAAAAGGCGCCAAGCCCTTGACCAAATTGGTTGGTGGAGCTAGAGTTCTACTGGCACCCCTACAGGCAACAATGGTCTCAATTTTCTTGTCGGTCATCAAAGATTGGATAGCGGCAATTATGGACTGGTCTTGAATTTCCATTTTACCAACCCTGGGAATCATCTGATGAATCTTGTTGAAAATTTCTTGCCATTGGTGATTAGCATCTATTGGTGTGGTCTTACCAATACACTTCTGTCGTTTACCCCATAGAAGCTGAGACACTTCTCGACTGCGGCTAAGCTTGAGAGACGTGTATCGTTCCCGGCGGGGACGCTTTGAGGCAGGAGCCTCAGGATGCTCTTCGGCAGCTAGGATGGACCACATCTCATTCCTGTAAGGCTCCTCACGGGGAAATTGCACTTTTCCCATGATGATGGCCAAACGACGTGCAAACTTTCGAGGATAGTTCTCAGTGAATGTGGAGCGGTTCATGTTCACCCCATTCACTTGAATTTGTCCTTCAATGGTCTGATGCTCATGTTGGTGGTGGCACCGAAGTCCAGTTAAAGCATTAATCATCCTACGGGAAGTTGATAAAATGGTCAAGGTCTTTTTGATCAATTTTCCGTTGGTGGGATCTTTGAGTTCCCCTGCAACACACAAATCAACATCCACTGCAAGAAGATAGTGCAACGCTTCCTGAAGATACGGCAGCTTAAACATCAATGACCCTCTTGGTTGCTCCCAATGAAAATGGTTTCCCCCACTACGCTGATGTCTAAGCAGGACAACTCCTAATGCAATCTGTTCTACTCTCAGCATTCGGGTTTGCTGCAATGCATCCCAGGCATCTACGGAACGGCTGCCGTTCAGACATGCGAAACCACTCCATGGTCCACAGCTAGGGCTGAACCATATGTTCTTGGGATTCTGGTGGCAAACCCTTTGGAACAACAAATGTCGACCTTCGGTGGTTTGAAGATCGCCCTGCTGTCGACTGAACCGGTCGGCCCTGAAACCAAGTTGCTGTGACTGCTTGGTCAGCTGACTTTCATTTCCACAAAACACTTCAAAAACATCGGTTCTCTTCGTACTGACATTGGTGTTGTCTTGAATATTACGAAGTTCATCAGTGTATTGATTGATTAACCTTTGGAACTTGATTCTTTCACTGTTGGTTTGGGTGGAAATTGATTGATCATGATTGTTAAAGCAGTCAGCACTTGGATCACCTGCAGTCTGAAATGCCTGCATGCTCGGACACTCAGAGTCTCTCACTGTTCGGTCGGGTGACGATTTCCCTGGTTCTCGATGTGCTGCATGATGGCCGTCAGGGCATTCTCGATTCCCAGGATGCGATTCTCGAGATTCGTGATGCTGGATTGTGCCGTCGCATTCGGCTCTGATTGGATGACTTCGAACACCTCTGGATCCTCTTCCTCCTCCCAAACATTCACTTCGGGAAGATTCCTCGGCAGGCTCTTGGCCTTGGCCTTGGGCACTTGATTGCGAGGCGTCGGCAAGGTCGGAGAGTTGCTGGTGGTCATCACCTTCTCGATGTCCTTCAGGTTGATCACTGGCACCTGAGTTCCTGTGAGCTCTGCACGTTCCACTTCCAGCTCGACGTAGCGAAGGAAAATGAGATGCTCGGCTTTGGTGGATTCCGAGTATCTTTGCACAAACCACGTGATCCACCCCTGCTCGTTGTCCCACATGTGCTGGAACGATCGGCCTGTGTGGGTGCGGCCGAATGTGATCTTCTGATTCCTCAGCTGGTCGAGGGACAGATGCGCCATGTCGGGGCGCATCTCGCTGGCAGGCATCTGGATCTGCTGAAGGCGGGCTGCAAGGCTGGACATGGCTACTCTTAGCTAACACCTGAAAACTCTTGGGAAATCTTTTGGACCTCGGACTGCTGCTGTGAAAACGGGTGGCTTCTTCAACATGCATATTCTCGGCATCAGCTTGCTGTCCATCACGGCCATGCGAAAACATTTCATCTTGATTAGATACATCTGGTGCGGCTGGTAAAACCCTTTTGCAAACTGTCGGACATGGCAAGTCTTTGCTGACCATCTGATGAGTTTCGGCAGGTTCGGAAAAATTTGAGTTGCCCGGTGGTTGTTGGGCAAGCTCATTCAAATCCAAAAGAAACAAACCCTTGCTGGTCAACATGAGTGGAAACTTGCGGTCCAAACGTTTGGAATACATGGTCTTGTTTTCAGTGTCTATTGTGGCACCTAAAGTCCTCAGCAAGGTGTTTGACAGCAAAAAGGGTGTGGACCCAGGAACAATCGCTACCTTTAATTGCAGGCCATGTATCGGGATCACCAATGCTTGGTGGCTTTGCAACACTCCATGATTGCCAAAACGAAAAGTGATTTCACACGGACATCTAAACACTTGTTTTCGGAGATTGGGATCAAGACCTTCTAAAAGACCCTTGACAAGATTACCCCCTATGACAGTCTTAGTTGCCCCTAAATCCACAATTCCATGGCTACCATGTGATGCAAAACAGGCAACGTCAGGCTCAGGCGGGACAACGGCTGTTGTCTCAGGCTTGAAGTCATCAGGCCGGGCTTTCTGGGCCAAGCGCACTCGCCAGGTAGGCAACATTCCATCATTCCTGGCGGCCCCCGGAGGATGTTCATGGCTGGATTTCCATTGGCGTAGGGATTTTCTCAACCTATCCTTACTTGGGGATTGATGAACCATCATGAAAACATCTACATGATCGTGCTGAGAAACATCAATGCTGGAGGCATCATGCATCGGCAGGTTCAGGAATTCCAATGGCAACCCTTGATCAGCTTCTGGTGAAGCACCTGTCGACACTTGCACAAACGACGTTGGTGCTTGATGAGGCCGGTTGGCACCTGCTGAACTATCGCCACGGGAAGGGCATTCGGCTTTCCAGTGTCCTACTTTGCCACATAGCCTACATCGAGACTCGAGTATGCGCTGCTGTAGTGACTTTCTGGAGGACGGATGGCTTTTGCTGAATTTGCCCTTGACCCCCTTTTGGAATCCCTTGCCCTTGCCTTTCTGACCAATTGGCCAAAACCCACGGCTGCGAACTTTCTCATTGAGCCTACGTCGGGCATCGGTGTATGCTGTAAAGGCTGCTGCTAGCTCTTCGTCTGACTGTACAACTTCCATGGCTGCGGCCTCGAAGTCTTGAACCAGTGACGCATCTTCGTCACCTTCTTGCACCAAGACATCTACCCAGGTATCATCATCCTCAACTGCCTCAGCGGACATGACAGGCTGGTCGGATTCAGCCTCATCCAGATCCTCAGTCAGCAGGGTGGACTGATCGTAGGTTTTCTGCTTGGAGATACGGCGACCTGTGGTCATCTCTTGAAAGAAACTGGCACCTAACATGCGGATGGCAGCACTCACCTTGGCTACTGTCAAATCGCCTTTGCTGGCAGCATCAGAATCAAGCAAGACACGCTTCTTGTCTTCGGCTGTCAACACTGAACCCCTGAGAGTAACATATGCTTGGAGGTCACTGAGCTGAAACTTTCGGCTGTTCAACTCAGTCCACATGATGTCAGCCCTGGCAAGATAACTGTCGGCACTTTCGTCAGACTTCTGAGAGCACTTGTAGAGTGCCCGTTCAGCATATTCATATTTCTGCTCCAAATCAATTTGGCCCCAATGGCCTCCCAGCAACTCGATGATCCGGTGTATGGATTTCTTGTCATTCAGTGTCACTTCAGACTGATGCAACTGGAGTTTCTTGAAGGCTGATCCACTGCCGTTCAGGATTAGCCGGGTGGCTAACTCGGTGTACTTGTTGGATGGCCACGCCTCCAAGAGCAGCATCACCTTTTGGGTGTACACTTGCAAGTCATCACGACTCGGATCAAACGAGGGCACCAGGATTGCTAACTGATTTGGAACATTGGTGGAACCTTCGGATGCTTCAGACATACGCACTGGTGGAGCACCAGGGTTTTCTCTAGGACTGTGGTCACTCCCTGGATCCTCCGTGGTCAAACGGTAGCTCCGCTACCAGTGTAGTTGGCCTATGGCTCAACCCACTGGCAGCTCCAAGTCTCAACTCCAAGATCCGCTCGGCTCTTTTCGGATCGTTCGGCACACAGAAGTCTAAGGTCCCCTCTAAGGAGCAGGTTGCGATTGCAGTGGCCTCTGGTGGCCCTTCCAAGTTTTAAAGCCCCTGGCTTAGGCAGACGTCCACGTCTGAAACAAGTAGCTATGGCAGCAAGGACACACTGAATCCCTCCCTATCCCGCACCTAAGATTGGCTGACCCTGAGCCGGTGTGCTAACGTCCATGGACATGTTTGTTGGAGTTGGTGGTGGACATCTGGAACATGCGGAGGGATGCAAAACGGATGGATCTCATTCACACTGCAATGATGTGGATTTACAGTGCATATATATATATAAATACACTAAATATACATACATCATATGCATATGTATATGTATGTACACATAGTGTATACATAATATTTATATATATGTACACTATATACATATATATATGCATCATATGTGTATATCTATACAATATATATATATACACTATATATATAATTTATACATACAATATATATATATATACACACTATATACAATATATTTAATACACCATATATATATATGTACACATCTTGTATATACATATATATATATATTTACACATGCACATAACACACACATATATATATATATACATAATACATCATAATACAGAAATAAACTATATAATATGTAATATTTAATATGTCATAAAACATGATACATATGTATACTATGTGGATTGCGGATTTTCAAGCACTACTTCCCATGGCCCTTGACATTCGTGGCAACAAAGACTGGCATCATTGATATATTCTCTGCCTTGAATGGACCCTCATGCTCTCCAGTAAAATTTGATGATGTAACCACTCATGCGTATTGAAGCCTCAAAATAGAAATTGAATATAGCAAAACATGTTTTAACAAGTTTGGTTTCCTTATTGATTCTTTTTGTTGGCTTTTTGACGAATTCCTGCTACATGTATGTATAATATATATGTACGTATATATATATATACTTGTGACTCCCGCAATTACCTCTGCCTGACTTGTGAAAGATGTTGAACCAGGGTTTGAAACAGGTCTCAAACAGGCGTGAAACAAGTCCGAAACTGTCATCCAGTGAGTCATATTTCAATCATGTGCTGCTTGTCCCAAGCATTGAACTCTTTGCAAAAAAACAATAAACAACTATAAAACATCTGGTTTCCTTCTGGAATTGGAATTTTCCCTACAACCATTTAGATGCAACTGTCAAAAAGTACTTCAGCTTTCTTTCGCCCAGGAAGGTGCTCTTGATCGGTGACGCGCCCGCAGCAGAGATCAACTTCCAGTCGCTTGGATCACTTGGATCTCTGGATTTTGATGCCAAGCCACGCCACGCCAAGCTGCGACGTTGAGCGTGTCGTTTATGACGCTTAGGTGGCGACCAGAAGTGGCGGAAAAACCGATGGTTTATGGTAGATAAACCCAGATTAGAACCCCTGACTAAGATACATATATTTATATATATATATATTTATCATACATCATATAGGATGGTGCCCCCCGCAGTTTTGTGAATGTTGGTTTAGATTTACCCCATGAATACTGTAGTTTAATATCTACTGTAGTTTATAAACCATAGAGTTTAGCCACGAAAAAATCTCAACTGAACGCTATCGACTGGGGGGGAAAATCCTGCAACTGTTGGTGAATACTGATTATATAATTGATAACCTACCAATAAAACGAAATGGTTAGTAACTGTTGATCATATGGATTACCAATATTGATAATCCATATTGATAATGGTTGATCATATGGATTACCCTGTAAAAAATAAACATAACTACTGTACGGAAAATCGCAAATTTTAATCGGGAAATCATCTATATGAATGGGCCATGTTCCATAGCTAATTGAATTACCAGAGGGTAATGGGAATAGTACCCTGCAGTGTCGTCAAACGTGGCAATTTAAAATCGTAGTTTTAATTGGAATGTTCATGGGAAAACGATCTACAAAAGGAGGATTTTCCATTGCCACGTTTGATGACCCGAGTAATGGATACAATTATCATCGATTATCCAAAAAATGGATCTGATTGATCATGATTGGCTATGAGGAAACGAGGACATCGCAAAAAACTGAGGACCAATGACACAGCGTAACTCGTGAAATTCCACATCAAATATCGAAGCCTGCACCCTACAAGCATAACATGGCCCTCTTTGTCCGACAATTGAACAGGTAACAAAAAATAATACATATATTTTGAGATGTCAAGGTCAAGGATCTCTTTAGTTGCAGTGCACAGAATTGGGCACGCAAACAATATACACTTGCGGTACAGACAAAACTCTGACCACTTGGTGTCTTGAGAGTGCACGAAACACTGAGTGTAGCGATAGGCCGATAGGCCGCCAAAAAAGCGATACCTGTAATTTTGCATAATGCCCACATCTGAACCTAAATCTTATACAAAGCTGCATACATGCAAGAGGCGAAATTAGCGATAGCCTAGCAATATCTTAGCGGTACCCATGTGTTCAAAACGTAGCTAAGACATGCTAAGACCACAGATAGACAGACTGTTTCCTCCTTTCAGTTCCTTTTCCTTTTCTCTTCCAGAATGAAAGGCACTGCTTCCTCTGTGGCATTACCATCTTTCTGTAAGCAAGGCAAAGCGTGGAGTTTTGAGCGTGGCTCACTTGAAAAATCGTCTCCCATCTCCCAAAAGTCTGAGGTTTCACCTGAGTTTTCAGTGGCCTTCAATAGGGGTAATTGCTGTTTCGAGCCAAGGTTGTTGCGAGAGCTTCGGGACAGAGAAGCCCAGCAAGAGAGGCTGCTGGGCATTGGGTGTTCATCCCTGGAATCCTTGGAAAATTGTCAGGACCCCGCTGGAAATGAACAAAATACGGTCTCCTGTAGATCACTGTAGATTCTCCTTCAAAAACAATCCATTCTGAATTTAGGTGACTTTCGAATTAGGCCAACTATCCAACTTGGATGCACATGAGTGAACCAACTAAAAACGATGAATTCAGAGTGTGGTTCAAGCGGGGTTCATACGCAACCAATGAATGGTCGTACAATCAGCAAGACGTGGCAAAGGCACCAACAGGAAGTAGGAAATGGTCGTTATTCAACCGCCTAGCACTTTGAGTTTCATTTTTTTAGATTTAAGATGGATTCAATGCACATCTCCTGATGTCTTCAGCTTAGGAATCAATATGTATGTAAATATACGGTAACGACATTTACTGTAAATATGTGGAGGGCGGGCCAGACCGCGAGGCCCTGGAGGTAGTATGAAATACCAATTCGTATATTTAAATGTAGTTACGGTGTTTAAATGAATTAGATTCCGTACGTTTAAATGGCCGGGCGGGCCAAGGAAAACCGTCCCGGAGGTAGTCACAAATTCCTGTTCTTATATTTAAAGTCCGTATATTTTAATGTAGTTACCGGATATATATATATATATATATCTATATATGCACATTGCATACATACCTACATAAGACCTACATACTTGCATACATACCTACATACATGTATGCATCCATCCGCATCCATCTGCATCCATCCATAGATAGATAGCTAGCTAGCTAGCTAGATAGATAGATAGATAGATAGATAGAAACATACAAACATACATATGTACGTACAATCGTATGTACGTACGTACGTGCAGACAAACAGACATACAGACATACAGGCATACAGGCATACAGGGATACAGACATACAGGCATACAGACATGCATCTTCCCTCATCCATCCATCCATACCTGCATACATACATACTGTTACATACTTTTACATACATAACCATACACAATCATACACAATCATACACAATCATACACAATCATACATAAACATATATAGTCACACATAATCATACATAATCATGCGTAATCCTACATAATCATACATAATCATACAGAATCATACACAATCATACATAATCATACATAATCATACATAATCACACATAATCATACATCATCATACATAGTCATACATAATCATACATAGTCATACATAATCATACATAATCCTACAAAGTCATACATAATCATACATAATCATACATAATCATACATCATCATACATAGTCATACATAATCATACATAGTCATACATAATCATACATAATCCTACATAATCAAACATAATCATACATACTCACATCGCATGCAACCCATACATCACATATATCACATACATCCCATACATCATATACATTACATACGTTGCATACCTACCTACCTGCCTACGTACTGTCTGCCTGCCTGTCTGCCTGCCTGTCTGTCTGTCTGCCTGCCTGCCTGTCTGCCTAACTGCCTGCCTGCCTGCATGCATGCACACATACTACAACATACAGACAACATACTACAACATACATACGGACAGACGATATGCATACCTTTAGCAGGAGATCAGCAAAGTCTCTTGCCCGGCTTCAGCCCAACATGACCAGGCAAAGGAAGTTGGAGGTGGAAACCAGGTCACGCCTCACCAGTGGAATTTTGGAAGCGAGATGCCACCGTGAAATCAACAGTAAACATTGGCATCCAATTGGGTTTGTTTGAAAATCGGCTATACTTACTGGTGCTAAACGTAGGGAATGGATGGGAATCGGGGAATGGGTCATTGTTGATAGTTAGCCAGTGGATCATTCCCTCACCTATGTTTAGCACCAGTAAGTATATCCTCCAAAGGACAATTTTCATGGGGAACATATGGGAAAAAACCCATCGGAATTAGGGGTATCCTATTTGCAGACACACCCAATAATCAAAAGTGATCAAGCAATCAAAGAAACAATATCATTTATCATTAAACATTGATCTTCCAATTATCCAAACAAGACGAAACTCCTCATTTAAGCATCAACAATACGGTTGCCGTATATTTGAACAATCTAATCTCCACCAAAACATGGAGTTTTTCACTCGCATCTTCGAACCCGCACCGTTTGGTCATTCAGGAAACTGGTAGGCGAATCCAATCCCCAATCATCCCCCTAATATCCAACACCCACCGTCATCGCATCAATAAACTGGCTGAAAGTACAGTACCATCTGGAGTTTATTACCATAAGGGAATAACTCGAGATTGACCTTCAAAAGTACACTCTGGCATCATCAGACATGGCTTGCTGGAAAATCCCGCGCCCAGTTAGTTTGAGGACTTGTTTCCCATTTCAATGTCCATTGATCGACAGCAGGATTTCAAATGCCATGTTTGATTACCAGAGGGGTAAGTCAACATGCAGGGATTCATCGGAAACTGCAAGGGTCCTCGCGTACATTCCGAAAAGAATGCTCAACCCTCGGGTCGACAACCAATCACACTTTTTAATGAATATGTGCGGCCTTGCTCCAGCACATCATAGGTAACTGATAGCCTTATTGTTTGGAGCAAGCCTGATGTACATCATGGAAACGAGTAATTATATATTATGGCCAATAGAGATAAGTGTATACAATAAAAGGCGCTTTGCATACTACAATTATACAATTTTGAGACATTCCAAATTTTCAGATATAAATAACATTAAATAACTATACACTGTTATTTTTAAAATATGAGTTGATAATCATTTATAAAATCAAGTCAAATCATCATATTGTCATATCACATTGATTATCCAATCACATTATGTGGCATCCATGGCACTATAGCTATGTCAAATAACCAAAGGGTAGTCATTCATCACAGAACCTGGGCTAGGCGGCAAGAGGAGGAAAGACAAAGGCAGGAGGCCGCCGCCCCGCCGATGTTCGGTGTTGGATGAGGCCTGGGGTAGTTTAGCAGACATGGTTTCATGCTGGGTTAAACTAGGTGGTATCCGAGATATAATTTCTACAAGAATTTCTTTTGGTTCTATATTTATTTCTACTTTGTGTCTGAATCTTCAGTTTTGCTAGGTAGTCGCGGCAAAGCCCTACCTTTTCAATCCTTTTCAGGCTTCAAGTGGCATTTTCAACATCAACTTCTGATCTTTCAACTTTTCAAAGCTTGACACCTTGTTTTTTTTCATATTTTTATCCATGACTTCAGGCACGTCGCCCCACGGTCCGGGAGGCGGCAGCGAATTTGGAGCGGGAGGAGGCAGCGCGAGAGGCGGCGGCACTGCAAGAGGCGGGAGATGGCACATTGGCTGCTGCCTGTTTTGGTCGGCTGTTAATGGTTGATAGTTAGCTGCTTGGTGGTGACTGGAACCATGGAATTTTGAATGACTTTCCAGAAACAGTTGGGAATAATCAGAATAATCATCCCAACTGACGAACTCCATCATTTTTCAGAGGGGTAGGTATACCACCAACCAGTTAATAATGAGATGATGATGATTCATTATGATGAGTAATGATGGTTGATAATTGTTAGTGGTTGATGAGTGATGATTTTCATGAGGGTTGATAGTTAATGGGTGGTCGATAATGATCAAAAGTGGCGATCAATGTTTAAGTAGTGATTTCAACAAATCTAGCGTTATGGTTATACAAGGTGGTGCCCCAGTTCGAAAATCGCTAAGGTGGCTTAGTACTTTTACAGTACCACTTTTTGTTTGGGTACAACCGGAGGGTCTAGGTATACATCGCAGTCAGATTCCGTTTCATAGAGATTTGCCAGCTGAATATCCGGGGACTGGACATTTATCCAACAAAGGTAAAACCAAGATTCACCGTTCAACATAGGCAGATTCATGTTATTTTTTCCCCCCTCCACTTGTATATAACTTGGAGGCAAGCGTCTTGAAGTCAATAAACATGATAGACGCTAAGAGACATGCATTGTATGGCAGAACATATCTACCGGAATTCAAAATAGGGATACTCACCAATCGGAAGGATATTGTGACGACCTCACTACCAACTCTTCAACTTTTGGTTGCCAAGAACCATCCACACCGGGTTCGGTATCAGCCCTTTGAAGAGTTACTTCCCCATTCTCCACTTCAGACTGACCTCAGGTACCTTTTTCACAAAAAGCATCAAAATGCCAATGGTTTTCGGCGGCACGATTTTCCGATTTAGGATATTGATGGATATTGGAGATTGGATATCCCAATTTAGAAACCATACCCTACTGATACTGGTTGGTGGTTTGGAACATGAATTTTATGTTTCCATTCAGTTGGGAATTTCATCATCCCAACTGACGAAGTCCATCATTTTTCAGAGGGGTAGGGCTCTACCACCAACCAGCTTAATGATCCTTACTGTACCTTGAACATCTAATGGTGCCCCTTTTGGTCGAGTTTTAGAGGAAAAACCGAAGGAACATGAAGGAACCCTGTACAACTCCATGAATATGGCGACTGGCCCCGAAAAGTCACTACGCTCGATGTTTCCGTTTAATTTCCTTTTTTCGGGGCTTACATCATGCGAAATCCAGATGTTTGCTGATGTTTATTCCCTATCTGGGAATATTACCAGACCACTGTGAAACACTGGGAATGTCACCATGCTCGATGTTGATGGCTAAACTCAACGTATACTCAATGTTCGATGGTAACATTCCCAGTGTTTCATGTTGAAATCCAGATGTTTGCTGCTGACACAAATCCCAAATTTCATTAGATACGTATGATTTATAAATTTATAGCTGTAATATTATATATATATAATACCTAGACCATCCAAGTACCCATTAAAAATGATGTTTCTCATCATAGTTTTAATACTTTTACATTTTTTACCATATTATTCGAATATAAACGAAGGGTCTAGGGTCTAGGTGTACACTATATACATACCTACATACATACATACATACATACATACATATATAAATACATACATACATACATACATACATACAGACAGACAGACAGACAGACAGACAGACATACATACATACATACATACATACATACATACATACATACATACATACATACATACATACACACATACAATTATACACACATACATACATGCATAGATACATAGATACACAGATACATCGTCATACAGCTGTACTCATCCAGTGAATTCTGAAAACGGTGGGTAGCAATGACCCATCCATAATTCTCTGCACCATGGAAAAAACACTAGAACTAGCTGGCTGCTGCACACAGATACATAAATGCACAGATACATAGATACATTACATAGATACATAGATACATTACATAGATAGATAGATAGATGGATGGATGGATAGATAGATAGATAGATAGAGACAGACAGACAGGCAGGCAGGCAGACAGACAAATGAGTATGGAATAATATATACATATATGTTTATGTATATATATATATACGTATATGTAGATAGATATGGATAAATTAAACTGATTTGATGGATGAAATCCCCTTACGGAATCTCGATCCCGCGGAGGTAGTGAATGCCATGCCAGAGCCTGTGGTGGCGGAAGAGGTGGCGGACATGAAGCGGGATTTAACCATCATGAAACATGGGTAACATGGGGGTTTTTAACCACCGAACAAATGGATTTAACCAAGAACACATGATATACCCTCTGGTAAACTAACATAACTATTGAAAATTGCCATTTGTAGCTGATTTACCTATTAAAATGGTGATTTTCAATAGTTATGTTAATTTACCAGAGGGTATACATATAATATTCATCAAGAAAATTTTGGTGAACTAGATTCTTCTAGCAAAATGTTGCAGCAAACATTGGGATTTAAACAAAAACACGATGAAAAAGAACATCTTGGGTAAATATATAAAGGACTTCATCATGAAAAAAGGTTATTTCACATTATTTGATCAGCAACATTGGCAATTGGGTGAATAGATGGGCAAACCCCGGTGAAAATCAATGCGCAAAATGCTTGTGTTTTTATCAACAAAATTGGAGATCTATCTACCCTCTGGTGATTTAACATTGCTATTGAAAATGGCCATAGTAATAGTTGATTTATTCATTAAAAATGGTGATTTTCCACAGTTATGTAAACGTTTACCAGAGGGTATCTATCTATCTATCTACCTATCTACCTATCTACCTATCTACCTATCTACCTATCTATCTATCTATCTATCTCTCTCTCTCTCTCATTTTTGGTACCAGTAAGCCGGCGACGCGGCCATGCGAGGGCGTTGCAAGGTGATGGCTGTGTTATGTGAAAACTCAGATCCTCAAAACCACTCAAAACCTGGAGTTGGAAGATGCTTGAGAAACATGTTTTATCCATTTTTGACTTCTACCCGCTGGGAAAAAACTGTTTGCTATGGAGGCCATGGCCCGTTTAGTTCGATGACAACCCCCACAAGGTGATGTGTTTTTATATCAAGGACATCTGAAATCATTGTTGCATTTTAATAAACAAATATTGTACTGTATGTATAGATATATATATGTATATGAGCATTAGATTATATATATACACATATGGAATGAGTATGGAGTACGCATGTTTTTGCATCATTGATTGATTTCTGTTGCATAAAGGTTGTTGCAAGCATCACTGTTTCCGTTGCGAACTGCATTTCCGGCAGCCTTTTTTTGCTGGCCTTACATCTCCCACGCCAGCTCTTTCTTGTTGCGAAGCCACGAACCATGGACGCTGCCGCGGAAGTTGGTGAGTGGAAGACGCTGATTCCGGCATACCTCTTGAAGGACGTAGCTCTGGTGATGTGTTGTTTTTCTTCCCAGAACATTGTTTCTGATTTTTGGATGACTTTTTCTAGATCACTCAGTCATCGCTCATTTGTTAAAAGTTGAGTTTGTATTACAAGGCGGTTGTTAGATGACACAGCAGTCTTGCTTTAAGGTGCTTATGATTGCTTATGGTTTGATCGGCATGTCACGGTTTAAGTTCAAGTCGTTCGATTGCAAAGACAGTCTTGTTGCAAGTATCAAACGTACACTCTGGTAAACTAACATAGCTAATTATTGAACATTGCCATAGAAATAGTTGATTTACCCATAAAAAAGTGGTGATTTTCCGTAGTTATGTTAGTTTGCCAGAGGGTATCTACAGCATTATTCCTGGAAACGGTTGATGGGAAAAAGTGATTCCAAAGTCCAGCTATTTCCTTGGGGTTGCTTTCAGAGATGGTGTCCAATGGTGTCCTTAGATATCCTTGGATCAATGGTCTGGTAGGTAAGATTTGGGTGATGTAAAACACCAACTATGGTTTACATTGTAAAATGCAACATGCAAATGTTGGTTTTCCATCATTTGAACATCACTCAATACATTTTTACCGTACAGTTTCCTGAAAAATCAATGCATTGAATGATACGCAACATACCCGCAGTCTATCGAGATCCCAGAGCGTTCTGATCCGCCGTTAGCAGAGGCTCCTTCAATTTTCGCAGAGCCTTCATTGGATCGGTTTAAGGGATGGTAAAAAAACTTGCTTTTACATATGATTCATATGATTCATCTTAAAGCAATCCATTAATTGCTGGTTGGTGGTTTCAAACATGGCTTTTATTTTTCATTTCATGTATGGGATGTCATCCGAAACCCATTGACGAACTCATATTTTTCAGAGGGGTAGGTATACCACCAACCAGATTAATATGATTCATAGGCTTTTCGTCACTTTCCTCGAAGTGACCTTTACCAGGAGGACGGCGAGATGGTAACCCAGTTGACCTTGGAAGAGTGCAAGACGTTGGTTTCTGGGCGGTCTCTATGACCTGGGTGAAGATGTTGGTGTCGAACTTTTGCGAAAAGTTCCGGGGTGACTGCTGAATTAGCCTCTGGTAAACATACAAAAAGCGACACGGAACATGGCCATAGAAATAGTGGATTTACCCAGCTACAAAATGGTGGTTGTCCATAGTTATGTTAGTTTTCCAGAGGGTATCCCACGATTTGTAGGGTGGGGAATCTTCCCGAGGTTCCTATGGCTGCAGCCCTGCGATGTTTGGCGAACGTCGAAGCAGGACAGCACCGGACAGGGGTGCTAGCTAACTTTGATGTTCTTGTCCATCTTTTCCCACTACTTGGTGGTTCATCCCACCTACCCTCTGGTCATTTAACATAGCTAGTGACCGCTAGCTAACTTTGATGTTC
The DNA here is from genome assembly GCA_947184155.2 of Cladocopium goreaui. Classification (NCBI taxonomy): domain Eukaryota; class Dinophyceae; order Suessiales; family Symbiodiniaceae; genus Cladocopium; species Cladocopium goreaui. The sequence goes on from CAMXCT020005223.1 coordinate 627,534, forward strand.
TTGTCCATCTTTTCCCACTACTTGGTGGTTCATCCCACCTACCCTCTGGTCATTTAACATAGCTAGTGACCCATTTAGTTCGTTGATTTACCCCTTAAAACATGGGGATTTTCCATAGTTATGTCAACGTTTACCAGAGGGTAGTAAGTAGGTTGTAACCCCAGGCGGAAGTGTTGATCCTACTTATCCCACTTATAATCAGAGATAGAAGCTGCTTAATTGATTAGTAAGAGGGTTGAGCTTAACAGAACTATGGAAGCCATGGCTCATTGAGTTCGACGATTTCCTATTTTCCACAGCAACTGTTAAATTACCAGAGGGTACTTGGTTGGGTAATAGAGGGGTCACCCCATTCAATACTAAACAGTGCCAAACAAGATAAACATTGATTAACCATAGTAGAAGTATATAGAGAGGCCCCTCTATTCCTCTTTTGTTTCAAGGACATTTGAGTACGTGAGAGGAATGATTTGTTCTTCTTGAGGCTATCCAATGAACCTACCCCCAAATCGGTCAACCTTGGTGACCGGCTGGCGTAAAAAAAAACTCATGCCACTTGCATGTGAAAATAGACACCCCACATTTTCTGGATCTACTTGGATATTTATCGCAGTTGGTAAGTGGCTAGCAACCATTACTTGGTGGCTCATCCCACTTAGTAATTGGGTTATAACACCAGTTATAAATTTATAAATGGGATAAGGAGCGGGTGAATCCACTTATAACTGGGGTTATAACTTACTTACGATTCGTGGGATGAGCCACCCAGGTTACTGGGTTCTTAACCGTTGGGATGTAGGCCCAAGTCAATTGGGCCAGTATGACCTCACTCCAGGAGCCAGTCATGGGACCATTGTTGATTAACCCACCAACCAACATGGGGATATTATCAAGGCCATATCGTTATATCATTTTTTAGGGTAGTATTTAATCAGCCATTATACCCTCTGGTAATTTAACATAGCTATAGGTCAAATCACCATTTTAATAGGTACATCATTCCTTTCTATGGTCCATTTTATCATTTTCCAGTTCGCAAATTGTTATAGCTATAGTTTACTGGAGAGTATATAATATATCAAACCCATTGTTGGTTGATCCGTTGATGATGATTTGGGGAATTTACTACTTGGTGGCGAACTACCCACGAATCGTTTTTGTGGGTTAGTTCACCCCAGTGATTTACATGGGATTTTTGGAGGGGGTTAATCCACTGAAAAAACTGGGGTGAACTAAGCCACAAAAACGATTCGTGGGTAGTTCGCCACCAAGTACCCTTTATATATGGGGGATATGTCTCGGGGGATGATCATAGTCACACTGGGAATCTCACTAGTGTCGCTTCGAAAAAAACGACACGACTTACATATTTCAATGTCTGGTTGGTGGTGACTGGAACCATGGAATTTTGAATGACTTTCCATTCAGTTGGGAATGTCATAATCCCAACTGACTTTCGCTCCATCATTTTTCAGAGGGATTGAAACCATTGAAACAACCAACCAGATGTATTTCATGGAATGACATGCGGGGTAAAGCCCCCAAATTTTTCACACAGCCATCTGGTGATATTCCCATAATATTCCCAGGCTGTATCTCCGGCCTCTTCCGGGCTGAAGGCAGCAGCGTAGGTGTTGTAGGTGTTGTAGTTCCTCCAGGAAGTGATGAAGTTGAGAAGTCTGCTGAGTCTGCTGAAGCTCAGGCAGGCTTTGATATGATGTAAGCATTAATATGAACTATGAGGATCTTTCATGGGGAATCCATGTTGTTTTTTCATGGATATCATATGGAATATGTCACTGATGGCAACTTTGGTAATTTGAGTTGGGGGACGGGCCGCCTCCTACACTCTGGAAAATCACATTTTTTTATAGGTAAATCATTTATACATGGGCCCTGTTCAATAGCTATGTTAAATTACCGGAGAGTAAACATTGTTTTTGGAACCGATGCTAAAAGTCTTTCCAAAGCACCCAGGACTTTCCGTCGTTCCTCGCAGAAGTTCACGACAGATCCACCGTTCTTTTGAGGATTGACCGCCCCTGACAGGGCCAATCTACTTGATTATCTTATCCTAGTTGGTCGGGAAGGGGGTGATACCCCAGTTCTGATTGGACTAAGCCTACTTACCCTACTGATACCTGAGGTTAAAACCCAGTTACTAAGTGGGATGAGACACCAGGCAGAGTATTTATAGATAATTCACATTTATATATACCCTTCTGCCGTCCCGTGCTGCCGAGCTGCTTGTTGATGTTCAGATTATACATCACCAGGTGTGATTAATGATTTTCATATTGATTTTCATATATCATATGCTTACGATATTATCATTTTGGAAACACATTCCAGATTCATCTGGTTGGTGGTTTCAATCATTTTTTATTTTCCATAATATATGGGATAATCCTTCCCATTGACTATTATTTTTAAAGATGGTTAAAACCACGAAGCTGTCATTGTTTATCTGTTTATTTGATATCACCATTTGGTTGATCATCTCCAGTGTTGGAAACCCATCCAGCAGGGTTAATGTAAAACAGTGGCTCGTGGGTTAGCCGCTTGTTACAAACACACACACAAACACATATATATATAATATTATATGATATACATTGATATATACTATAGTATACATGGGATGCAGGAAATTAAACTCAGCAGCTAGAAGATTCTTTTCATGGTGCTTGGAAGCTTGGACACGGAAAGATGTGGAAAATCCCAAAGAGATGGTGACTTGTGAGATCATCCTGGTTCTCGTAAGTTTTGAAACCATTGGTACGTCGCGAACCGAGGCGCGACTTAGAGGTTTGAGATGACTTATATATATAGAGTGAGTGGTGGATAAATCATGATAAATCATGATAAATATCAATTGCATTCGTAAATCATTAATTCCATTAATAAACATCATTTGAAAACATCATTAATAATTTAATAATGACAAATAATGGTAGTTGGCGGATAAATATCAATTGCATTCGTATTTATTTAGTCTAGTGAAAACTGCACCGTATTCCCAAAGTGCTGCTGTCATTCATTAGTCTGCTGCAACTAAAAACCACGGAGACATGTTGCTCCTCGATGCGCTCAAGTGACGGGCACAAGTCTGGCATACACAAACGAAAAGAAGACACGAAAAGATGCCACGGAAACAAACCAAGAATTGTCATAATCTTTCATAATCCATGAACTGGAATCCCAATTTTCATGAACCATCCATGATTTTCCGGATTTTGAAATACCCTCTGGTAAACTAACATAACTATGGAAAATCACCATTTTTAATGGGAAAATCCACTATAAATGGTCATTTTCAATAGCTATGTTAAATTACCAGAGGGTAGGTTTATGATCCATCTCCATATTCCTTTGGGATTGGTTGAAGGGACAATTTTGGAGGAAACCGGCTGGCACCGACATCAAGGGGCATCCCAACCACGGGGCTATCCCCCTTTGGGCGCCATCCAGGGGACCTCGAAACACCAGTGGTTTATGGGGCCCATATGACCCTCTGGGCCTCTGGGTATGTCAGAAGATAGAGAAAAAACATGAAAACACCCAAATTTTATGGCTATTTCAAGTGCTTGGTGGCGAAGTACCCACGAATCGTAAGTGGATTATTATAACCCCAGTTATAAGTGGATGAACCCTACTTATCCCATGTAAATCATTGGGGTTATGACCCACTTGCGATTCGTGGGTAGTTCGCCACCAAGTGGTATCACTGGGGAGTTTCAAGCCTTAAAAAGTAGGGCTTAGCCTACTGAAAGTAACGTACCCATTTGAAAAATGTGTGTTTGGGTTTTAAAAAATGTCTGCAACTGCAGCGATTTCTCATTTGCATCATTTCCATAATTCTGTCAGTGACCATGGTCAAAACACAGTATATGAGGTATGGTCATCTATCCCATACTGGGAATCCAAACATACTGCATATTAATACATCCCTATCAAAATGGATCGATTATTCCCATCCCCCTTTTGAGGAATATACACCATGTAACTTGAACATGGCTAATATCGTCGGATCCATCCCTCGGCCAGACCTTGCTACAACTCTGCGTTGAGGGTGAAGTTGTGCCAGAGCTCCAGACAGAGCAGCTTTCGGAGGCGGGAAAAAAGCTCCATCAAACCAGCCAGTTCTATCATAAAACTGGGTAGTTTGAGACTTTTTCTGGTTGGTGCTTTGGAACATTTGGATTATTTTCCACAATATATGGGATAATAATCCTTCCCATTGACGAACTCATATTTTTCAAGATTGTTAAAAAACCACCAACCAGTTTTCCACACCTGGACCTCATCGCGAGCTCCAGATTTGGCGCTCGTGGTTGAAGTCCTTCAGTGCCCATGTCAGAGAGAATGTAAGAATAAATGCCCGATAGAATGCCAGAATAGAATGCCAGAATAGAATGTCAGATAGAATGCCAGAATAGAATGTCAGATTGAATGCCAGATAGATAGAATGCCAGAATAGATGCCCAAAAAATGTCAGAATCGATGGCCAGATAGAATGTCAGAGTATATGCCAGAAAAAATGTCAGATTGAATGTCAGAATATATATCCAATATATACTTCCAGATGGTATGTCAGAAACTATGTCAGAGTAATTGTCAGGGTGGGGATCACTCGAAGAAAGTAATTTATATGTTTTCTAAACATATATTGAGAGATACACTTCAATCTTGTGCTGTAAATGGAGAGACATAACTGATAACCAGCTAAAATATGCTAAAAATAACATCTTTTTTGGAGGGCAACTTGCATAGGGAAGAAACATCTGGGTTAACCAAGCACTTTTTTTTTGTGTTTTGACCATCAACATCTTTGTTAAAACTGGGTCAATACCTAAAGCAAATGGAACCTACTTGGTGGCTCATCCCACTTAGTAAGTGGGTTATAACCCCAGTTATAAATGGGATAAGTAGGGTTAATCCACTTATAACTGGGGTTATAACCCACTTACTAAGTGGGATGAGCCATCAAGTAAAGATTTATATAAATCCAAGCTATTGGCGCGGTAATCAAGCATGGTCTGCTGGAAATTCCACCACTCAATCGCGCGGCGATTTCTCCAGCCGCGTGAAAAATTGATGGCACCGGAGGCAATTTTTCTTGGCGACTTGGAAGTTCAGTTCGAGCTATAAGTGGTTATATAACCTCAGTTATAGGGTTTATAGTTTATATCATCTTATATCCCCAAATATGGGGGTTTATAACCCTTCTTACAACCATGACAACCTCTGGCCTGCACCCGCAACAAGTATGACAGCCGCGCAGGCAGATGGTGCTCTGGCCATTCCGCTGACAGCGGAAGATTGCAGAGCTTTCTTGCGAATGTTGGCCAACAGACCAGGAGGACGTGTCAGCACCGAAGTCAAAGCGACTGATCAAGGGTTACAAAGTGGTGTCCCTTACGTAGGGGTGAATCCCGCCTAGAAAGTGATAGATATAATCCATGTACACCTAGGAACCATCATGATAATTATGGACTGAGGATTTCGAAGGTATACATATATATATACACATAAACAATATATATATACATAAACAACATATATATATATACATAAACAATATATATATATATATACATAAACAATATATATATACATAAACAATATATATATATACATAAACAATATATATATATAAGTGGGGTGTCTTGTGTTGAAACAACAAAGACAAACATGGTTTTGATATATGTAGATCAACACTGTCATTGACTATTTGACCAATATCCCATACATATAGTTGTGATATATACTATACGATAGTCCCATTGTTAGTATCCTATGATCATCTCAACATTCGACTGGTGATATTCCCACAGTTGCTTCATGGGATTCACCACGAGTCGAAAGTGCGGAGACCCGGGGCGTTGGACGCTGGAAAATCCCACTTAAAACTATCGAAATGGAGGTTTTGATGGGAACATGTTTACGTGTTTTCAGTTCGGTAAAAAATATGAATCATTCTGGGTAAATTTAATCACGACCTCACTGTTCTCCCTCGCTGGAATCATGGTTTTTATATGGGTAATCATCCCCAAATGGCCCAACGTTTGAGGTTGGTAAAGGTGCAGTGGATTGTGCCTCGGGCCGATCCTGCATGCGAAGCCCGCCGAGATGGTGGCGTGAAGGCTATGGGAAGGGCAGGCAATCAGTGCTGCGATGAGTGGCTGGTCGTTGTTCCAAGTCTCGAAAGTCAACAGCGTAGCGCAAAACATGGTCAAGGCCTCCACAGGTGTTGGTTTCTCGCGTGACGCTACGATGATTGTGAGCAAATCTTGGAGAAAGGGAAGAAGGCACCAGCGAAGATACCTTCAAACAGACAGGGAAGGTGTTGACAGAATTCGGGTCTGAACTCGAGGCATGAAGCATAAGCAAAAAGACCTTATTTCAGGTTAGTGAATTATTATAATTTGCCCAGATCATTGCATCTATAAATGGGCCACTTTCATCCATTTTCCATAGCCATGTTAAGTAACCAGATGATATAACTTTTGATTATTAACCGCACCTAATCGGTTGAAAGATGACCTGCACAGTCAAGCTACCCCGGATACCCTGGCGACTGGGAGGTGAATCAATGACGACTGATGTTGGGCTTGATAAGTGTGGATAAGTATGATCCCACCAATCTGAGATTGAGACTATGTTCAGTCATTCCGAAAATATTCCACATGTATCAAACACAATCAAACACTATATACTGGTACGTATCATAGTTCCACCAAATATTTACTGGTTGGTGGTTTGGAACATTTGGATTATTTTTCCATCTATTGGCAATGTCATCATCCCAATTGACTTTATATTTTTCAGAGGGGTAGGCTCAACCACCAACCAGTTTACATGCTGCATCCCGACACAAAAAGTCGCCGATATTCCAAGGGAAGTTTCTTCGTCCTGGGCTTGGGGTTGTCCCATTGGTTTAGACATGAAATGGTTGAGTGCGAAATGACAGCTTATTTTTGATGGTCAAATCATGTTAAAGCTCCAGTTTTGATTCTTGAATCCTAAGTTTTGATTGTGAAACTTCAAGATCAAACATGATTTTGGTAATGATTAACTATCAAAGACATGTTAACAATCAAATCTGGTTGATGGTTTCAAACATTTTTTATTTTCCATCATATATGCGTTGTCATCCTTCCCATTGACTTTCATATTTTTCAAGATGATTAAAACCGCCAACCAGAAATGATTGTCAGAATCCATGGTCAGTTCCTCTCAACCCATATGATTTAGGTCGGAAACCCGTTCTGCAGGAGATTTGCCGACCAAACCCGAATGTTCCGATGCTCAGGTGGGGTCTATGTTGGGTAGATGGAATCCTATCACAATGAAAAGACCCTATAGTATATAGATCCAGCTATACCTTTGGAGAATTTGAGGTGTGATTTAGATGATTTAGGAAGCATTTGGATCCATAAGTGACAATCTTTGTGGCTCAAGAAACCATCATACCTCATTGATAAAAAAAACCTGGTTCCAAGCATTTACAGAGTTTAGACATCATGCCAGTGATTCCCCGTTTGTGGGTGATGGTGATGATATCTTATAATCCCTGTTGAACCAATCCCTACATTGGAGAAAGAACATGTGGGCAAGCACGACCGGTTCATTGGTTCCAAAAATGTTGAACCAGCTAGCACTGCAGGAATTTTTCACACCCCAAATGGCTCATTTATAGATGATCGACCTAATCAAAATATATCAACATGGTGATGAGGCGACTCCACCAAGATCGGTGGGGTTTTCGGCTACCTTTTCAGCGTTTTAGGCTGTTTTTGACATGTCCATTTTTGAGCTGTGTGTTGGGGGGCTTCGGAGGGTGGTTATTGATGCTACGCTCCTGAAGTTCTGTTGTCACTAGCAGCAGATCCAAAGCAGAAGCAATGCACATGAAGATTCGAGGCAATGGAAGACATGGTTGAGACGGAAGACCGATGGAAAGGTACTGCGAACATAGTGAGGATAGTGGCCGAGCTGTGAAACAGCAGTGAGAAAGCAGGAGCTGTCCCGTCATGGTCAAATCGCATGGCTTAAATTACGAAAGGGTATTTCTTGGTCGCCAAGGATCTACTCTTTGGATTTTTTTCCTGGAAAGAAATAGGGCTCATCAACAGATTCAATCAGTAGTTGCTAAACCATGCTAAACCTCTGTGATTCTGGCGCTATCTTCGGGATATACCTTGACGTGGTTGTGCTTTATGGTGCTTGTCCTGTTCGACCCAAAGCGGTCAGCCAAGTTATGTCTTGATCCCAGTAGAAGCTCACAATTTCCCAGTGCTCTTTTTCAACAGGTCAGCCCAACAGTTCGCTAAGAGAACACACTGAAAAATGTGATCATACCCTGGAGTGTCGTCCCTGGGACAAGTGGTCAACCATTGCCTCTATCCCGTTCACAACTAAAAAAGAGATCTCAGCATGTTACACACAAGCTTCATCAACCTTCCAGATGAACCACTTGCGATTCCAGATGCTTAAACGGGTAAAGTCTTGCTTTTAAAATGGGGCGGAATATATAGACGACACATCATACGCTGTCATAGGCGGGAGATTTCGGGTGTGCAAGATGATCTTGTGGCATGCTTAGGCAGACTCTGTATGAGTATAGTATATATGTACTGGATGATGAAATTGCTTACTGAATGTGAACTGTTAGATAAAGTTAGATATAAATGTATATGGTATTTACATGTATTTACCATGAATAGTATGGTTGATGATGATAATGTATCTATTTGGTTGATGATAATCATTGTGGTTTTACTGAGAGGTAGATTAGCCAATACATTCACTATTCATTCACTCCAAGATGTCACAGATATGCAGATTAGCAATCACCTTTTTGTGTTGAATTTACCCTCTGGTAAACTAACATAGCTATGGAAAATCACCATTTTTAATGGGAAAATCCACTATAAATGGCCACTTTCAATAGCTATGTTAGTTTACCAGAGGGTATCTGGGTTATATGTTTACCACCATGTTTATTGGTTAACGTATCCCGGCCAGTCATTATTTGAGTAGGAAAAACGTGGGAACGGAATAGCTCACTACTTAGAAGGGCAGTTCCATCTATAAGTGTGATATATATATATATACATAATTATATATCTACGAGTCAAAATGTAAAGCCCCGATCCATACCCTGAACCCACAGGCCGATCCATACCCCCGATCCATACCAAAACGCAGGTGATCCAGACCGATCCACACGTCTGGATCACCGCGGGCTCGCGGGCCGATCCATACCCGAATTTTGACGCAACCCTATAACCATAATTTTAGAGAAACACATATGGGGATGGGTCAAAACCCTGGTACCTAGTGAACCCCAAAATAGCTGGTAAATGGATGTTCATCCCACTAAAAATGTAGCTATAGGTATTGACCCATACCCATATCCCAACTTCTGATAACTTTTGGGGGTTTTAGTTGAAATTCCCGTAGAACCATGGTACCCTTTCGTTATCTCAACTGCACCCCCCTTTTTAGCACCGCGCCAGACGCTGCCAAAGGTGCCTGCACTGAGCAATGCGGCGACGGAGGCGCCTATGGCTTATAGCAATGGATGACGGTTTCTGAATGTGGGTAATTCCCCATGCCATCTGCACCATCCCCCAGGAAAATCACCATTTTTATATAGGTGGTATAAACTTACCATTCCCGAAAATTCGTGGTAAACATGGCGCCTTGTTTTACCCACAAAAAATCCTCTGTTTTTTTTTTTTATGGCCGTTGCTCTTTTTTGGTGAATTCTGCATGGTGCATCACTCCAAAAAAGTTCATCAGGACCCTAAAATGGAGGTACCCGGCCTGGTAAACCTTTACATAACTATGGTAAATCCACGAACTAAATCACCATGCTATCAGTAGCAAACTGTTAGTCATTACCAGAGGGTAAGTAGGTTATAACATATTATAACATATTATAACCCTAGTTTTACATGGATTAATCCGACTTATCCTACATTGTGTGGGGATATTCCCTTAGCCCATCATATCTTTGACGGCACACACCAGTTCGACAGGAGGCTGAGACCTTTCCGGTCTGGCTGCATGTCGACTCTGCTGCAGGGTTGGGTCTGATTTTTGGGGTGAAAAATCTGCCGGTTCCCATTGGTTGGTTGATTACCCTCTGGTAAACATACAAAAAACTATGGAAAATCACCATTTTCATGGATAAATCCACTATAAATGGCCATTTTCAATAGCTATGTTAGTTTACCAGAGGGTAGTAGAGGGGTTTCTTCAGAAACCCCCTTTAACAGGTTTCTATGATGATAGATGGTATACCAAACCGGCCCAAACCTATTTTTACCAAAAGGGCATTATTGGGTTCCATCAAGAAAACTGGTACCTCGACCCTCCGACGACCAATAAAATGTGTGTTTCATGCCATCATTTTAATTTTTGGGACAATTTGGATGTATTTGGAGGATCTATGTAAATGGTAGATATGAGTGCTGAGCAGTTCTGTTGGTTGCAGCAAATGGTCAATTTCGGTTGGTCAAACCCTCGAAATGTGTTCGTGAATTCCTCGTTTTTTGGTAGTCAGATCCCCATTGAAATGGGTGTGGGCTCTGGTAACCAGCCACTACTTGCCTCCGCAATCTAGCTTGGCAAGGAACAAGTCCAATTTCTATCGATTTGTCGATGGTTATCCTTTTTTAGAATGGTGTTTCTTCAAGTTTCTTCTCATGGCCGTGTTTGGGTTCCGGAGGATACAAAGTACCCTCTGGTAAACTAACATAACTATGGAAAATCACCATTTTTCATGGATAAATCCACTATAAATGGCCATTTTCAATAGCACACTGTAAACGTTTACCAGAGGGTACTGCACCCCACTTGCAGATGATCGTTGATCCGTCCTGCTGGATGGGAAGTGGAAAATCCATCCTACTCTTTTGCTATGGGAAGTTGTAACTGGTTGGTGGTGACTGGAACCATGGAATTTTGAATGACTTTTCATTCAGTTGGGAATGGAAAAATCATCCCAACTGACGAACTCCATCATTTTTCAGAGGGGTATGTATACCACCAACCAGTTATAGATTTAACGCATACACACTTGTGACTATGCAGTTGACGACTGACGTACATATGTTTCGTATTGACCCGCCTGACTATGGTGTTGTCTGAAATGGAAGACATATGAAGAAATACCATCAAAAAGGAGATATGACTCTGACACACAACATGTTTAACAATCAGTATATATCATTATATAAGTTCGCCTCTTAACTGTCAACTCTTGTACATGCTCAACGGTCTTATCGCAAGTATAAACATAAAAATACATAAATACCTCCAGTTTGGCAGTTATACTGTTTAAGTGTTAACAACTACAGCCGTGGTCAATGTCCCCCCGCGTGGTCAAATTGATGATTCTCTCACCACAGTCATGTTAGGGCACACCTAACCCAGCTAACCCAGCTAACCCAGGAGCGGGTAGGATACCAATCCAGGCTGGTGAGCTGGTGAATCTCACTCTAGAAATAACTGAGGTTATTCCCGTGAATATCAGGGTTACCAACTGTCCAGAAAACCATGCTGGTTGACCGTCACAGTGACGTTTCTGCTGGCCGATTTGTGAAGAAGTCCATTAGTGATGAAAGTTTCATAAAGATTCATCGTCCTGGTGTTAAAAAAAATAGATCAGTCTTATCTAAGCTGAGTGAAAAAAAAGAACTATCTGGCAGTTTCCTGTGTCTGAATCCGCGTCTAGAAAAGCTGGCCAGCTGGGGCTTCCAATTCACATGTTTTTTTTAGTGGTGACAACTAGCTGCTAGCTAGATCCTTCAAGTCCTACGGTTATCCACTCAAGATACTCCTGTTGATTGGTGAGCTTATAATATTGGATTACACATGCGTACTACCTGATTTAGTGGATATCTAATTGGGTTCTTTCTTGTGCTTTTGAACCACTTACTACAAAGTTGGGGCTTCGCACTTATGTTTCTTGGTTTACACCCACCATGAACTAGTTCGCTATATCCACCATAAAGCCACCAGGTACTTTTCCAACCAAGTGGTAAACACACATATATATATATATACACATTATATATATATATAAATATGTACCCTATACCTCCAAACCCTGGAAATTTCTCGGGTTTGTGAGTAAACCTCGGTTTTGACGGGCAATGGAAGGTAAAACCCGGTTTTACCCTTGAAAACCCGGTTTTTGGCCAAAACCCTAGATTTATCAAATTTTTTGCGGATGTGAAGAGATCCAAATGAATTTGACATTAAGGCTCTGCTCATTTGATTTGACAAGCATGGGGGCTGTTTGAAGCAATCTCTTTTCGTGTTTTTTTGTAGACTCCACCGGAAATGATGAAATTTAATCGACTGACTGCATGTTTTCTTCAATTTTTTGCAGGTAAATCTCGGGTGGGGATTGCTTCCAACCTCAAAACCATGATTTACCAGTGTTATAACAGTGATTTACCTGTGATATAACATGATATAACCATTATTTACCCGTGATAACCCATGTTTTGAAACACGGGTTCGAGCCACCTAACTGTGCTGATATTTTCCACAATTCTTTATATTTTATGACATTTTATTTTAACAAAGGCATGGATGCGCGGAGAAGTCGGACCATTAAGATCGGGCAGTCCCGTCGAAAGAACATACCTCGTGGATCTTCTAGAACAACAGCCAGCTCCAATCTGCAGTGAAAAGGGCAAAATCCGGTTGTACCCGGTAAAACCCGTGTTTACCCCTCACGCCCAGTTCAATTTCTCGGTTTTGGAAGGGCAGGGTATATAAATATAACATGCACTGGTGCATCACTAGAATTGGTACCCCCCGGTGCCACCTTTCTGCGTCACGATTTTCTTCGCCGTCCAAGGTCTATGACCTTACCGATGGCTTCCATTTGCCGATCCTCAACTCCGCCCTTCGTGCGGCTGGGGCGGGTCTCTTTCACGCTGGGGTGGAGGTGCTTCTGGAGGGCTGGAGGGCAAGAGGCGATGCAGGGGATTCCCGTGGTGGATTTGCCCTCACCATTTTGTGGAGATTTCAGTCAATTTCATTGGGCGTACAAAGCTGATACGTTATATGTTTATATATATATATGTATACATATAAATATATCTAGATTATCTAGAAACTACGTACTGGACGATGCGATGCAAGGTGAATGGTTGATGAATGGGTTCATTTTGTTTCCATTCCCAGATATTGGCACCTTTTGGAATCTTTCATATCCCGAAAGCATCCGACAACTTTTTTCCGGGCGGCGAATCAGAGCACATCATGATATATTACACAATGAGACCATGGCTAGAAGGGGCAATTTTATCAGATCAGGACCATATTTTTTTTTGTCATTCTTTACTATGAACCATCCAATCTTTGGGGGTAATGATTTGTCAAGTAGCCATGACAGCAGGCATGGGCATATGCTATCAAGGCACGATTTGGAGCTTGGAGTATCCTTATTCCCTCAATGGGGAGCCAGTTGGAGCTACTAGGACTTACTAAGAGTTTCTCAACCACATGATAGTTTTTTTGCTTTGGCCATACTTTAGTGAAGCTGTAAACCAACAAGTCTCAATGGTCATTTCAGGAACCTCAATTGGAGGTATTGTACCATATTTTGGGCCATATTTTGTGGGGATATTCCCTGAACATCCCTGAACCATAGGCCTAAAAAATAGGCCCTATTTATGGTAGGTACCTACAAGCTAAAAATCTCTCATATGGCTGTGGAGACTAAAAATAATCTGTATCTAGATTGGCCATGCCCAGGATGGTGCCCCAGTTCGTTAGCTAAGTTGGTGCCAATAAGTCCAATGTCACTATGGTTTTTAGGTGATATATCGAACTAGTTAATGGGATTATAACCCATATATAACTTGGGGGGCACTACCTTGTAGGTGATCATTCTACTTGGGCAGGACAGAGGTATACCGTATGGAATTTAAACCACCATGTGGCTGTTGGGATATGTGGGATATGGGGCCCCGATAGCTATGGTGAAATATACCTATTTATACTTGTTGACTCTTGCTTTACGCCTTGATTTTATATTTCATGGCTACCCGTTACCCCGCCAAAAAAGAACAACTATAGCTGGATATTACGCGCACACACACAGGCACATACACAGGCACATACACAGGCACATACACACGCACATACACAGGCACATACACAGGCACATACACAGGCACATACACAGGCACATACACACTAACTTTTATGTGTATATATATACATACAGTATACTTAAAAACAATAATAACACGTATATAACCGGATATGATATATATAAGCATACAATTCTATACATACATATTATCTCCCATATACTGTAACATCACCAGCACACAAGGACAAAAACTATCCTGTGCGGCTCCCAAACACCTGGGTATACCTGGGTACTTTCGCATAGGTGCACGGGAATGAGTTCAGCTTCGGAATGACAAGGCCGTGAGAAGCGATGATTGAAGGGACATTTTATACAAGGTGCCCTCAAATGTTATGTGAACGTTAGAAAAAATAAGCCCATTGACTATAGTATCTATGGTATTCTAAAGTTATATCCCCCATAAACCCAAATGCGAACCAAGTTGTCTGCGTCAACTTAGCTATTGTAAGCGGGGCCATAGCCTAGAGTAGGAAACCGTTTTTTTTCAATGAGCAATGGGTATTTCCTGCAGTTTTTTTTCTTCATCCGATTCCAGTTTTTTTTAATCAACAAACACTGGTGATTTCAGTAACAGAAGACGGGGAGTTGAGGAAGCAACAAGAGGACTCGTAGCATCTCGTAGCCAACAAATGCCAATGTGCCTCTAAACTCAATCACAACATATCCCGTAAGATGTTTTTTAACATTCTTTAACAATGACAGGGAGTTTCAGACATGTTTGATGTTGCAAACAGGTGACGTGACGTTTGACATGCCTAACGTGCCAAACACATCAAGCGGAAGCGCTTTTTGGGGCGTTTGCCCTGGGATTCCCATGGCAGATGACCAGGGCCATGGTAACGACTGAGGGATTCGAAGAACGCAGGCAGCGCTTTTGCATTGAAAAATGATAGCACTTGGTGGTTCATCACATGGATCATATGTTAGTTCCCAAGTTTTTGAGTGGAATTTACACCATTTTATACCCTACTTCTCCGAAAAAAGGAGAGATAAAAGCTACTTAGGATTAGTGGGCTGAGCCACGAAGCACCGAGAAGAATTTGCTGAATCCTTCAACTTTTTCTGTGACAAGTGGTCAATGATGGGAATATCGGAATTTTTGGGTAGCACAATGCCACATATGTTGAGTGCCACCGGGCCTCGCGATGAAATGGAGGTGTCCGTTTTGTCCCATCTGGTTATTTAGCCATGGAAAATCCCAACCACAAATGGAGGTTTATAGATGGGAAAATCATCTATTTCTATGGGCCATTTTCCATGGCTATGTTAGATAATCAGAGTGTATTCCGTTTTGTCATAGGGTAAACCACCTGTGAAATCCATCCATGGATTGGGACATGTAAACCATCCAGCGAACTTGGGTACTTGGTGGTTCATCCCACTTAGTAAGTGGGTTATAACCCCAGTTATAAGTGGATTAACCCTACTTATCCCATTTATAACTGGGGTTATAACCCACTTACTAAGTGGGATGATCCACCAAGTACCCCCATGACGGAAACCCCCAGGCATTGTGGCACTGGGATCTACGTCTGTGAGCCGAAAAGCAACACTGGCCATTCGTCTCTTGCCCGCAGCTGGTGATGCACTAGGTTCCGGTCGAAGGGTCGATGGTCGATGGAGTTAATGTGGGTAAAACAATAATAAACCTTCCCCCGAAATCACCATAAATAGGTGGTATAAACTATTCCCAAATGGGTGGTTTATTTTTGTTTTACCCACCTTACGTATGATTTATAGTTCGTTAAGGACCTTTGTTGTAATCCAGCGAGAAGTGGCGATAGTATAGTGATAATCCCACAGAACGAAGTCTCACCACCGGTGAAAGGGTAAATGTTCTATTTATATCGACAATTTTTACGGAGATTTAACCCCTAATTGATTCAGGTTGATGAATGATTAGTTGTGCAGGAGTACATCCTCAAATCTTGAAGATACCGGATGTGTAGCCATACCCCAACATCTTTTCAGGCTCAAGATGGATGTAGCATATACTCTCTGGTGATTTAACATAGCTTTGGCCAATGGCCCATGCAAAATATGATTTATGACCTGATGATTGACCTATTGTTTCAACGGTGATTTTCTCGCTATGTTACTCATGACCAGAGGGTACAGTACCAACATCCAACAACCTTTCGAGCTTTCGCAGTTTTTCACAGCAAAGCCCGAAATCAAAGCTGCAAGTGTTACAAGTGTTACTCATCGATGTTCTCCACAAGTTTTTTGTAGTTTTGATTCCTCTGATTTCATGGTTCGGTTCAAAAATGATTCTACCCTCTGGTAAACATACAAAAAACTATGGAAACATGGCCATTTTCAATAGCTATGTTAAATTACCAGAGGGTAATGTATGAGTTGGTATTTCCCGAAACAATTGGATGATTGGATCAGCTTGGGGCTTTTCCGAAAAAAATGAGGGTTAGATGGATCAACCTCTGCCACAAAAGAAATATGACTTTTAGCACAAGATCAGCAACCCAACAAAGAAGACGTGTAGAAACCTCCAAAAAAACAAAAACCCATCGACTTTGATCTACTATAATAGTGTAACTGCTTATATTTTTGCGTAAGGCATTAAACCATCTCACCAAAACCACCAGTTTTTTTGGTCACCTTTTTTTCCATCCAGAATCCCCGGTGGAGAAATCCATCCAGAATCGGCGACGAATCCTGGGCGACCAGGTATCGCGAGTCCATCCTGCTGGGCTATACCTCCACCAGCCGAAAAGAGCTGCGCAAACTGACCAAAGAGATGAAGAAGGCGCGGTTGGCCAAAAGATGGATGGGGCTGACTTAGACGGCCCGTCACAGTGACTTATAGGTTGGTTTATAAAACCTAGTCTATATAGATATAGATATAATGATATAGATATAATGATAATGATATAGATATAGATATAGATATAGATAGATAGATAGGATAGGACAGGATAGGAAAGGATAGGATAGGAAAGGATAGGATAGATTAGGATAGAATAGGATAGATTAGGATAGATTAGGATAGATGAGATAGATTAGATAGATTAAATAAATTAGATTAGATAGATAAGATAGATTAGATAGATTAAATAGATTAGATAGATTCGATAAATTAGATAGATTAGATAGATTAGATTGATTAGATCGATTAGATTGATTAGATTGATTAGATTGGGATAGATTGATTAGATCGAATAGATTGAATAGATTGAAAAGATAGAATAGATAGATAGATAGATAGATAGATGGATGGATGGATGGATGGATGGATGGATGGATGGATAGATAGATAGATAGAGTAGATAGATAGATATAGTAGGTAGATAGATAGATAGATAGATAGATAGAGATTAGATTCGATTAGATTAGATTAGATTGGATTAGATTAGATTAGATAGATAGGTAGGTATGTATATATCTTTATATATATATATATTTACACCATAAACCATAGTTATTGGAGTTACCAGCGTACCAACGTTAGCTAACGAACTGGGACACATATTTTGTGTGTTTGAAAATGGCGGTACAGAAATTCTTGGGATGATGGGGATTGGAGTGTGAAGAATACGGTGGATGGTTGCGAAATCCGAATCACCAGTTAATAGGTGGTAAACATCCCATTATTCAGGGGTTTTTCAGCATCCGTTTGGTGGTTGATCCGAGATTTGACCCATTCCCGACTTTTTTTTACATATGACTAGTTGGGAAAAAATCCCAAAATAAGACCAGAAATCCTCGTGACATTTCCATCACCATGAATTACCCTCTGGTAAACATACAAAAAACTATTGAAAATGGCCATAGAAATAGTGGATTTACGCATAAAAATGGTGATTTTCCATCGTTTTTTGTAAACGTTTACCAGAGGGTACATCCCATGATATATGTCTCGGATCGGTCTTACTGTCGCGCAGGAATGGATGGGCCCAAGCTATCGCCTCATCAGTAAGAACTGCATCCACTTCTCTTCTGCTTTCAGCCAGTGCCCTGTCGCCACAAATATCGCCGCAATGTCCACTGCACGATGAATCATTTCAGGAGTCATTTAGATTCATTTAGTAAGTTTACCATTTAGATTCATGATAGTTTTATCATTTAGATTCATTTAGATACTTGACCAGTTTATAAATGGGGGTTCCCATTGATCATTGGAATTGTCACTGTTTTCCTAATGAAGCGAATCCTCAGTTGACAAAAACCGAAAGGTCCTAGAAACAAAGGCCAACCAGGACCCCACTGAACAACCTTGGAAGTGGGGTTGATCTCGGAAGTATAGAAAGGAAGGTTTACCCTCTAGTAATTTAACATAGCTAGTGAAAATGGCCATTTATAGTGAGTTTCCCCATTAACATTGTGATTTTCTATAGTTATGTTTGTTTACCAGAGGGAAATCTCCATAACAGGGTTGATTTAATCTTCATAACGCATCAATTTCAGCCCATGGATCCTCACTCAGAACCTATTTCTGGATTGGTTTGAAAAGGGAGTTTTTTGCCCAAATCTACCGGTTTATCATCAATTGTCCTATGAGATTTTATGGATATACCCCATTTTCAGACAATTTATAGGACAATTGATGATCAACATACATAGGGGATGTGTTTGATTACTTGTCCCCATTTGATGGGGATATATATATATAGCCTATTTTCAGACAGATCCCCATTACATACAGCCATCAAATGCTTGGCCCAAATTTTCCGACGCCACATGATGCCATTCGCGCTTGGTGTGATGGCCAATGCAAGACGCCACGGAAAAACATCTGGCGAGGGGATTCAAAAGGGGTTGAAGTAGTTTTTTTGGATTTGCCATGCTTCACCCAAGAAAAATGTGGATCATACCCTCTGGTAAACGTTTACAAAACGATGGAAAATCGGCAAGAAACCAAGCACAGCAGCTGAAATCCAGAAGATCATTCTGAGCTCTCAATGTAAAGCATCGTGGAGTTTTCCTGTCACCCCGACTTCGGAAGGGCGAGTGCAACCCACCATGGAGCATGGCTTCTTTGGTGAAAGGTGCCCAAAACATCCCAAAACCAAAACAAGCTCATGCTGGGAACGATCAAGAAGCTGGGAACTCGGGAGGCCGAGTTTCATTTTTTGGCTGACGGCCGTGACAGAGATTCCCGAAAGCTGATGGAGTGCTTGAAAGATGTTCCGGCGAGAGCTGCGAACTTGGGCTGAGCTACACCAAGACCATGAGCATTGGCCAAGTGCGGAAAATATTTAGAGCTGATGTGCCCCGGGAAATTATCCTGGTGCGGTTGCCGGTCAGCCCCGCGTGCGACCTGCCAGGATCGAGAAGATGAGGACTCAATCGTGTTGAGTCTTGATGAATGGGTAAATCCACGAACTAAATCACCATTTTCAATAGCAAACTGTAAACGTTTACCAGAGGGTATTCAGCCATTGGCTGTGGAGAAAGCCAACTCAACACATGACAGTGAACATCAATCGCAACCCAAAAATGGCCTGGCGATGGATTCAGCTCGCTGGAAATTAGGATGTTATTATCCTCCCAGAAGTTTTGGCCCATCCGCATGCTGTGAGTTCGATAGTTTGAAGATTGAGACATTCATTGGGAGGGTGAAAACTTGAAATCACACCTGTGGTTTGATTGATCTCACATCGATTTTCATGATTGAAAGGATTGATAGGATATGAATGGGATATCTTGATGGGATATTCCATCAATATACGATGACTATTCCATGAGCATACCGTTCAATTTCCAGTAAATATCTCCATATCTCCATATTCAACCACCATTTTTGATGGTGAATTCCTGGACTGGTATATCAGTATATAAATTCCCATGAATATCACCGTTAAACCATATTAAACCATATTAAACCATATTAAAGCACCGTGAATTCTAATGAATTCCACCATTAAACCATATTAATGAACCCATATCAAACCATATTAACCCACCATAAAATTCCGATGAATTTCATCATTAGACCATTGTCAACCATATTTAACCATATTAAACCACCATTAATTCATATTAATTCTAAAGAAGTCCACCATGAATCAGCTTCAGAGTCTCTCACAACACTTTCCCTTTTGCGCCGTGAGGCGCTTGGGGGTGGCCGAAGTGCCACGCTGGGTCTTTGGTATGGCCACCTTGGCCAAAGAGCTGGTCCGGAAACCATTTCTGGTGGATTTCTGGTGAAATTCCAATGGGATTTCTGGTGAAAAAACAACATGGGATAAATCCATTGAGTTGGGACGATTTTTGGATCATGGATGGTTTATTGATGGAAAATCCTATCCAAATGGATGACTGGGGGTACCAAGAAAATAGGAACCCCCCAAAAAACCTTAGTTCAAGTCAGTGAATTATTTTAATTTTCTCAGAGTTTGGATGTAATAGTAAACATTAGTAAACCATCCCCAATTTTACCATGTTTATGCGTGGTATAAACATGTATAAACCATTAAAATATGGGCGCTTTATGACATTGCTTTACTGAGATGAACGGTTAATTGGTTAAGAACTATATACGGACTTGTACTACTTGGTGGCTCATCCCACTTAGTAAGTAGGTTAGTTCGCCCCAGTTATAAATGGGATAAGTAGGGTTAATCCACTGAAATCACTGGGGTGAACTAACCCACTTACGATTCGTGGGTAGTTCGCCACCAAGTACCTAATTGATGAAGTGGATTATGAACTAACCTATACTAAATTATCTATCAACCAACTAGTCTCATGAGCGTTGAACTGAACAAAAAAAGGTGGTGCCAGGTCGTTAGCTACGTTGCCATTTATAGTTGAGTTCTGAGAGATTGTGGTTTTCCATAGCAAACTGTTAGTTTACCAGAGGCTAATCAACTATCCATGATAGAAATAACGTGTCCAAATGCGATTCGGAGGCATTCATCCACTCTACCAGCACCTTCTGAAGACGTAGGGGTATGATTTCTCAGACAGATGCCTTTTCTTTTTTGTGGACTAGCTAATCCATATATAACCTATATATAACCCATATATAACCCATGGCTAGCGAACAAAGACCGACTGATTTCGTGATGCAAAAAGCAATCGCCCCGCATCGAGGTTGATGGAATTGCTTCCAGCAGCGAAGCATTGACTCGTCCCTCGGATCCGGTCGAAAGGAGAAAACATCGGAGGTTTCCTAAGTCGGGGTGGTACCCATCAAATCATCCAGTTTAGATTGGCATTTTCCATGAAATAAACCATCCATTTTTGGATTTATAGATAGGCATTTTCCAAGGAACAGATGCCCTACAACGAAGAAGAACTGCGTGGTTTTCAAACTCAAAGCTGGTTAGAAAGCAACTTTAGCATGTTTAACATGAGTTAATTTCGATCACTGGCGATCTTAGCCACATATATTTGTGAAACATGTTGGATTGGTTCATATCAGGCCGAGAATCTAGATCTACAGGGCATCATTGGCAATGATTGCTTGAGAACAGGCCCCATTCTTGATATGGGTATGGGTCAATACCTATAGATACATTTTTAGTGGGATGAACATCCATTTACCAGGGTTTTGACCCATCCCCATATGGGACTTAAACCCAAAGAACCAGATCCAATCAGTACATCTACCCAATAGATCCTCATATGAGCAATCAGTCAGATAGTCAGATAGCCTTGTTGATTGGTGATTTTGGGGATTTATTGCCAATAACCATAGGGATATTATACCCCCTAGCAGAATCACCTGGTAGTATAACTTAATTGGTTATTTTAGGAATATCACCAACCGCTATCCCCTACCTGGCTTGTTGGGGATGATTACCCATAGGGATAGTGAGATATCAACCAATATCATAGGATGGGACCGACGGTTTCCGTTGAAATCAATTGATGAGCGCCAAAGATACCCTTTTTTGGTTTGATGAAAAACGCTGAAACCATCACGTTTGGTGCTTACGTCCAAATGTTCTCTACGTGTTTCCAATGTTTTTAGAAGTTTTCCAAATGTTCTCTCAGTGTTTCCAATGTTTTTGGAAGTCTTCCAAATGCTCTCTATAGATGTTTCCGATATTCTTGGAAGTCTTCCAAATGCTCTCCAAGTGTTTCCAATGTTTTTGGAAGTCTTCCAAATGTTCTCCAAGTGTTTCCAATGTTTTTGGAAGTCTTCCAAATGCTCTCTATAGATGTTTCCGATATTCTTGGAAGTCTTCCAAATGCTCTCCAAGTGTTTCCAATGTTTTTGGAAGTCTTCCAAATGTTCTCTATAGATGTTTCCGATATTCTTGGAAGTCTTCCAAATGCTCTCCAAGTGTTTCCAATGTTTTTGGAAGTCTTCCGAATGTTCTCAAAGTGTTTCCAATGTTATTGGAAGTCTTCCAAATGTTCCTAAGTGTTTCCAATGATTTTGGAAGTCTTCCAAATGTTCTCCAAGTGTTTCCAATGTTTTTGGCAGTCTGCCAAATGTTCTTTAAGTGTTTCCAATGTTTTTGGAAGTCTTCCAAATGTTCTCCAAGTGTTTCCAATGCTTTTGGAAGTCTGCCAAATGTTCTCTAAGTGTTTCCAATGTTTTTGGAAGTCTTCCAAATGTTCTCCAAGTGTTTCCAATGTTTTTGGAAGTCTTCCAAATGTCCTCTCAGTGTTTCCAATGTTTTTGGAAGTCTCCCAAATGTTCTCCCAGTGTTTCCAATGTTTTTGGAAGTCTTCCAAATGTTCTCTAAGTGTTTCCAATGTTTTTGGAAGTCTTCCAAATGCTCTCTAAGTGTTTCCAATGTTTTTGGAAGCCTTCCAAATGTTCTCTAAGTGTTTCCAATGTTTTTGGAAGTTTTCCAAATGTTCTCTAAGTGTTTCCAATGTTTTTGGAAGTCTTCCAAATGCTCTCTAAGTGTTTCCAATGTTTTTGGAAGTCTTCCAAATGTTCTCTAAGTGTTTCCAATGTTTTTGGAAGTCTTCCAAATGTTCCTAAGTGTTTCCAATGTTTTTGGAAGTCTTCCAAATGTTCTCTATAGATGTTTCCGATATTCTTGGAAGTCTTCCAAATGCTCTCCAAGTGTTTCCAGTGTTTTTGGAAGTCTTCCAAATGTTCTCCAAGTGTTTCCAATGCTTTTGGAAGTCTGCCAAATGTTCTCTAAGTGTTTCCAATGCTTTTGGAAGTCTTCCAAATGTTCTCTCAGTGTTTCCAATGTTTTTGGAAGTCTTCCAAATGCTCTCTCAGTGTTTCCAATGTTTTTCTAAATTACGTTCTCTAAGTTTTCTAAAGATTCTCTAAGTCTTCCTTTTTTTATGCAATGAACAAATCCTCGCCACCGAGGGGCCGTGTCCTTCACGGATTGCAATGGTCGCCAAGTGCTAGATGAGAAGAGCCACTGGGCACTGTGTTTGTCGCACTGTGGAGTTGAGAGAGTGATCCCGGATTCGGAGGTTTCCTAAGTCATAGGGCTAGCTGTAAATCATCCATCTTAATTAAGTTGTCGAGTATTTTAGTATATCCATGTATATCCCATATATAGCCTATATGAAGGTTTTCGAACATGGGGCTACCCCTAGTTCTCATCCATTTTAGATTGGGATTTTCCATGAAATCAAGCACCAACTCATCATCAGTGGGCATTTCATGGCACGGAGGGCTTCAAATGCGTCAGTTTTACATGGCACCCGGACTAGCAGCCACACTGGAAGGATCAATACAGCGTATATATATATATATAATTCATACATACATATATACAATCATATACATTTATATATATATATACATATACAGTCTTATACATACATATGCAGATACATATACATATACTTATGATTCAACATATATATATGTATATATATATATATGTATATATATATATACATTCGTATACATGTGTACAACTGTTTCATCACCATGAACCGAGCAGTTAAACCAAGTTAGCGATTCCTATCTGGGGAACCACCTTGTACAAACCCATCATATCCCCCATAACCCATCATATCCCCCATCCCACCATTATTGTTGGTTGTTCATTATATCTCCACAATAGGAGGAACATGACTTTAAATTCATGTAAATTCCATCATTGCTGGTTGGTTTTGAATCCACAAACCCATGCAAATCCATTTGTTAACCATATAAACGATATGAAAAAAAACAGTTACAATGTATGCAATAACCCCACTTGTGAAGATGGCTTGTGGTGTAGACCAGCAATTCTATGATACAAATCATCTATGGGGATGTTGAGATGATTTACAATAGGCATCTATTGCAATAATCTGATTATTATATAGTGTATTATAATATAATATGGATATTATCTATAATATAATCAATTATCATATTATATTATATTGTAATAACAACTCTATATACCATATAGTATGATTCTATTCTGGGCTCATTTATTTCATGTCATTTGGTTGAAACCATCTCATCCCATATCGATATTGAGTTACGAGGTGAGACCCCCCAAATGATAGCTAAGTTCCCTTAGTTCGCTTGGTGAGCTGTTGGGTTTATGGGGGATTTTAAAAAACATATAACTCATACTGATTGGTGGTTTGGAACATTTTGTATTTTCCCATATATTGGGAATAATTTTCCCAACTGACTAATATTTTTCAGAGGGGTGGCTCAGCCACCAACCGGTATATAACTATAGTATCTATGGGCTGGATCTGAACCAACGTTCACTTAACGCTTGGGGGCCTCACCTGGTAGGGTATCTGAATATCTTTGTCATTCTGAAGCATTTCCCCTGAATTCATCATCATGTTCCATTTGATATTATGGTACTCTAAGGTATTCATTCCAATAATTCAACATCCCATGATAACAAACCTGGTTGGTGGTTTGGAACATTTTTTTCCATTTCATATATGGGTTGTCATCCTTCCCATTGACGAACTCACATTTTTCAAGATGGTTAAAACCACCAAGCAGTACATATTTAGAGTTATATCGTTTCAAGCTGTCATCCCATGTCATCCTCCCTGGTGGTTTTCTGAGGCACTGTCTTGGTCCTCTGAGCACATCTTAGTGGTTGACTGCGATCCAATCTTTGGTGGTTTTTTTTGAGGGGAACATACCCTCTGGTAAACAAAAATAGCTATTGAACATGACCATTTATAGTGGTTTAATGGGATTTTTAGTGATTTAATGGGATTTTATAGTGATTCAATGGGATATTAATGGGATATACCCTCTGGTAATTTGTTACATAGCTATTGAAAATGGCCCAGTCGAAATCGTGGGTTTTCACATTAAAAGCATGGTGATTTTCCAGTTCGTTTTTTGTATGTTTACCAGAGGGTATATGGTTGAATTGATGGATTATACCAACATATACCAACCTATGCGTTAACCATTGGGTTGATGATTATGAGGGATTATGCCAAGCTTTTTTTGGGGTGATTTTCAGAAGCCATTGTGGGATTGTATGGGATTATGCCAACCTCAGTATATGGAGGTTTCCTACAAAGTGGGGCCCCCTAGATAGCTAAGTTGGTTTATAACTCCAATAACTATGGTTTGTGGTACCTATAACTATAGTTAATGGGGCTTATAAACCATCTTATAACTGGGGGGCCCCACATTGTAAGTCTTTGGGGTACCCCCAAGTCATCCAGTCGTCATCCAGTCGTCATGGATGACCATAATTTCGTATTGAAACATATTGAAACGCATGGTGACGACTGGGGATTCCCCATACTCAGAAACCCAGGTTTATCAAAACCAGACTAGTAGACCCTTATTTTACCCCAAAATGAACTAGCATTTTTACATTTTTTTTTTGTGTATTTGGAGGGTCTAGGATGGTCTAGGTATAAAAAGACAAAGATATCGGCTAAAAAAAACCCAACCAAGAAACATGTGATACTTAAAATCAGTTTTCAATGTTTTTTCTCCAAGGTTTCAATAAGATATGCCAGTCCGATACGGGGAAAATGATTTCTTGTTGATGTTTGTTGAGACCTCACGGCTCGACGTCACTGGAATGATGGGAATTTGGTTGACCCAAAATGGACGCGAATTTATCACTTTTCAGGTCCGTCAATTATTAGTTTAACAATCCGAACTATCCAGGTCTACAACATGAAATGCCATTTTTAAAGTGTTCCATCTTTGGGGACCTCTATAGTTTCTATGAAACCACAACAAAATGTATCAAATGGTCATTTTTTTGCTATTTGACCATTGCTGTGGTTGGGGCTGTAAAATGATCATAATTTTGAACCATAGTTCTCGTCGTTTTACTGAGCCTGTTGTCCAAAATGATCCTGGGAATTCCTGATAGCCCCAGGGTCTATTGGACTCAAAGTAGGGTATGTTTAAAGTCGGTGACCACATGCCAAGAACATGTCAAGAAATGGATTATATGTCAGATTATTCAATGTTCTAGGCACATGCAAAATTTGGGTACTTAAAGAAAAGGTGGTTCACTGTTGAACATGCCTAGATGTTGTGAGTGGTGAGCCCGCAATCCATGTCAGTATAGTATATTCATGTATATTCCTTGTCCCCGCTTTGAAAGCTTTGTTCCACAGTGTTATGGCTGCCTTGTTCCGCAACCTCACTGGCAGCCAACATAAATGATGGCCAAGGATGGCCTCAATTCTGGTTTGTGATTTGTGGCAATGAACATCCCGAAACTTCGAAGCGAGACAGGTCTAACAGCTATAGCATAACCTAGCTATTATCATATGGGGATGAGTCAAAACCTATTCGTACTATATTTGGGGAATAAACATCCATTAACCAGCTATTTTAGAATATTTTAGGGTACCTAGGGTGCCAGAGTTTTGACTCAAAGCCATATCTTGGTGATATCTTTGTGATTAAAAAAAGGGCCGTACCCCAGCACTTGGCTTATCAACTGACGAATTGGGAACCCCCTTGGGCACTTTGGAAAATTTTGCCCAGATTGTTGATACTTGTAGCTCCAAATGCGACGATGAAATTCAATCTTTGATACCATCTGGTTATGACTAACATAGCCATCTGGTTATCCAACCATAAATGGAGGTTTCTAGCTGGGAAATTTTATCTATTTCTATGGGCCATGGATTCCATGGCTATGTTAGTCATAACCAGAGGGTAGATCAAACTTTATAAGCCAGGCTTTTGCGATAGACGAAGGAACTTGACCACCGAAGAGTGCTTTGTCCGGAACGTGCTGTCTCTTCGCAGGATTTCTCTATCGGAATCCACGTTTTTTTTTTGCGTCGGGAGCGGTGCGGAGACTAAATTTCTGCATGGTTTTGTCAACTGGAAGATCCTTGGATGCTTCCTGAACTTGGAGCTACTTAAGAAACTTGAAACTTGGACTTTAGCAAGAAACAGTTTCCAGAATGGGCCCGCATAGATGGTATGTGTACATATCATAGTATACATGTCATAGCAAGAAATGTTTTCGTATGTATACATAGAAATACATATACGTATATATATAGTCAACAATGGTCAACAGATCATTTCGAACATGTCAATTTAAGATGAATCCAAATTTATATTTGTAACTGGTTGGTGGTTTCAATCATTTTTTATTTTCCATTTCAGATATGGGTTGTCATCCTTCCCATTGACGAACTCATAATTTTCAACATGAATAAAAACCACCAAGCAGATCCATTATTAACCATCATTAATCATCATTAACCATCATTAAACCATCATTAAACCATCATTAAACCATCAAGATGTTGAATTTGATGTATCAACTTTTCACATGAATCCAATAGATTCAATCGATGTTTCTGACGATGCTTGTCCTTGGAACGACCCAAGAAACACTAAGTTAGCTGCCGAACGGGCCGTTCGGGCCGTTCCGATCTGCGCAGCTCATCCGATATCTTGCCATATCTTGCCTAGGTGACTAGTGTGGGAACCAAAGAAGTGCGAACTTGCAGCTAAATACATGGTATAGATTTGGTAGATCTCTCCCTGAAAATCAAGGGTTTACAAGTCGAGAAAAACACCCATGTTCGCTGATGATGTTTTTGTTTTGTTTCGAGAAAACTTCCGAAGTTTGGGATTATGTGGAATCACTGCACGCGAAAGTGTGTCCCAGCAGCATTGGAGCTTTCTCCAGCTTCTTCCAGCGTGGCTTGGACGATGTAGCTGGTTTTCACTAAGCTCAGATTCCCCAAGTAATACATGATGATAATATTCTCCTGTGTAAGTATTATACTGTAGTTAATGGTTTGCGATCGTCTAGTTTTAACTGGAATCATATTCCTGCTCATTAAGTGAGGTCCAGGTAAACCCCATGATGTACTTAGGCCATGAAAGGAGCCAGGTAGGTTTCACCACGCTCAGCCTAATTGACACCGAGTCCCGACGTGTGCTGGAATGCTCGTGAAGACCACGAGGCTTGTACAGATTCACATCCTGAGACCTTTCCGTCAACAACGATCAACGACAGTCTCTTGCACCTAAAATCCTTGGTATTTGATGGCGAATTCCCTGGCCCTCCACTATGGCAGTTTAGTTTTGGTGCAGCACAGCCAAAAAAAAAGCTAGGTCAAGATCCCATTAAAGTACATTAAAGTACATGAATAATCCCATCCCCCATTGATATAAATCAGTTTCATGTCGTGGTTTCAGTCGTGATGACATCCCCTCCCCCATGCTTCATCCCAGGTTTCCAGTGGATTTTATACCCTACTCTCACTGAAAAAAGGCCAGAGATAGAACTCTTTTCGGCTACTGAGAATTCGTGGTAATCTGGTAGCCGCCAAGTAGTGAATCATTCGTGATATTTTTTCACGATAATCTCAGCTGCAAGCCACTGAGCCATAGAAAAAAGGGGTTAGACTGGCGCCTATTGGAAGTTACTTCACCCATTTCATAGCAATATTTATATAGCAACCATTTATGTACGTATTTCATGGGGATAGGGTGATTTTTTCCCTGGCGAAAACTATAGAAGTTTTTTTTGTTTTTCGTTTTTTCTTTTTGGTGCTGTTGTTTTTTCTTGCCCAGGAGAGTGCCAGAAAGAGCAATCTTAAACATGTTTCTCCAGATCTCTGATCCAAAAACCAGGTGAGAATCCTGACGCAAAGAGAAAATTTTCGGAACATGTCGAACAGTTAGCGTGATATACCCTCTGGTTACGACTAACATAGCCATGGTATAGATGGCCCATTTATATATAGATGGTTCACCTAGCTATAAAAGTGTGATTTTCCATGGCTATGTTGAATAACCAGATGGTAATTTTGTTACATCCATTCCTTTTATGGTTGGTATATCAGGGTTTCATACTGCAGGCATCCTGAAAAATACTTGAAATCAAGGTCAACTGGTTGGTGCTTTGGAACCATGGAATTTCATGACTTTCCATATATTGGGAATAGTAACCCCAACTGACAAACTCATATTTTGGAACATTTATTATTTCTTCCATTCAGTTGGGAATGTCATCATTCCAACTGACGCACTCATATTCTTCAGAGGGGTAGGCCCAACCACCAACCAGCCAAATATGTTTTCATAGCAACATGAAGCCTGTTTCTTTCTCGCGCGTTTTGTTGGCCCCATTTGAATCCAGCTACATCCAGTGACGATGGCTTATCTGATGTTGTTCCGCGTTGACGGCTTTGGTTGAAATTGTGATGCGTAAGCGATGGCAAGGATCTAATATCAAATCTATCCAGAATCTATTTTAAAATCTAATCTAATATCTGATCTCATATCTAAACTAATCTAATACTCGTATCTTTGATTCTCTCTAATCTCTTATCTCTAAGCACAATCTATATGTATCTGATCTGTCTGTCTATCTATCTGTCTATCTATGAACAACCAAGAGAAAGGTTGATTCAGGTTGAAATGATATCCTGTGAGAATGATGTCCTGGACGTAGATCTTGTCCATTGAGCAAAAAGACGACACTTTCCGTATGGTCTGTGTCACTGAGACCTCACAATTTCCGAATTCGGAGAAAAACATCTTCCACCCATCGGACTTCCAAACTTTGTGAGATTTATTTTGTGAGATTTCCTAGCTGTCGCCGGCATCACCTGGAGACTTCCACGCCACTGCGCTGCGGACCGGAATTGTGTACAGCCATATTGGAGCGGTGCTGATCTGGTGGTGAAAGGGTGCTTGAAATCAACGTTGCCTCATGTGGCGAAAGCAACAACAAACAAGTCCTAGCCCTGAAGGGTTATAGCTGGCTTATTTCATGATATATAACCTTAGTTGCAGATTTTTATAATCTCATTTAATTCGTAATCGTTAATGCAACAACAAACCCCATCCTGAAGTGGTATTTATGACGTGGTTTTCCATGTTTTCTGCATTTCGGAGTGGATTTTCTTCCTCTCGGTGCCTGAGTGTCAGAGTTAAGATACTATCCATTAAATGGTGGTTTCCAAAAATGGGGGTACCCCAAAATGGATGGTTCATAGTGGAAAATCCTATTAAAATTGATGATTGAGGGGTGCCCCTATTTTAGGAAACCTCCATGTCAACTAAACAAGATAGTCAACTTTCAAACTAACTCAGCATTAAGCTACTTTGACTATTTAGTTGATCTTACTTGACTAGTGCAAGATGCATGAAGTAGCCAGGGTGTGGATCAATTCATCAACTCTTGGGTATGTCTCCTATGAGAACATCGATTTCTCATAGGTTTCTACTGTAATTGATAGTTGTCTCACTATACAGAAAACATCTAAGACATTTATCTTTGAACACCTTCTCACATGGTTAGCATGTTTGAAATGAATCTTGGGCTAAATTCCCACTTGTTGGACACATTGTGGTGCCTTCAGTTCTAGGTTGGTTTAAAATCCCCAAAATGACTAGTTCAATATATCCCTCTAATCCCAAAAAATCGAAAAGTATCTCAGTATCTTGGAGTTACGTTCACCTAACTTAGCTTATCTACATCCCGATGACATGCCGTGGATTTCCCGAATTTTTCCCCTGAGATTTGACACCAGGTGCTGATGCAAGGTGCTGTTAAGGCAGCCCAGGCAGGGCCATCCCATGGGAGTTTCTCCGGAAAAAGCCAAAAAAAAATCTGTTGGAAATAAGCCAGTTATAACCCTTAATTAAGGGCTATATAGGTGGAGTTATATAGTGATAACCAACATTCATATATCATAATAGTCAATATATCATAATAGTTAATCAGCATCATTAATTTATCAGCATTAATAGTGATAGTTATATAGTTGATATATACTTAGTTTGACCCCGTCTAGTTCTATGTTATGATAATACGGTGGATGGGCCAGCGAAATCCGAATCACCAGTTGATAGATGGTAAGCATCCGATTATTTATTTCAAGCATATTTAGAAATTTTAGTGGTTTGGAACATTTGGATTATTTGCCCATTCAGTTGGGAATGTCATCATCCCAACTGACGAACTCATATTTTTCAGAGGGGTAGGTATACCACCAACCAGATGTTATGATACTATTTAGAAATTTTAGTGCAATGATATAGTGCTAATATTTGTGGGGCCCCAGTTTATAAGTATGTTATATAGTTATGATAATCGTGTATGATACTTATATATTTAGATGGGGTTACCACTAACTATATATAGTCTAGTGATGTCTAAAGATATTTGATACTAACTATGGTATATACTAGTTATATAGTTATGATCTATCTAGATGGGGTGATAAGCCCCAACTTATGTCACTGCCCATCCCTGCAAGAAGAATTCTGATTAAAAACGAAGAAGGTTGTGGTGATTTTTCGCGTTTCAGATACATGATGATATAATGATATAATTTGACCTTATTGTGGATTTCCTGGGATTTCATTTTTTTTTAATACTGTGATATATGAGGTTGTGGATTCAATGGGGATGAAAATAGCATCTCAATGGGATAAGGGATAGGAATGGGTATTTAATCAAGAAAAGTGTGTGTTTTTTTTCACCAACGATACCTGGTGTTTTTTCTGCAACTGCCACGGATCCGAAGTGGGAGAGAGTCTGGGCCTTCTGAACCGCGAACAGAGCAGCATCTAGCAGCCTTACCCTCTGGTAAACATTAAAAAAAATATGGAACATCACCACAGGATGGGCCCCCCAAGATAGCGTTCAGTTGATTTATAAGTGGCTGAATTCTATGGTTTATGGTAGATATAACTATAGATAACTATATGGTTAATGGGGTTTATAAACCAACAAACATCACTGGGGTGCCCCATCCTGCATGCTATTAATGGGTAAATCAAGGAACTTTCTGTGGCCATGGCTTCAACTGTTCGTTTACCAGAGCGGCCAAGGTGTACAAGACGGTGTTCGTTTTCCACCGATGGATATCTTACATTTGCCCAACAATGGATTTCGTCATGTTATTTCATTTTTAATCTAGGTCAACCTTGGAGTGGTAGTTTTAGTCCTAATTACTCACCAGCTAAGAATTAGTTTTTTTTTACAGATATCTAAGATTCACCATCCAATCTGATGTAACAACATAGCCCATCACTGAAGTCCAACGTCCACCAAAATTGTTAAATGCCAAGTCCAAACAAAGCACAGGACAAAGTCTTCCCACAGGAACCCAACAGGATAGATCAGTTGGTTTCAAGCTGTAATAGAATTATTTGTGGATATCACTGGATATGTGTATCATTGTATATATATATATATATGCATTATATATATATTACATATTACATAATATATACATTATACATTATATATAATATAATATAATATATATATATTACATATTATATACATTATATACATTAGATATTATATATATTATATATTATATATTATACATTATATATTATATATTATACATTTTATATTTTTCATTATATACATTATACAATTATATATTAAATATTATATATTGTATATTTTATATTATATATAATATATATAAATATATATATATATTATATTGTATATGTACTACGTATATATTATGTACATTATAACATGTATACATGTATATTGTGTGTATTGTATATTACATGTATTATATATATTGATTATATTATAAATTTTATACTACATATTATATATTATACATTATATATTGTTAATTATTTATTTTACATTACAATATATTATATATTATATATATTATATATTATATTTATTATTTATATATATCATACGAATATGTTTTGTGGATACGTATGCATCTACATGTGGATGGGGACCATTTTATTTAAATCATGGGGGAAGCCCACTAACGACATCGTCAAACCTTGTGGTTGGACTGATAGGGATATGAAATGATATAAGCATGCACAACCGACTGGTTAGGTAGAAACTAACCCTTTAGTTGGTTTTTTGCTATAAATGGAAAATAAGAAATCATAACCAGCAAAAAATGACATTTTTTATAGACTACCAAAGATTGACCATGAAAATGGGGTATTCATGGGATTACATAAGAGAAACATCTGGATTTAATAGGATTAAAATGTATACTATAGTTGGAAGAGGTTATACATTATGGTCAATCTTCCATATATTGTATAATATCTTCCATAATATTTATTATATGTATATAAATGTATTGTAATCATATATGGAAGATATACAATATAGATTATATCTTGCATATACACATATTGTAAATGTTTACGATATAGCCCCAGGTTGTATACCAACTGCTGGGGGCCAACCTGGAACCTCACATCACCCAACCTGGGGCGAAGCCCCAGGCGAGAGCGGAGAAGGCGGCCAAGCTGGAGAGTTCCTTAGACATACGCAGTGTTGGTGTTTTTTTTTTTTCGGTGGGGAAGCAGTAGATATTTCGGAGTTTTTGACCAATGATATACAATGATATACATATACGATGTTATATATATATATATATTATACGATATGTATATATATACATATAAGACTTTAAGAGATTCTAAGCCTTTTGAATGTTTTTTTTTAGAGAACTGATCAGGGGGTGCCATGGAAGGATTGGATTTTTGCGGCCTGGGCCAGGGCCCGCGGCCGCCACAAATGCCATAAACCACCCATTTACTGGGATTTATAGTGATTCAATGGGATTTTATAGTGATTTAATGGGATTTGTAGTGATTTAATGGTGATTTAATGGGAATTTACCCTCTGGCAAACACATAAAAAACAATGGAAAATCACCATGTTATAGCTGGGTAAATCAACGATTTCGACTGGACAATTTTCAATAGCAAACTGTAAACGTTTATATACCAGAGGGTAATTATAGTGATGACTTTGGGATGATTTATCAATGTCAACCATGAATAAACTGTTATGTACCCCCTGTTATGTAATCATGAAAACCATTGGATTGCAACTGTTTTGCAACGCAATTATTACACCTGTTAAGATCAACCCTGGATTAATAAACCTTGGTTGATTGAGGATGGAGGGTATCATTTTCTCATTGAGCCACTGCTCCCACTGGGGGTGGGTTTAGCAATGACAGTAACCTGGAGCAAAAGAAGCGAAGGAACTGAAGCGCTACATGGGTGAGATTGCCACAAACGAAGGAGGAGACAATTGGTTCAAGTGAGTTTGTCTGAAAATAGTGTACCCCTACACCCAATGGTTAATGATCATTATCCCTACTAAATGGCTATAATTGGGGGTACCCAAGTACAAAATGATGGAAAATTGTGAGCCAAAGAGTCTTGACAAGACATCACCCCAGATCGGCATACGGAACCAGAGGGAACTGATCGGTCGGCTAACCGAGTTGGGGGACTTGATGATACAACGGTGACGTTGGAACCAGCGATCATCCCAGCAACGCAAGTCGGACAGACATGTTTTCTGGATGTTCCAATGGGAAATCCACTACTTAGGGAATCTATAGGAACTGGTTGGTGGTTTCAAACATGAATTTTATTTTCCATTTCATATCTGGGATAATCATCCCAACTGACGAACTCATATTTTTCAGAGGGGTATGGCTCAACCACCAACCAGATTTTGTTTGTGGGGGTTCCTTAAGCAAATCCACGTTTTTTCTATGATCAAATTTGACTCATTTGACCTATTTGACCTCGCCAGAATCAGCATCCTGTGGATCCATCAGGCCCCACCGGGGCCGAGATCGGAGATCCCAAACAGGGATTTTTCGCCACCGAAAATCATTGAAAGCATGCAAAAGCTCCAGCAAACCCTTTATGTCAATGATGTAAATCAATGTAAATCGGTCATGTTCCCACTATGTCACTATATTTCGCCAATTTACCTCCCTTATAATATTATACCAGGTGTGTTGGGGGCCCTGAAGAGTGCCAAGTTCACTGAAGTTAATGACACCAGCAGAGTGGAGCAAGTTAAGCCTATGTACTGATTGTAGGACAAGACACTTGTGGATGCTGTCTATGATTTTGGGAGTGGTGATGACAGAAAATATATATGAGAATCCGAAACCAACAAGTGGAGTACCACTCATGTTTTCGCCACAAGGTCAAGGTGATGTCAGTCTAAGACTAACTTATATAATCTTATAATATTATATGTATATATAAAGACAAATATTATATAGGTTTGATCCATGTCCATATCTCACAATTGTGGGCCTGGGCCCCAAACAAAACAACATGAAAACCCATATTGATTGCTACACCCATTTGGAATATCATGCCCAAAGCTGATTTCCCTTGGTTCCTTAAAAGATTTCCAGGTACTAGGGAGCAAAGCTCAGTGAATGGTAATCTGGTAGCTCATAGCTTCATGTTTGAGAACATGGTTCTATACTGGTACGAGGTGGGGACTCCCACTAAACGGGTTTACGACCCGTTAAAAATCTCCCATAAACCATACTGTGGATGGTTGCGAAATCCTGCACCAGTTGATAGATGGTAAACATCCCATTATTTATAGGGTTCAACCATCCGTTTGGTGGTGCAGGATTTCGCAACCATCCACAGTAGTTAACCAAGTTATAAACCAACTTGGCTCTGGTAAACGGGGGGCCCGAGGGAATCTATTTCATACCCAGCATCACAAAAGGAACTTTCTCGACTAAGGTCCGGAAGAGAGGGCAGAGAGAGAAAAGAAGGAGCAGGCCAAAGCCGGAGTTTGGAGAAGTGCAATCAGTTGATTGACTAATTGACTGACACCCAAGTTACTAAAGTTCTGGGAGAACATAGCCGCATCGACATCTTTATGGCTACTTGGAGGCTCTAGGTGTATTTTTTCCGAGTGTGGCCTCACACCCAAGTTATAGCCAGCTTTAATCTTACCAGTAATAATGATCAACATTGATTCACCAATATGGATCAATATGGGGTTTCATGGGGTTTCCATAAATGCGGCTACTCCTCAATCATCCATTTTAGATTGCGATTTTCCCTCATAAAGCCTCCAGCTATTGGGGTACCCCCATGACTATGGAAACCCCCATATTTTCACCAACCATGGGATGTTTGGGGCTTCCCCGAAATTTTCCAGCGCGTTTTTAACGGACAATCCAGGGCCATGAACTGCAAGCTAGTGCCGCCGTTCGATAGCGTTCAGTTGGTTTATAACTCCAATAACTATGGTTTATAGGTGATATATATGTATAGTTAATGGGGTTTATAAACCAATTTATAACTAGAGGGGCACCGCCTTGTGCAGATGATCATTTGGCCTTGAAGGGAGTTTTCGGGGGATGCTTCGGAAAAAAGCATGTTTCTGGGTAAATTTCATCACGACCAAAGCCTGTTCTCCCGAGCCCTGGGAATGATGGTGAGTAGGGGTGACTATCCCCAAATGACCCAACATTTCAGGTTAGTGACACATTCTAATTTACCCAGGTGTTTGTACAATGTGGGGCCCCCCAGTGATGTTTGATGGTTTATAAACCCCATGAATACTATAGTTATAGGTACCATAAACCATAGTGACATTGGAGTTATGAACGCACCAACTGAACGCAATTTCGTCGTTTGGGAGCCCCACGTTGTAGAGATAAAAGTATTGAGACATTTTACGGATTCCAGAGGGATGACCATAGGAAGGTTTGACGATATATTATATTCAGCATCAAGATCTACGTGATCTACGTCAGATGGATGTGAAATGCAACTATTTTCAAAAGGACACTCAGTCCTCAGGTCCCCAACTGTGAGAGGACACGCGAGAGTTGCTTTTCATCCGTCACAGATCTTAGAAGGCGTCTCCAAATGCCTTCTGAGACCTGTATTGACTGACTTGATTTTTGGGCCTCCAAAACACCTGCTTAAAAGGGTATTTGGAGCACTGTTGTTTGTAACTGGCAAAGGCAGGTAGAATGAGACTTTGGATAAGACGTGCACTGCGTGCACTCTATCGGGTACCATGTTCTATCCATGTGTCTAGAAACAGTCGAGGATTCCAACTTCCAAAATTGTTCCAAAGGAGTGGACGTTCGTGGTGCTCTTGTCCCGAGGGCATTGGATGCCTATCAAGGAACCATCACAGAAATCTGGATCTACATGGAGATATGTACTGTGTGAGGCGACTATGGCAATGTGTCAGATTATTTCTGGGTAAATTTCATCACGACCGAACCCTGTTCTCCCAAACCCTGGAAATCATGGTTAGTAAGGTTTTTATATGGGAAATCATCCCTTTTATGGCCCAACGTTTCAGGTCAGTGAATTATTTGATCTCCAGATTCTGCGAGATTCACAGTCATGTATACGTGGCCGCTGTGCAGGTTAACGTTAACATTTAAAAATGGGGCATGGAGCGCTGGTCAGTGGTCACAGTGGTCACCCTCACATGTCAGAAGGTGGTTGAGCTCGTTAGTTGGTGTAGGGATAGCTAGGGATAGCTAGGGCTTATGCCGTTAAACGACCTCATTCTTCTCCCTGACTGGAGTCATCGGGAATGGGATCGGGGTAACTTTCCCAAAATAGCCAATTTCTTCAGGTCAGTGAGTTAATAAATCACTTGTCCAGGACTATACTTCAGTGGGTTTATAAACAAACATACATAACTACTCGGGAGTGCAGTTCCACCAATCAGTTGTTATATTTCACTATATAGTTACAGTGTTACAGGGACCCCAACTCTCCCAACTGATGGGCTTCTGCAATACTTGGCTACTTCCTCTGTCATCAAACATGGGCTAGAAAGTCCACCAGCAATAGTTCGGCGCGATTTTGCCAGCGAACTACACATCCATTCGTCCCTGCTTTTCCATAGATTTGCCCAAGATTCTCCAACGAAAACCCAGCGAACCATGGATCTGATGACTAACCCCCGGCCGTACTGGGCAGCGGTTTGGTCATCTGGCGTTTTCCGCTGCAAAATCCCCGGACTCACAGTTTCCTGAAATAGGGGTACCTTCTGGTAAACTAACAGTTTGCTATTGAAAATTGCCCATTTATAGTTGATTTACCTGTTAAAGATGGTGATTTTCAATAGCTATGTTAGTTTACCAGAGGGTAGCCCCAAATCATCAATTTTAATCGCATTTTCTATGAAATAAACCAGCCATTGGGGATCCCCATTTCTGGAAGTCTTTGGGGAAAATCATAGGAAGATGTAGGACCGGAAATGAAAAAAATGAAGGTTTTACCCTCTGGTAAACATACAAAAAACTATGGAAAATCACAATTTTTAATGGGTAAATCAACTATAATTAAATGGCAATTTTCAATAGCTATGTTAGTTTACCAGAGGGTAATCGGGAACATCAATACACTATGAATATATGAATGGGAAAGCCTTAGGAAACTATTGGGAAATACATTATAAGCCGATGTTTTAATGGGGAAAATCATAGGAAAATACGTGAACATACAGTTTTAAACGGATGTTTTAATGCTGAAAATAACGGGAAACTATCGGTACATACGCTATAAACGGAAGTTTTAATCAGTGAAATCATAGGAATATATGGGAATATATTCTATAAATAAAGGTTTGAATCAGGAAAATCATAGGAACATATGAGCAAATACGGTTCTAAATTAAGGTTTTAATTGTGCGCATTAGTAGGAACATATAGAGAAATACATTTTAAATGAAAGTTTTAATATGGGAAACTACATCATACATTAAACTTCTTTAATGGTGCACATCACCGGGAAAAAAACAGAAATCTCGCTATTTTCATTGAGGTTTTAATAGGGAAAATCATAGGAGCATATGGGAACACACATTATAGTTTGATATTTTTTATTGGGAATATTGTGGGAAAATATAGAGAATACACTATCGATGGAGGTTTTAATGGTGACAATCATAGGAAAATAAGGGGAGATACACTATAAATTGTGTTTTGATGGGGAAAATCAAAGGAACATATTGGAAAATACATTAAAATTATACATGGAAGTTTTAATCGGGAAAATCATGGGAAAATATAAACTTACACTATAAATGGATGGGGAAATGGTGAAACTCCCAGGAAAAGATAGAACAACACGCTTTAAATTGACGTTTTGATAAGGAAAGTCGTAAGAAAATACACTACAAATGGGATGTTTCAATGGGGAAAAAACATAGGAACATATCTGGACATACACATCTTTAAATGGATGTATCAATGGGGGAAATCAGAGTTTTAATGGTGAAAAGAAAATCATAGGAAAATACGGGGAAACCGCCATCAATGGATTATTTTTCAGCCATGGAGCTGATGATGGTGATGACACCGGAGGATATTTTTAGTGTTTTCATTTCCCAATTGAACCATGAACGTGTTATACTTCTGCTGATTGATTAATATAGGGAGTTATAACACTGATGTATTGCGAACTGGTTGGTGGTTTGGAACATTTTTTTCCATATATTGGGAAGAATAATCCCAACTGACTAATATTTTTCAGAGGGGTTGAAACCACCAACCAGCGAATTATTGTAACCCAGAATAGGAATGTGTACTCTATTTCATGCTTAAAAAAATGTGGTAATATCCCCAGGGATATCTTCTGTAGATATGAGACGATATTGATATGGCTATACGCGGGTGTGAAATCTGAGCACCACGCGCAGAAAAAGGAAAAAAACAGGGCTGAGAAAGCAACAAAAAGCACGTTGCCCATACCCTAAATGATTGTAAACCCAAAACTATTTTGTCAACGGGAATTTCAGGATCCTAAAATGGAGGTACGTTAGTACCATATTTTGGGGCATATTTCTAGGGATATCCCCTTGACATTTTGCCAAAACAAAGGATGTGCAGCATTATATAGGTATTCTGCACTAGCTATTCTTTCCTGGTGGATAGGTGAAACGGTGATTATTTTTCCCCGTTTCTGAAGCTGATGTATATATATATATATATCTATATAGGTCCCCATGATACCACCCCCAAGAACAATCCGCTATTGCATGATATTGGGTAAAAAAAAGGCAAACTTTGGTGATAAATCCTGTTGATTTCCCAGCCCCTTTGTAACTCGTGGTAAACCTCCATGTTCATTAGTTTCAACCCTGGTTATTATTCGGAGTCATTTTAATGGTATTATAAGTCTCAGGACAAACATGTGAAATATCGTGTACACATATTAAACCTGCCCATCTATTGATATACCCATTCTTTGTCATAGATGACCATACATTGACAAAGAAAAAACATATTTCGGTATTATTGTCATAAGGATACATAGTATGCCGTATACAGTTTCCTTGAACCTCAACATAGGCATGCGAGAATAATAGAAAATCATACAAACTGCAGTAAAGTAACATAGCTATGGAAAATCACCCATTTATAGATGATTTACGGAACATAAGAATTGTGATTTCTATATAGCTATGTTGGTTTACAGGAGGGTATTTTCTTACAACTTGACAACGATTGGTATTACCTAATCAGCTTGTGGGTTTACCTACAGAAGCATTATAGTGATTAATGTTAATTAGGTAAAACCAATATTGCCAACAGTACAAACTTCATTAGCTATTCTTCTTACTTCCTTCATCCAGCACAGGCTCTGGCTTGGCTCTTAGATTACCAGCGGAGACAAGCCGAGGACCGACCCATGATTTTTGTGGCTGGCTTGGGTTGCCATGAATACGTCATGATACATGGAAGTTTTTGAATATATGTAAAAAAAACTATCGTAACTAGCTATTTCTTGGGGTCAACTGAGTTGTGACAATTGGCTGCCGTTGTGTTTCTGGTCGTCCCACTAAAAGCTACGTACCATTCCATTGAAACATTTGAAACACTGGTTGGTTAAGAATGGGATTCCCCGTTCATGTTTTATGATCATTCCCTATATATATATATATGCTTCAAACTAATCATCAACCAACAGGATTTTGAAGAGGGCTCATGTTGCTCCTGGTGATTGGATGACACTGCATTTGCAGAAGATTCTATGTTGGACACTTTCAAACAGACAAACAAATCCTTGTCAGAGTAGCTTTCGGCACCCAACAGGTGAATTCCACCTTTGGGGGCCATCAGATCCTGTTTGGGCCTTCCAGGTAAAAACGGAAGCCCCCAAAAATATGGATTTGCTGGGTCACTACCAGAGTGGGTGTCTCGTACCACAGCTCTGATGTCAGGAGAAGGAGGAGGCAGAGAGGCAGGAGCCGGACCTTTTTTGGCAGTGCTTCGCTGAACATTTCCGCCCTAAGATGATGGCGTAGTTTGGTGATGCTTGGTGTTCAGTTCATGGAAAAAGGACTCTAATTGGGAAAGTGCAATGAATGGCCCACACATGTCTGCATCTGAAAGTGCCTTGCAGTTGTGATTCATTTAAACGAAATGGGTTCTAGAACTTGACACATTTACGGAATTAGTAATTTTGATCGCAAACCATAAAGAACAGGTGTGGTGATTTAGTGGTGATGTGTCAGAAAATAGGGTTTGGTCAGTTTGGTCCCACAAACTGGCTATTTCAATGCGGGCAATGAATTATGATTAATTGATCCATTTATACAGGATGGGGCCCCCCAGTGAAGTTTGTTGGTTTATAAACCCCATTAACCATAGTTATCTATAGTTATATCTACCATAAACCATAGTTAAACCACTTGTAAGGCAACTGAACGCTATCGAACTGGGGCGCCGTCTTGTAGGGGGATTTTTCGATTGCAGGTAACCAATTGATGAGCGGAAATTCGGGGCTACCATATTCTTGGATTAGCTGAGTGGATGATTTGGCTTTTCTTCCCAAATCAACTACTCGGGGAATCGATTCAGGGCATATTTTTGATTCTTTTTGTGTTCCTTACGGAATCGATTCAGGGCATACGCTTTATTCGTGTTATATGTTTGCTTCAATCTTGGGGAATCGATTCAGGGCAATGACTATTTTCGGTGAACCGCAGGCAGCGTCTGGAGAGGGAGCAAGCAGAGAACGAGGTGAAGCGGGAGGCGCCGCGACGGAACAGCGTTCAAACCGACTGGATGGATACTTTAACCCCTTAGTTCCTATACTGTAATTGGAAATAAGCATAACCAGCATTTGTTTTTTTTTGTGGACTACCAAAGATTCACCGTGAAATGGGGTTACCCCAATAGCTGTTTTTGGAAATCTTTGTTATTTTCATGGAATCCATGGAAAATCCCATCTATAAATGGATAACTGGGGGTACCCCCATGACTTAGGACACCTCCAAATGACGGGGTTGCTCCAACCAATGATGGGTGAACGGCCACAAGGGCTTGCAATTACCCGATTTACTCCCCTTCTAACTGGGCTGATGGGAGCAACCCTGAAATGAGAGGTTGAATCATTTCTGTATGGTATACTATTCTATGTGGACATAGTGGGATACAATCGGGTAAAATGGGATAAACTGATAAACTGATATATATATAATATGATATAATGAGATACAATGAGATAAATAATGGGATTTAATTTGTATATGCACAACCAACATAAAGATGTTTGTGTGCCTCAAAATGGGGAAACAATAGGAACACTAATGATCAATCATCGAAATTTGGGCGACCCAATTTTCAGACAAACTCTTGGGAGAGGAATTGATCGCATGTCTAGACATGTGTCCCACGCCTTTAGTATTCCAGCTCTGAATCAACCTCCCCTGCGTTGGTGCACCTTGATTTTTGGTGCTGTTGACAGCTGAAAATCAATGAAGATCATATTTTGGGGGTTCTTAGGGGGATCCCCAATGGCCCAAGTCACCATGGGTTTCAAGACATTTCAATGCTCTAATTTTGACTGATTTGGGGGTAGCCTCCCATGACTTAGGAAACCTCCATTAATTTCATGCAGGGTATCTCCGCTTAGCCATTCATGGAGGAAGACTATATCCTGTTGAAACATGTCTCAAAGATAGCTTGATACCTTGAATATCGTGCTTCATGTCGGACATTCATGACCTTCGGTTTTCATGGCTTTTATTGTTGTTCCTTTCGGGTAGCCCCAAGCTTGACAGTCAATCATGAGGTTCTCCCAAACAAATAATGCCATAGCCTCCAAGAAAGTAACAGCTGTAGAAAATTGTCCATTTATAGATTATTTACCGAACTTAAACATGGTGATCTCCTTAGCTGTGTTAATTTACCAGCCTAGGGCCTAAACCCATAGACGACCAAAATATTCTAGTAGAAAATCTACATATTCTACCTGTACCTAGACCCACAAAGTAGTACACCTATTTTCTGACTTTGTGGGTCTAGAGGCCAAAGTCAGCTGTTAATTACCATTTGGTTA
Organism: Cladocopium goreaui; assembly: GCA_947184155.2. Classification (NCBI taxonomy): domain Eukaryota; class Dinophyceae; order Suessiales; family Symbiodiniaceae; genus Cladocopium; species Cladocopium goreaui. The sequence continues at coordinate 671,195 of CAMXCT020005223.1, forward strand.
TTTAACATAGCCATGGAAAATCACCATTTTTAATAGGTAAACCATCTATATATGGGCCATCTATACCATGGCTATGTTAAATAACCAGAGGGTAGGTGAACCCAAGAATCTGGGCAAATGATAGTGACCTCACAGCAGGACCGATCATGAATCATGGTTTATATATGGGAAGTCATCCCCTTTTATGGCCGAACTAATTTTTATGGCTAGTGACTTTTTATTTTACCCAGATCAATGGGGGATTTACGCGGACTTACCCCAAACATGGAAATGTATCCAGCAAAAGTAAGGATATGTAAGGATGTTTTTTGCAATAAATTTGCTTTCTGGTTTGAACATGCTTGAACATTTTGAATTATTTGTGGGTTTTCGATCCATATGTAGAAATGACCCCTGACGTTAATATTTTTGGGATGGTCATCTCAATCACCAAGCAGCATGATTTGGGGCAAAGTGTTTGGGGAACATATCCTAGCCGGGTGGAACCCGTTTGGAATCCCCGTTGATCCTTAAAAGTTGTTTTTTTGGCGGGTCTTTATCCCATTGGTGCAACGAAAAACCACCCGGCGGGCTGTTTATCGAACCCGCGTTTTCAACGTTTGCAGTGTTCGTCATTGATTTCATACCACAAATCACAGTGGTTTTGCATCTCTCTCAAAGTTCAATTTCCTTAAAAAGTACGCGCGTACTTTTCACTGGATATGTAAAAACCTCAGAGGCACTCTCTTTTTTTCTGCGCTAAGTGTTCTTCACAATTTCTGCAGTGAGCTTGGAGAGGTTTTTGTGGGAACTGTTTTCCCATCTCCACTGCCAAGCGCTAACATGCATCCAAATCTTGCCATTGAGCAAGACTAACGTAGACTAACGTAGCATCATATATGAGGAAGTGCAAGACGATATACAGTAGCGTTGCATCATGTATGTGAGGAAGTGCAAGACGACGTACACTAGCGTAGCATCATATATGTGAGGAAGTGCAAGACGACGTACAGCAGCGTAGCATCATGTATGTGAGGACGCGCAAGAAGACGTACAGCAGCGTAGCATCATGCATGTGAGGAAGTGCAAAAAGACGTACAGCAGCGTAGCATCACGTATGTCAGCCAGTGCAAATGAACGTCATTACCCCACCCCACCCCGTTAACCCCATGAAAGACATAGAAACATGCAAAACGCTGGTTCGGTTTTCAACCCGTAGGCAAAAACCACCCAGGAAACCTTATACATACATACAATATCATACAATTACATACATAAATGCCAACAAAAAAGAAGGACAATACCAATATACATATATATATATACA
>CAMXCT020005223.1:677500-910000 GCA_947184155.2 Cladocopium goreaui
GAATGCCGGAATTCATCTGAGGGTTTTTCTCAAATGGAGGTACCCCAAATCATCCCAAATTAGATATCCTCTGGTTATTTAACATGGCCATGGAAAATCACTATTTTTAATAGGTAAACCATCTATAAATGGGCCATCTATAGCATGGCTATGTTAAAAAACCAGAAGGTAATTTCAGTATAGCGTAGGCCATGGTGACGACTGGGGTAGCCCCATGACTTCGGAAACCTCCGTCACCTCCGTCTGAGTGATGAGGAAATCTGAAAAAAATGCCAGGATTTAACTCACAGAATATCCATCGTGTTGGTACTGACTTGGCCCATGATGTTTTTGACTCTGGATAAGCCGAACAGTGAAGAATTCGTAACTGCTTGGGTTTATCTTTTGGTTCTGAAGTTCTAATGAAGAAATTTGCACATCTTACTAGAATTATCGAAAAGAAGTGTTTCAGGCTACCTAAAAAATCATATGAAGATTCATGTGTAAGAGTGGAAAGCCGGAAAAGTGGAAGACGCTTTTTGGTGGGTTATATTTCCTTGCAACAGGATCCTAGAGCATTGTTGATTTGACAGACCCCATTGACACATTGAATCGAAAACTTACTCCTGTTTCAACCTGTTTTGTTCCATCCTTTTGGGGCCAAAGTGACGTTTTCTTTTAAACAAACTGGTTGGTTGATGAACCAAGTGTGTTACTACCTGGCATAATAAACAACGATTCTAGGCCTTTAAACACGACATATCGAAACACGTACATTAAATTGGTCGTTTGTTTCTTCCCGAGTTGAGACATATTGATACATATCGAGACATCACTGTTCAGCATGGCATGTGAAAAAGTTGAATCATGATATTCCCAATGATTTGATGGCCGTTTTTTTTGTGGGGCCCAAAAACCAAACTGTCATAAGTCATATATTGAATAGGTTTTTGTTGTTCACATAAATATATATATATATGGTACCCCCCAAAAAAAACACACACAACCTTTTTACTATGTTTACTGGTATTTTCTGTGTTTTTTTTTGCGTATTTGGAGGGATATTTTTTTTTACGTTTTTTAAATAAATTTGGACATATTTTCGAGGGGGAGTACCATATATATATATATAGATATATAACCGTGGATGTAGACAAACTTGTGAGACATGATGGTTCTGGCATCAAGAGGTCTTAGGAGGTCCTAGGACCGCACTGGAACCAAGAACCAAGAACCAAGATTGCACAAAAAGTTTTGGGGGAATCTTGGTTCTTGGTTCTTGGTTCCAAGGAGGTCCTAGGACTAGGACCTCTTAGTTCTTCTTCCTTTCAGACTATGTCTTAAGTATAATTCATACTAATGTTGAGCTAGTATGTCATATTGTAAAGGTTGAGCAGTCTTAAGAGTATCATTTACGTTGACGTTGAGCCAGCATATCAGGTTGAAATACTTGACTGTGTCTTAAGTATATCTTATGATAATGTTGAGCTAGCATGCCATATGGAAAAGGTTGACTATGTCTTAAGTGTAATTTATATTAATTTCAAACAATGTTGAGCTGCTATTTCATATTTTAAAGGTTGAGCAGTCTTAAGAATATCATTTAGGTTGACGTGGAGCCAGCATGGGGGGTTGAAATACTTATGCGGCCGAGCGCGCATCTCAAATAGCGCGTATACTTTTAATATATATATATATACATATATATAAATATTTTATTTTCAAATATTTATATATTGATTATTATATAAATATATTTTATTTTATATATACATATTATATATATATATTTGATATTATATGTATACAATATATTTTGTACCATATATATTTTTTTTTTATTTATTACCTATATATGTATTATAATAATTATATATATATATTTTTAATATAATACATATAAAGGTAATATATAAAATAATATATTTATATACATGTAATATAATATATATATATGTATTTATATATGTAATATATAATGTAATACATGTTATATATAATATAACATATATTTTAAATATATATATAATTTAATACATGTTATATAATATGTAAAAACATATTTGTAATATATGATCTGTAATATATATATAATATTTATTTATATTATATAATAAATAAATAAATAAGTAAATATATGTATAATATATATATATATATAAATAGATAAATTAATATAATATGATATAATATAATATATCTATATATATATAGTATATATATATATACATAGTCACATAGTAGACTAGTAGTATACCCGCCCCTGACTCGTCTCGGCCGCAGCAGGAAGAACGACGCCGTGTTGCAGAGGAAGAACGAAGGCGAATCCTGGTGATTTTTTTTCTTGATGTCATAGTCATAGAATTGCCTTATGGCAAAATGAGAATCATTATGAGAAAATCATGGAAAACCACTATTGAACTGGGAAAATCACTATAAACTTGAATCAAAGATGGGAATATATGTTTTTGTTGTGGGTCCTTAAGCAAATCCAAATCCTGGCATAACATGGGAAATCCTCGATAGCTTTCGGAGGTTTCGTTGGGAAAATCATCGAACTAAATCATGGCCCCGTGGCCACAAAATCGCTACACTGAGTTGGCCACAAAGACGAAGAGCAGGCGCGACGCCGGCTTCAACGCCAGCAACGCCGGAAAGAGAATCAGCAAAGCAGCGCTTGGCACAGTCAAGGCTATCGGCCTAACCATTTCGGGGGTTGGAAGTGACCTTTCTAAAGGCTGTAAATGACCTCATACCAGGCATTTTGGTCTTCGCCACAGGCTTTTGGTCTTCGCCACTGGCATTTGGTCTCGTGAACTTGAATTTGTTGACAAATGAATGAGGTATAGAACAAACCAGTAGAGTACACACATTGGATACCCTCTGGTAAACTAACATAACAATGGAAAATCACCATTTTTCATGGGAAAACTCACTATAAATGGGTAAATCGAAACCTTCACATCACTGGGGCTGCTCACCTTGTGATGAGGATGATTTGATGGGAATGACGCCACTGGAGAGGGGAACCATCCCCGCCGCAAGTTTCAGCTATTTCTAGATTAGTGAATTATAATTCGGCCAGATATCATGGGAAAACAATATACCGTCTGGTAATTTAACATGACTATGGAAAATCACCATTTATAGTGAGTTTTCCCATGAAAAATGGTGGTTTTCCATAGTTATGTTAGTTTAGCAGAGGGTAGAACAATGAGAATATAATAGGAACATCATGGGAATATCACCAATTGTAGTAAATGCTCTCAACGAAAACCACGTTTTAAGACTTGGATCAATGGGTCGGCGACTGGACGATCTAGCGACTTCACGGGGTGTAATGGGAGTATTTCAATAAAAATCCACCGATCCAAATGAATCAGTAAGTTTTATATATAGAAATATCATATGCAACCATTACTGGTTGGTGGTTTGGAACATGACTATGATTTTTTCATGGTTTACTAATGGTATACTAATGGTATAATGGAATATTAATGGTTTATACTATGGTTAATGGAATATTCATGGTTTACTAATGGTATAATGTCAACCCCGGATGAATAAACCATGGTTTATTAATTAGGGGGGTATTCCTCCAATAGTCATTATCTCATACTTCAATGGTACCCTCCCAATTAAACAGCCTAGGGGTTTATTAATCCAGGGTTGACATTATATATATATAGAAATATCATATGCAACCATTACTGGTTGGTGGCTTGGAACCATGGGATTTTATGACTTTCAATTCAGTTGGGAATAATAATCCCAACTGACTAATATTTTTCAGAGGGGTAGGTATACCACCAACCAGTACATAGAAATATCATCTGCAACCATTAGAAAAACTACTATTTTTTAGCAATTCTTAACAATTACCAATGATGATGAGGATGATGATGCTCCGGGTTGACTTTCAATGACTTTCGTGGCCCTCGATCCAACCCAACAGTGTGGACCTACATCATTATACATCCATTCTGTTGCTTTTTTGTACCTGGGTCTCTCAGAATCCTGCCCGCATTGAGGTGACATCCAAATCTGCACTTTTTCAAGTCAAACTACCGCAAGAAATCAACTGGTTTTGGTATAAATCCAGCCCGAAGAGGTTGTCTACAGAGTAGCCCTGATGACCAATCATCATTTTCCATCCATTGCTGTTGCAGGGATATTACACCCATGACATATCCTAATTTATAGGCGATTTTCCCATAGAATACCCATCAATATTTAAGATGATTGTATATCAACGATATATAACGATATGTGATTGTATATCCCATGTGATATCGGATTATTGTGTGCCATAAAACGATTGATTGGTTGGTTTTATATCCTATACAAACCAATACAAGATAGTGCCCCAGTTCGTTAGCTAAGTTGCCCAGTTGGTTTGTCGCCATTAAACCTAGTTAAGCTAGCATCTAAACCAACTTAGCTAATGAGATGTAGCACTACTGTGTAGGTACAAACCAACTCAACGTCAACCCGGGATTAATAAACCCTCACCATGAACTAGTGGTTATAAGTTATAGCTATATTAGTATATTAGTCAATTGTGGTTGTCAACCATCTTATATGGATTATCATTTTTTATCGCATTGGATAGGTTTGCTACACATACCCAAGCTTCTAAACCCAGTAAAACACAAACACAATGAAGCAACGTAGCTAGTTCTCTGGTGCACCACCTTCTATATGCACAATATATATATATATACACATACACATATACATATTTTACCCCGACTATATCCCACTCAACATTTTTGTTGGTGAGAAACCTCAATTGCATATATGGATCCAACTGCCTCCTTAGAAGGCATGACTGAAGTCCTGAATTATACCCCAAACACTTCCGAATAGAAGGTACGGCTGGATCCATAGGGTGTATATATGGTCATCCTGGAGTAGGTGGAATATGGACATTTCAACAAATCATTAAACAAATAGGAATATGTTTGAAAAACTTATCGTTTATCTACTAGGAAATGATTATATGTGTGTATATAATTGTATACATATATATATATATATGTACTAGCTATGGAAAATCATCAGTTTTAATAGGTAAATATCGGTAAATCATCCATAGTTGGACCATGTTTCTATAGTTTTTTTCATAGCTTTTGGGGTAAATCCATGCAATTCCCCTTCATATTCCCCTTCATATTCCCCTTCATATTCCCCTTCATATTCCCCTTCATATTCCCCTTCATATTCCCCTTCATATTCCCCTTCATATTCCCCTTCATATTCCCCTTCATATTCCCCTTCATATTCCCCTTCATATTCCCCTTCATATTCCCCTTCATATTCCCCTTCATGTTCCCCTTCATATTCCCAATCCATTCATATTCCATTCACCAATGATTTTCATCCCCTTCAAAAAACACCACCTTCTGATCTTTAGATCCGGGTGCAGGTTGGACGAGGAATTGCGGCGTGCAGAGGAGGAGCCAATGGATGACTATATATATTCTAAGAAGATACATTGATCTGGTTGGTGGTTTGGAACATGGCTTTTATTTTTCCATATATTGGGAACAATAATCCCATTTGACATATTTTTCAGAAGGGGTTGAAACCACCAACCAGTGATGATCTGAGCCAATTAGGATCCAATTTAAGACATCAACATTGGGGAATCACATTTTTATGGGCATTTTTTCTGGAGGGTTCCTTAATTAACTTCAGCAAATCCAAAAAAAAATCCACCCAGTCTGGCGCTTTCCAGGGGTTGAAGCAGCCTGTGGAGTCCTTGAGGTTTCCATGGTGCTACCCCAATAGCTGACCCTCATGACTTGGGAAAGCTCCAGATAGTGTTTAATAACCATATATAACTTATATAACCATGGTTAGTAAGTCCCCGATTCTTGGGAACCATAGGTTTTCCGCATCATTTTGTACACTTAGACTTAGAGGGTATCAAGCAACGTCATTCGGGAAGCCCCCGTGTTTACGACATCGCGATGTGTCTTTTTTTTTTGCACACTTCGCTGGGGGCCTCACTGGTTTTTCCCATCATTAATCATTGTTATCAATCATGTCATTGTTCCCGTAAAATAAAACAATAAATAAAACATGACATGATTTACATGATACATGATTCATGACCATAACATACTATAACCAACTATTAACTATAATAGAAAGCAACCTTCATCTAATTTCTATTCTCAAACAAGAACTATTCTTAAACCATAGGCCCCGCGCTCCACAGATTGATCCCATCACCGCGTCAGGAGGCAAGTCGCTTGGAAGAACAGCGCCTGAGAGAGGCTGAGGACTGCTGAATATTTTCTGCTGACATGACCTGCCTGCAAAAACTGGGCACAAGGTAGGTAATGTCAACCCGGGTGTAATGGGAGTATTTCAATAAAAATCCACCGATCCAGATGAATCAGTAAGTTTTATATATAGAAATATCATATGCAACCATTACTGGTTGGTGGTTTGGAACATGACTATTATTTTTCCATGGTTTACTAATGGTATACTAATGGTATAATGGAATATTAATGGTTTATACTATGGTTAATGGAATATTCATGGTTTACTAATGGGATAATGTCAACCCCGGATGAATAAACCATGGTTTATTAATTAGGGGGGTATTCCTCCAATAGTCATAATCTAATACTTAAATGGTACCCTTCCAATTCAATAGCCCAGGGGTTTATTAATCCAGGGTTGACATTATATATATATAGAAATGTTATAAGCAACCATTGCTGGTTGGTGGTGACTGGAACCATGGAATTTTATGACTTTCCATTTATGAAGAAAAATGGAGGTTGATAAAAATTGAGCCATGAACAGAATAGCCTGGTGAATTGATTGCTTTCTGGGGGATGCCCAAAACTACCTGGTTTACTGGGGATTATGATAACCCATAGTATTGGGAAACCGTTTTCAAGCAACAAACGTATTTCATGAGATGGGAAAACGGGGCATTTTTAATGGCTCAATTAGAGTTATCATGAGTTATCCGTAATCCAAAAGATGATCCCAGAATTTTTAATCCCCCTATCCGCCCGTTCTCAATCCTTTCTTACAATCCGATTTAGTGAGCAGTGAAACCCCGTCGGGTTGATGATCACAATTCAGGGGAAGGCGCAGGCTGTTTAAAAACACGGGGATTGGGAAAAAAAAATCACTAACCCGAATGGGATTTTTCAAATATGTGGAGTGAAATGTGGGATAATGATGGCAGTGTTTATCAGAAAATATAGGATACTGTAATCGTCTATAACTAGTTGAGTTAGGGGTTGTGGGTGCAGTTGGGATTATTCATGGGTAAACTCAAAACTGCTAAGTCCGTACTAAGTCCACGAAAGGTTTCTGACTTCGGAGCCACGCATCTTGTTGGTGATGATCTTCAATGAAGAACATATTTTTCAGCGAGGTTACCCTCTGGTAAACTAACATAGCTAGTGAAAATGGCCATTGAAATAGTGAGTTTTCCCATTAAAAATGGTGATTTTCCATAGTTTTTTGTATGTTTACCAGAGGGTAAAACCAGCAAGAGATGTGTTTTTCAGCGACGCACATGGATCAACGCCCGGGTGGTTATTCATGGGATCGACCAGCAAAGGTTTTTCCATAGAACCCCCGTCGGGATCATCAAAGGTGGCAATTGAAGATCCCCATTTATAGATGTTATGGTTGAAACCACCAACCAGTTATGGTTAATAATTGTGGTTAATAATGGTTAATAAATGTTAATAATGGTTAATAATTGTGGTTAATAATGGTTAATAAATGTTAATAATGGTTAATAAATGTTAATAATGGTTAATAATGGGATATACCCTCTGGTAAACGTTTACATAATTATGGAACATCACCATGTTTCTCATAGGTAGATCAACTATGAATATGGGCCAATTTTTCGATAGTTATGTAAACGTTTACCAGAGGGTATGGATGATTTTCCCAGCTTTACAGCTCCATTTGTAGAGGATTTCCCCATTGCCATGTTTGATTACCAGAGGGTATCCAGCATTCTCGGACACCTGAATTCTCACCACGATTTGTGGCGTCTTTGCACCGGGTTTTTGCGCTGCAGGAGCGGCGAAAGAGGCTCGAAGATGAGAGTCGCAGATTGGAAGCAGAGAGGCGACTGGAATCATTGGGTCACTGGCTGCACTGGCTGCACTGGCTGCACTGGCTGCACTGGCTGCACTGGCTGCACTGGCTGCACTGGCTGATTGGTGGAGTTATGCCAGGCTATTTGGGAAACCAGCCCATAGGATCCTTCCAGAAACCGCTTTCAACCCATTCCATGAGATGGTTTTGGGGGAATGTTTGATCATTTTGCTTGTACTTGACTTCTCTGCTATCATTGGGGACATATACATCCCCTACGGACTGGATGGGTAGAAATTAATCTTGAGTTTTTTTTGGTATATATATATAAGATATATATATATACATGGAACATAGCCGTAACCAGCATTTTCTTTTTTGTAGACTACCACAGATTCACAACGTATATTTGAGAACAATCAACGATTGTATGTTTTTGCAGGGTATCCAACATTGGCCATGGAAAGAGGAAACAGTTGGCCCAGTTTTGACCTGTTGTTTTTTGGCCGTAAGTGGGAATATATTCCAACCAGCCAGAAAAAGTTTTTGGTGCCCAAGATTGGCAATGATACTGGTAATACTGGGTATTTAAACACCAAAAAATGAATTGAATATGGTCAAAAGAAGAACACCTGAGATATTTAAGCGGCACATGAGGTGTACCACCGATAAGTGGTTATTTAAATTTGCTGCATCAATACGGTTCAAAGCATGTGTGCTATCATGGGTGGCAGGAAACAATGTGGGCTGTCATGATGAAGTTGGTTGACAATAACATGTTTCTGATGTGCTGGACAAAGATGTGGGTTTCCATACATGGGGATACCCAAAATGGATGGTTTATAAGGGAAAATCCATCTAAAAATGGATGATGACTGGGGGTACCCCTATGACTTAGGAAACTCTCATGTGGGTATGTCTGAACATGAAGTAGCTCTGGGATTTATATGGGTTTGTCTGAGAACATGGTACCTCTAAGTCCCTTGGTCCATGATCATTTTCCCTATTACCCTCTGGTAAACTAACATAGCTATGGAAAATCACAATTTTTAATGGGAAAAAACACTATTTCTATGGCCATTTTCAATAGCAAACTGTCAGTTTACCAGAGGGTCAGTGGCCATCTAGAAGGGTGTACCCCATTTTCAGAGAGACCCATTGGTAGACGTGTGCGTAAACACCGATCCGCACATATTTTTATCCCCAGCAACAGAAACCAATTCAAATACAACGGCAGCCAAGATAATGTTAATGTTATATGATATATATATGATATATATATATATGATATATATATATGATATATATATATATGATATATATATATACATATATATATTATTATTATATATATATTATTATATATATATATTATTATATATATATATATTATTATATATATATATATATTATTATATATATATATTATTATATATATATATTATTATATATATATTATTATATATATATTATTATATATATATACATTATATATATATACATATATTATATTACATATATATATATTGAATTGAAGCCTTTTGATATTGGAATTTCCAATGGTCAGCCAAGTTACTGATGTTACTGTAGTTCAACCAACTGAAAGCTATGAATTTCCGGGCCCTTCTTGCTGCGCTTGGTGTGCTGACCAAACTGTGGTAGGCGACAGCAAGAGGAGCAGAAAAGGAAAGAAGCGGAAAGAGCGTCGGAAACTCAACTCCAGCACAACAACTTACCCTCTGGTAAACTAACAGTTTGCTATTGAAAATGACCATTTATAGTTGATTTGCCCATTAAAAATTGTGATTTTCCATAGTTATGTTAGTTTACCAGAGGGTAAACCTCCATTTTCCTATGGTTTTCCTATGGTTTTCCTATGGTTTTCCTAGGGTAACTTTGGTTTCTTCATTGAAAGATAGCTATGGCGGAGTTGTTGGAAAACCCAATTCCTGGTAGAATCAAATGAACACATGCATGCATGATTTATGTGTTGAAGCAGCTGGCACTTAATGCAGTATCAATGTCAATATATATCTATATAATCTATAGATGTATGTATATATAATATGTATATATATAATATGTATATATATATAATATGTATATATATAATATGTATATATATATATATCACATATGGTCGGGTGAACCACGACAGCCCCGCAGTAAATGATTGGTAGATGAGGAATCCTCCCCGCAGTAAGCTTATTTCTGATTTCGGAATCAAGAGATTGCTTTCAAACTCTGAGCATTTTTCAGGTACAACTTGAAAACCGTTGGTTTACCCGCAACACTGGTAGAATCCCTAGAAAACCTGGGTTTGTACCAATCAAAATCATGCAAAACCATGCCAACACCTTTTTCTTTCCGCAGTTTGCTTCCGAATTCGACATACTATTCCCTTCCGAATTCCTGCCTCATTTCCTCTCGGACCTTTTCTATGTGCTTTCTATGGCTTTTCTATGGATTTCTATGGGATTTCTATGGCTTTTCTATGGGCTTCCTATGGATTGTCCATTTCGATCCCAGCCAAGATTCCTACTGGCTGCTGCTCTGAGGCGATCTCGGCAGGAAGAACTGCGGCGCTTGGAGGAACAACGTCACCTGGCGCGACAACTCGCTACGTTATAGTGATTTAATGGGATTTTATAGTGATTTAATGGGACTTTATAGTACGATTTCATGGAAATTGATAGTGATTTATAGTGATTTACGGGGATTTTATAGTGATTTAATGGGATCTTGTTGGGATATATCCTCTGGTAAACATACAAAAAACTCTGGAAAATCACCATGCTATCAATGGGCAATTCAACTATTTCTATGGCCATTTTCAATAGCTTTTTGTATGTTTACCAGAGGGCAAATGCTACTTTAATGATAACTAAAGGTGATTATGATTCATCCCATTTAATCCCAGATAACTACATTGTGATTATGATTGTGATTTGATTTTAATGATACTTTAGTGATAACCTATAGATTGAGAAAATGGTTCATTATTCCAGTGATACGAACGTTCGTCGAACTTAATCCTTTGTTATGGTAAATTTGGTCCCAACCAGATAGGGTTTTCCTAAGTCATGGAGGTACCCCAAGAGCTTGATGGTGTATTTCATGGAAGATCCAAAAATCAAATGGATGAGAACTGGGGGTTCCCCCATGACAAAACGGAAACGCGAAAATAATGCGTTCATTCAGAAAAGGCTCGAGAAGATGCAGCAGGAGTTCGTGGACCTCAGTCCGCCCAATCTACCGAAGAACTCATGAACATCTACATCCTTGGTTGGTGGTGACTGGAACCATGGAATTTTCCTGGTTAATCTATGGTTAATCTATGGTTAATCTATGGTTAATCTATGGTTAATAATGGTTAATAATTGGAATAACAATATATCTGGTTGGTGGTTTGGACCATTTGGATTATTTGTCCATTCAGTTGGGAATGTCGATCATCCCAACTGACGAAGTCCATCATTTTTCAGAGGGGTAGAGCTCAACCACCAACCAGATCCAGTAAGGAGGGAGGTGTTTTTTCCCAGCTAGGGCCTATATGGTATCTGTCTTCGAAATGGGGAGCGGGGAGCTGAGAGCTTTCAGGTCGTGCCTTCGAGCGAGCCGAAGAGGACGGATTTTGACGAAGAAATGGTCTGGTTGGTGGTTTCAAACATGGTTTTTATATGTTTTTATTTTCCATAATATATGGGATAATCCTTCCCATTGACGAACTCACATTTTTCAAGATTGTTTTTTAACCACCAACCAGTGGTGGTTTGAAGGGTTATAAACGCCCAGACTTTGATAAGAACATGGGATTCAAACCAACAGAATTTGGGAATAATGTGGTTAAAACAATGATAAACTACCCATGACTGCGAAATGGTAAACATACCACCTATAAAAATGGTGATGACTGGGGGATGGTTTATGACATTGTTTTAACCACATTAGGGATTTGTGATTTCTAGTTATGTGTAAACATACACCAACTTGTAAGTGTAACTGCGAGTCCTTTCCGAAAGGCGATTAGCGGCTTGTGTCGTTCTCCCAAGGACAATCCAATATAACAGATTGTTTTTTGCTTAAAAAACACATTTGCAAGGTGGTGCCCCCAAGATAGCTAAGTTGGTATAATTCCAATAACTATGGTTTATAGGTGATATATCTATAGTTAATGGGGTTTATAAACCAATTTACAACTAGAGGGGCACCACCTTGTGCCATGATCAAACGATGGATGAAACATGCTGACACAGCCTGAAATGGACGGGAATGAGGATCTAGATTAACCCAATTCGGATGGGAATTCCTTTCATGATGATGGGCTTGACCCCCCATGAAAATCACACATTCTTAGTCCTGATGCTGAGGCCAAATGCAAACCATGTTGATGTTCGGTGGTGATTTGTACACAAACTGGACATTTTCAGATACCATCTGGTTATTTAATAGATTGCCATGGAAAGATACACCATTTTATAGCTAGGTAAACCATCTATTTCTATGGGCCATCTATACCATGGCTATGTTAGTCATAACCAGAGGGTAAACTATTGAAAATGGCCATGAAATGAGTGAGCTTTCCCATTGAACATGGTGATTTTCCATAGTTTTTCCAGACATGTTCAGATAAATCCTTAGTTGGGCCACCAACTCCTGTGTGGTGCTGGTCAGTGCTGGCTGGGACCCACAGGTTCTTGCGATCCAAGAGCGTATTGCCAATAGCCTTCAATCAAACATGGTCAGCTGGAAAACCAACGATCACGTTGGAGATTTGCATGGGAAATTCATGGGAAACATGGCAAAATCATATAAATGTGAAGTTTGAATGGGAAATTTATGGGAAAATATGGGAGATCTGTCCTCTATGAATGGAGGTTGAATTGGGAAGTTCATAGGAAACCATGGAAACATCCTCTATAAATGGAGGTTTCGCTCGGAATATGCTTCCGATGAAACTGGGGCCGTCTGGAGCTGGTCTGGGAGTTGTTAGGAGCGTTTGAAAGCAGAAGCAAAGCGACAAAAGGAAGCGGAGGAGGACGGATGTAGATCACAGATCCGTTGCGCCTTTCATTTGGTAATTCAACCTGACAATTGAAACTATGGACTATAGATTCTATATAGATGTTTTTTTCTGACACAGAATGAACAATCATATTCCCGTATTTTGACACACGCATCACTGCATAGCCCAATGATTCAAATAAGGCGAAAGATGCTGTTTCGCCATGCGGCATCCCAGCTGGTCAGTGGTAACCCGGGGGTGACCCCGCGGTGTTATGGAGATACCCCAAGGATTGCTGGGGTGCACATCATATCCCTTTTAAAAAGGGGTGCGCATTTTTTTGTACCCTCCGGTGAGCAAATATAGCAAATATGGTCTGCTGGATTTTCCCCCCCATTTGTAGATGATTGTCCCATGTAAATCTCCATTTCAAGAGGATTTTCCCATCTTTTTGCATGAATTGACCATGAATTGACCATGAATTGAAGCTCCATTGAGTAAAATGTGAGGCCAAGCAAAGGGCAGAAGAGGAAGAACGCAAAGAGGAGGAGATGGAAAAACGGGGCTTTCCATGGGTTGCTTGGTGGATCCATCGTAAGCGGTTAGTGGGGTGATAACCCACGTAAATTTGAACGGGATAAGCCTAGGAATTGGGGACTTATCAGTTTTTTTTTGTTCGCACGCCGATTCGAGCGATGATCTTTCAAGTGGCTCCCAAGTGCAGTGGGTGAGTTGAATTTGTGGCGGAGTAGCAACTTAAGTAAAAGATGATTAGTCTGACTTGCTAATGATTTCAATATTTAGACCTTTCAGAAGTTTGTTGATGATCAGCAATTTCAGATCTCCAAGGAGATTCTTGTTGGCTTGATTTGCAATAAAGGAACCATTGATGGTTTGTTATCCAAATGGCGGTTGGCTCGCCCATTTGGGGCGGCTTGGTTAACACAACTGATGCTGCAGGTGCGGTTGCTGGACAGGTTTCAAAACAGACCGGTGACATTTTTTGGGTTTTGCGTTCTCTATATTGTCTTAGATAATACTGTACTGAACTATATTATATATTATATATTGTATATTATATATTGTATACAATACATATCATATCATATGTCTCTACATCTGCAGTTTTCCTTGTGTATAGGAACATTGTATGGTACATATTGGTAAATACCAACCATGAACTCTTGGTTGGGGATTCAACTAACCCCAGTCACGTGACTACTACCCCTATAGGTGAGTAAAAACCATGCAAATTGCATATTTAAGTTCCTACAAATCTTGTACAAATAAGAGATTTCAGCCGCAAAACATGCTCAAAGTACAGATTCTTAAGTTGTTTTTTTCCAGTGTCTACCCATGACATGTTATGACGCGCTTACAATGCCTGGGATAGACTTTCAAGTATACTTTAACCTGGTGTCAAGTGGGTTTGTCTGACAACTCGGCTACCCCCAAATTTCATAGTCCCCGTTTTTCCATCAACTTCCCATAAATTGCTGGTCGATCAACCCAAATTTTTAAGCCAAGTAACTGATCCAGGCGGCGTTTTTCCATGCATTCTTTCAGCAAGGAGAGGAGACGTTTGGCAGAAGAAGAGGTGGTCCAGCTTTGTGAGTTGGATACATCTGGGTAAATTATAACGACCTCACTGCGACCTCACTGGAATCATTGTTAGTAAGGGGCACCATTTCCGCCTTCTTTCAGGTTAGGGAATTATTGTAATTTACCCAGATACATGCTGATGTGCAAAGCAAGTATTTTGTTTCCCCCAGTCAATGACTAAGAACCCCCCGAGTCAGGATCTTTTGGGGATGACATCATCGTTTTGGAACCATGCAGGGTGGGGATTGCACAGTGTGCACTTTGGGGCTGGTGACTCAAAGGTGATTTTTTCCGCCAAAATAAGGTGATCTAAAGAAAGGTCAATTGAAACAACAGAAGTTTTTCGGAAATCTTAATCACCAACAAGCACTGATTGTTAGTGATTTACTGGGATTTTATAGTGATTTAATGGGATCTTAATGGGATACCCTCTGGTAAACGTTTATAAAAATCTATGGAAAGATCCACCATGCTATTTTCATGGGTAAATCAGCTATTTCGACTGGGCCATGGCTTCCAGTTCGCAAACAACGTCACTCCCAGGCCAGGTAACCACCAAGGTTCGCACGAAGAGATTTTAAGGGGCGAATCTGATGAATGTTTTGTTGCCACCAACGGCTGGCAGAGTTGGTTGAAACTTGGATGGTACAAAACCTGGTTGGTGGTTTGGAACATTAAATTTCCTGGTTAATCTATGGTTAATCTATGGTTAATAATGGTTAATACTTGGAATAACAATATATCTGGTTGGTGCTTTGGAACATGGCCATGATTTTCCATTTCATATATGGGATGTCAGCCGAAACCCATTGACGAACTCCATCATTTTTCAGAGGGGTAGGTCAACCACTAACCAGAAACCATCCACAAGAGCCATATGCGAACCATGGTGCTGGAATATGCCCACCTACATAAAAACCCCAAAAATGACCCAGTTTTGTAGGTAAATATTCCAGCACCATGGAGCATCTGGGAGAGCTCAGAAACTTTCGTAAGCCGTCAGTTGAGTTGGAGAGGTTTTCATCTTACTGGTGCCAAACGCAGGGAATGAGGGAATGATCCACAATATAACTACTGGTTGGTGGTTTGGAACATTTTTTATTTTCCATAATATACGGGATAATCCTTCCATTGACTAATATGTTTCAGAGGGTTTGAAACCACCAGCCAGACTATCAATAATCATCCCATTCCCCCAGTCCCATCCAGTCCTTGCTAGGCACCAATAAGTCATAGGTTCGTGTGTTCCGCTATCTATGGCGGATGGGGAAGTTTTGCTATCTGCAAGGTTGATCATTCAGTTTGCCTTACGAAGATGGACAATATGAGTGATCGCAATGGCGGCTATTAAAACATAGAAATATTACCCTCTGGTTATTTAACATAGCCATGGAAAATTGCCCAATTTATAGATGGTTTACCTAGCTATAAAATGGTGATTTTCCATGGCTATGTTAAATAACCAGATGGTATGTTACAACAATATCTGATTGGTGGTTTGGAACATTTTTTATTTTTCCATTCAGTTGGGAATGTCATCATCCCAACTGACGAACTCCATCATTTTTCAGAGGGGTGGGTTGAAACCACCAACCAGAATATGTTGGTGCGGTTCATTTTTTGGTTGAAACATTCTTGTTGACTTCACGCCAGTTTCCTCGATGATTCATGCCTGCAAAAATGGCAAATTTTCGTCCTACCAAAATGATGGGTAGTCTATGGGTAATCTATGGGTAATCTATGGGTAATCTATGGTTAATCTATGGCAACCACAGAATTTCGATCCGTACTAAAATCAGGTCTAGATTTCCCATAGATTACCCATAGAAAAAAAACAGTTTTCTTGCGTTTGCCACCCCTTGGCAGGTGGCGATCGGTTCCGGTTTCTCAGCAACTCGTGCACTGCGCAGGAGAGGCTTTTTGTCGGATTTCTCAGGTGGACGTTTTCCCCAACAAAAATCGGGGTGAAAATTGTGGATTTCATGGTGAATATGGGACCAACATATAGCAACATATAGCAACATATAGCAACATATAGCAAAATGAAATTGCCAACATATTCTAATTTCAGGTGAATATTCATGATGAATCTTGTACCAACATAGAATGTCAATGAATGTCATAGATCTAATCACATCTAATCACTATATAGATATTAAATCCATAGATATAGTGATCATTATATGATCAACAGGTTGTTTTTTTTGTGACAAAAGCTGCTGGACTGACTCGCCGGCAGCCTGGTGCCGAGTCAAACTGAGTCAATTGAGTCATGGCACCACTCTTTAGATTGGGCAAAGTATTCCTGGGCTCACTTCATGATACCCTTTGGTAATTTATAGTGATTTAATTCAATGATTTTTATAGTGATTTAATGGGATTTATAGTGATTGACTGGGATTTATAGTGAGGTACTGGGATTGAATAGTGATTCAATGGGATATTAAGGGGATATACCCTCTGGTTATGTCAAAATAGCTATTGAACATGGCAATTTTTAATGGGCAAATCAACTATTTCGACTGGGCCATTTTCAATAGCTATATTAAATTACCAGAGGGTAAATTGTGTAAATAAACCAGGAATGGCCATCTCAATTTACCATGGTTTATGAACGGGGATTTAAACATACACAAATTGTGTATGTTTAAATCTCCATTCATAAACCATGGTAAAGCCAACAACAAAACCACCCCCAAGTAGCATTTTTAGGGTTGAAAAACCGTCCCCAGTCATGGAAGAACCTCTTCGGTGTTCTGATGCACTAAACCCAAGGTGTATATTCCCATGCTTGGTGGAATAACCCGATCTGGGTTGGTGATTTCTCATTGATTCTAGGTGGATATCTTATGAATTCTGTTATATACATACGATATTTGTGAAGCAAGTTTTTCAGCCACAATTCCCCATAGATTTATCTTCATAAAAACCTTTAGTTTATTATTCCCAGGGTTTTTTGGATTTCCCATAGTTTATAGAACGGTTTTATGAACAGATTTGAAAAAGAATTTCCAAAAGATATCCACCTAGACTTTCCAAAACCACAATTCCTCATACCCTCTGGTAAACTAACAGTTTGCTATTGAAAATGGCCATTGAAATAGTGACTTTTCCCATTAATAGCATGGTGATTTTCCATAGCTATGTTAAATTACCAGAGGGTATATGGATGTGGGTCAAAATGGAAGACCGTTAAGGGGACCACAGATGTGAAAGTCTAGTTTAGTATTAACCATCCATAATTTTGGGGTACCTAATATTCCCATAGAACAACTTTGGGTTTTCGTAAGCTCTTTCCAGCCATAACTTCGCTCACCGGGTCACCCCAAAAAGATGGTCCACGGATGGTCCATGCAGTGATCCATATGTGTTTCCCCAAACGTTGTTGTAACGTTGGTTTATAAGAATTTATAAGCCACACACTAGTTTTATGTATACATATATATATATATATTTATAGTTATATATATATAGTTATATATATACATATATATATAGCAAAAGTCCAATGAACTTAACTATATTGAGGTCACCAGCTTGTAGCCTAAGAGTATCTAAGAGTATCTAAGAGGTTGCAAGCATATTGCAAGCATATTTTTGCACTTGTCGAGCCATAGTAGTTGGAAATCCCGCACATAAGAACTATTAAGAACTGATGAGATGATTGGCAGAAATGGTTCCAGCCATCACATTTGGCATTTGGTAGGAATCCGAGACCAATCCCATCACTTGATTGGGCATGTCTAGTACATTATATTGTTGTCTTTGGGTTGTCACTATATGTACAGACCGAAGAATAACAATTCTACGATTCAACCTGCAAGAATCAGGTGGATTCAACCTAGACATGAGGCTTGTTTGATACGACGTCATGTATTGAGAACGGACTGGGACTCAGCACAATCTGGATTCTATGAATCTGATGAATCTGATGAATCTGATGAATCTGATGAACCCATTTTGGCATTTGGGGAATGGCAATAAACGGCATAGGTAAAGGCCTTGGTTAAACGCCCCACAAATGCTTCCGAAAGCCTTTGGCTCATCGACGAACGCGTCCTGTGGTCATATGGGATGTGTTTACCGAATCTTCCCACTGAGAAGGTCTCTGTCCCACTGCCCGGGGGAAACCATGAACAACAAGACAGTTCAAAAGTGACCATGGTTTGGCTCGCTAGGTGACCACCCTTGGAACAGTTTCCAATGACCAAAACCAGGTGATCAAGCCAGGTAAGTCGCCACGGTGTCCAGCACCCCCTGGCCATAGCCATGCTGCCAATGGATCACCGATTGAATCTGCTGGAATTAGAAGTACAAAACCTGAGAGCCAACCAGCAGCTGGGTTGTGATAAGTCGAGATGCGAAGGGTACCCTCTGGTAAACTAACAGTTTGCTATTGAAAATGGCCATTGAAATAGTGACTTTTCCCATTAAAAATTGTTATTTTCCATAGCTATGTTAGTTTACCAGAGGGTAAGAAAAAAGCAACCACGAATCTTAGGGGGAATCATCCCGAAGATTTTTTTTGAGAGCAGGATTGGGATGATTTGTGCCAAAAAACAATGAAACATATAACATGTATTGGAATATCACCAAATATAATATATCCCAAATGTGTTTGATATACATGTTTGAGATACAGGAACATGTTTTTATATAGTCATCTCAAAAACAAGATATACCAAGAATATGTGCCTATATATCACCAACAAACATTAGGAACCTGCCATTTTTAGGGCATTTTTCGGCCCATTTCTGCGAGTTTCCGGCAGCTGTTGGTTCACTGATGGACCCGTAGGGGGACAGGGTTTGGGTCAAAGGTTGCCAAAAGGACCACGTATCTTTAGTTTTGATGATGTTTATCTGGTTGGTGGTTTGGAACATTTTTTTCTATATACATATATATATATATTATATATATATATTGGGAATAATCATCCCAACTGACTAATTAATATTTTTCAGAGGTTGAAACCACCAACCAGTTTAGTTTTGATGATGTTTATAGTATAAACTATCCAAGCTTACGGTTGCAAATTTTGGGCCCACACCAGGAGTTATAATAAGTTGAAAAATCAGTGTAGCGCAATCCCAGGGTTTTCCCGGGACTTTTCAAAACGACCAGATGTTTTCGCCATCTGGCGACGGACTCTCAGAGATTGGTTCAGCAGCATGTCCTCTCTTGAAGGTCGTAGCCAATTTTTAGTGGAAACTAGTCTTCCAATCCCTATCTGCCAGGGTCAATATCAATTTACCAGAGGGTAATTAATTACAGGATGGGGCCTCCAAGATTCCCCAAGATAGCGTTCAGTTGCCTAAAAAAAGTGGCTGAATTCTATGGTTTATGGTAGATATAACGAGCTAGTTAATGGATGTTTTCATGGGGTAAATCTGAACCAACAAACATAACTTGCGGGCACCATCCTCACTGGAATCATGGTTTTTATAAGGGAATCATCCCCAAGATAGCAGAACATTTCAGGTTAGTGAATCATTATAATTTACCTATATCGCCTATAAACCAACACGTGACATTGGAGTTATGAACGCACCAGTTCTTCACGCTATCGACTGGGGGCACCACCTTGTATGATAACTTTACATATTACATGAGCCATGGTCAATACTCACTATGTGGTTGATGGTCATCCCATCCATAATAAGGATCCTTATAATGGTTATTATAAATACCTATGAACCATTGGATGACTAGCCCCTATTTATGGTTATTAACCATGAGTATTGACCATAGCTCACATAAACATAACATTTCCAGACTTAAAAACCATGGGTCCCGTCATGAGTAAATGGGATCATCCCCATGAAATTTTCGTTCGGGGCCTTCCGAGGGCCCCGAAAATTCGGATCTGCGACTGGTGACTCAGTCACCATGGGAATTTTCCCATCAATAGGGACTTAATATGGGTTTTTATGGGACTTAATATATCTTAATATGGACTGAAAAAATGGTTGGTGGTGACTGGAACCATGGAATGGATTCTGACTTTCCATTCAGTTGGGGATTTCATAATCCCAAGTGATGAACTCCATGATTTTTCAGAGGGGATGAAACCACCAACCAGTGATATGTACGTTGCTTTAGATTCTTTAGATCCTTTTTCTGTTTTTTGTGAAAATTGCCGTCCTTGCCTCCTAGATATGTTCCAAGGGTCGTGCTTCCTTATCTATGTCACAACATCATGTTCACAACATCATCTTCACAACATCAAGTGAAGTAGCTAGGAAGTGAAACAGCGGATTTTTCAGTAAGAGTCAAGACTTTTGTGTGTGACTCCACCTGTGATTTTTTATTTGGGGCGTGAATATTTTTAGGGAAGGCCATGCTAAGCGGTCCTTTATCATGATGTGAAGCACATCATGTGACTGTATGAAGGATTCCATGTCCGATCCCCCCAAGAAGCCTCAAAGATTTCAGAAAGGAAGCTTGCTGATAGCTGATACCCTCTGGTAAACTAACAGTTTGCTATTGAAAATGGCCATTGAAATAGTGAGTTTTCCCATGAAAAATGGTGATTTTCCATAGCTATGTTAAATTACCAGAGGGTAGCTGATATGTCGATTTATATATATCATGAAATACGACCCCTGGCCCTTTTTTCATGAATTTTTGATCTAAAACAAATCTACGCCTGGTTGGTGGTGACTGGAACATTTGGATGATTTTTCCATTCACTTGGGAATGTCATAATCCCAACTGACGAACTCACTCCATCATTTTTCAGAGGGGTAGGGCGAAAAACCACCAACCAGATTATGATTATATAACCATCATTAACCATCATCATTAACCATTATTCCCAGAGGATGATCCATGTATGGAATATTTACCCTAAAAATGACCCCTCAAGTAATTTAAAATAATCCCAATGTAGGTAAATTCCAGCACCATGGATCCTTAGGGATTAACAGTATATAAAACCAACCAATGGTAGGCGAAAAACCACCATTATCAACCATTGTTAGTGTTTCATGTTAGTTAGTTTAGTTAGTGATTAAGTTGTATCATCCTTATCATTAACCATCATTAATCAACCACCAACCAGACACAGCTGGCTTTTCCCCTCGCTGCTCTGAGTCACCGAGGCTGGCTCTGGCGAGCCCTCGCTGGGTGCCACCGTTATCACCACTTCCGTCACCACTTCCTCCCATGGGCCCCATGGGCCTGACAGGGATGCAGGGGATGAATCTTGGTGTGACAAGTTAATATGGGTTTATATGGGATCATATGGATTGATATGGGAGAATAGTGGAAGAATCATGGATCATGATGGGATAATATATAGTCCTACTACAATAGTCGCACATGATGGCAAGTTAGTCCTATTGGTTCGTCAACTTCGCACTGGTTGATGTGGGATCCCTCCGGCCAGAATGGAATACTCATTGGATACCAATAGGATAATACCCTATGAATTATCTTAGGATCATCATGAATGATCTTAGGATACCTAATGTCAACCCTGGATTAATAAACCCCAAACGGCTGTTTAATTGGGAGGCTACCATTTAAGTATTAGATTCTTAGATGAAATGACTATTTGGGGAGTACCACTATAATTTTCATAAACCATGGTTTAGTCTCATCCGGGGCTGACATTATATTTAAAAACTGGGAGTTTCCTACAAGGTGGTGCCCCCCAAACGTTATAAATTGGTTTATAAACCCCATTAACTATAGATATATCACCTATAAACACCATTAACTATAGATATATCACCTATAAACCATAGTGACATTGGTTTATTGGTTTATAAATTGGTGTTATATCACCAGCAAAAACCATAGTGACATTGGAGTTATGAACGCGCCAGTTCTTCACGCAATTTCGTCAACGCGGGCACCGATTTCCTAAGTCATGGGGGATCCCAAATCCTCCATGACAAGCTTAAGCCATGGTGACGACCACAGATCCCCCAGAAGAAACCCATAGAAACCCTGTTTTATATGTTAATATGTTTTATATATGATGTTAAACCCCAGAAGAAACCCTATGTTTTAATGATGGAACAGTTGAGAATCATATATGATTCATATAACTTTCCAATAACTATGGTTTATAGGTGATATAACACCAATTTATAAACCAATAAACCAATAACTATGGTTTATAGGTGATATATCTATAGTTAATGATAACTGGGTCAAACTGGTGAACTTTCTGGGTATCTAAGGACGCCTCGCTTGCTACCGATGCCGCCACAGCACCTCAATAAGCCCAGCTTCGTTCACCCGCCACTTGGCACTTTTTGTGGATCATTTAATGGGATTTTATAGTGATTTAATGGGATTTTATAGTGATTTAATGGGATTATAATGATTTAATGGGATTTTATAGTGATTCAATGGGAGATTAATGGGATATACCCTCTGGTAATTTAGCAGTTTGCTATTGAAAATTACCATTTATAGGTGGATTTTGCCATTGAAAATTGTGATGTTCAATAGTTTTTTGTATGTTTACCAGAGGGTAGGAATAGTGATGGGAAAATATGGAAGAATCACGGGAAATCAATTGAATATGAATAGGACTTTTTATGGGGTAATTATGTGTTTTATTTTTTGATTTGAGTCAATATACCCTCTGGTAATCGTTTACATAGCTATGGAAAACCATCTACTTTCACAGGCCATTTTCCATAGAAACCTGTTGGATTACCACAGGTTCCATCCCTATTCTCACTTTATGTATCTGTATATATATATATGTATATAATAATGATATCAATAATCTATAGTAATAATAAATAGATAACAAAATAATACTAATAAAGTAATATGTATATATATATATATCATGTATGTATAGTATAGAATAGTATAGTATAGCATAGCATAGTATAGTATAGTATCGTATCGTATAGTATAGTATAGTAATACTAATAAAACTATGGAAAATCACAATTTTTTGATGGGTAAATCCACTATTTCAATGGCCATTTTCAATAGCAAACTGTTAGTTTACCAGAGGTTATATCCCATTAATATCCCATTAAATCACTATACAATCCCATTAAATCACTTAAAGTCCCATTAAATCACTATAAGATCCTTTAAATCACTATAAAATCCCATTAATCACTATAAAATCCCAATAAATCACTATAAAATCCCATTGAATCACTATAAAATCCCAATAAATCACTATAAATCCCATTGAATCACTATAAAATCCCATAAATCACTATAAAATCCCATTGAATCACTATAAAATCCCAATAAATCACCATAAAATCCCATTGAATCACTATAAAATCCCAATAAATTACTATAAAATCCCATTGAATCACTATAAAATCCCAATAAATCACTATAAAATCCCATTGAATCACTATAAAATCCCAATAAATCACTCTAAAATCCCATTGAATCACTATAAAAACACAATAAATCACTATAAAATCCCATTGAATCACTATAAAATCCAAATAAATCACTATAAAATCCCATTGAATCACAAAAAAAACCAATAAATCACTATAAAATCCCATTAAATCCCACTAAGATCCCATTAAATCACTATAAAATCCCAGTAAATCACTATAAAATCCCATTAAGATCCCATTAAATCACCATAAAATCCCATTGAATCACTATAAAATCCCATTAAATCACTATCAATCACCAACCAAGATGTATATAGACAACAAAACCCCCGTGGTTGACAAGACCCTTCTTATGGTAATATACATATACTTGAATTACATGCGTATATGCATATGTCATATGTCTATGTATGTATAAGTAAATGTATAGATATGTATGTATATGATTGTATGTATATATACATATATATATATACACCTTTATATTGTATTCTTGTATAAATGTAAATGTACTCTGGATAGATAGAGTTTGCCCAATGGACATGCACCTGCAAGTGGAGGACCCTTAAATGGGAAAATCACAATATATATATATGGCAGTGTGTCAAAACCTTGTACCCCTGGTGAACATCAAAATAGCTGGTAAATGGATGTTCATTCCCCTAAAAATGGTATTAATAGTTATTGATCCATACCCATATATATATACACCAATCATGGCGTGTTAAAACTTTTTCCCAGCACTTTGGCCATGCTGCGGCATGGGCCATTGGCCCAGGCCGCCGCAAGATGGCTTTGAGATGGAGGAAGAAGATTTCAAGGTGGGCGACACCGAAATCACCACCGAAAGGATGGGATTTCGAAGCCTCATTTCTATCATGAACCGCTGGATTCAACTGGTGTATTTTGGATTTTTGGTAGCTATTGGGATTCCTACAAGGTGGTGCCCCAGTTCGTTAGCGTTCAGTTGGTTTATAACTCCAATAACTATGGTTTGTGGTACCTATAACTATAATTAATGGGGCTTATGAACCATCTTATAACTGGGGGGGCACCACCTTGTAGCTATTGGGATTCCTATGAAACACTCTAATTTTCATGGGACTATAATGGGACAAACCATCAACTGGCGCAGGATTTCGCAACCACCGTATGTTGGGGGTATGAAAGCCATATTTTTTGGGGGTAGAGATGGGTGAGCTGAAGAATACACCTGAAGATAGACTTAGACCTTGAATATGGATGAATATGGTAGGTACCTCTGATTTAGGGACAAATGAAATGGCATGTGACCTGCGAGGCAAACCGGAATTCTGGAGGGGTTGAGCCATCTTTTTGGGAGAGCTGATGGTATGATTCTATTATTCGAAAACTTTTGCATGTTTTTTTGCCGTCTTCATGGGGATATATCAACCGGAGTATGTATGTATTGGGTAATGTACGATTATGTACAATGAGATACACATACGTATACGTATTTGGTTGGTGGTTTCAAGCATTTTTTATTTTTCATAATATATGGGTTGTCATCCTTCCCATTGACTTTCACATTTTTCAAGATGGTTAAAACAACCAACCAGGTATACTTATGTAATTACATGGACATATTGTATATAGATACAATAAAGTATAGATATTTGCAGGGTCTCCAAGATTGGGCATGGGCTCACGAAAGCGTCACGTCTTACCGTCTTCACCGATTCAAACATTGACAGGATTTTTTCAGCACCGAATCTGAGTTGACCCAACAAACATTGGCAATACATATCATATTTGCACATATTCCCATACCATGATGTGATGGATTAATCATGATATGTTTAAATATCATACGGACATATATATATATATATTTGTGAAATTTTATGAACGTATGATGATGATACCATGATGTGTAATCATCATCGAACCACATAAATATCAACATAGTCACCTTTAATAGGTACATTTTTCGGTAAATCATCCGCAAATGAACCATTTTCCATAACGACTTAAAACGGAGGGTAAACATAGCCACAGTTTTTATAGCCATGGAACATGTGAAGCATCACAATGGGAAGTTTCAAGGACGATTTGTGGAGTCGCTATCAAATGGTGTTGTTTTTTGGTTCCATAAACTGGAACATGTTGATATAATTAGTAATCCATGAACATAAGGCTGATTTACAATCCACCCTTTTGAATGATTTCATTGTCTGATTACATCTGATTACCATGACAATCAATCAATGGTGATTCATCCCACTTAATAGATAAGCCAGGTTCTTAGTGGATTAAGCCTACTTAGTAACTTCTCCCAAAAGAGATTCAACCTACGAATCGCCTGAGGAGCTACAAACGCTCCACCAAGAGCTGGTCGATTCTCACAATGAGCTGAGAAACGAACATGTGACTTGGCTGATGACCTATCCGTACCTATCCGGCCATGGAGAACATTCCATGAAGTGACTCAAATTCATATCCATAGATGTCCCAAATTCCCATTGGTTGGTTGATGAAAAAAGAGGGGGTTGAAGAAACCCCTTCAACAAGAGGTAAATGATGATAGATGGTATACCCAACCGGCCCCTCTATTTTTACCAAAAGGACAGACATTAGACATTGTTCATATCTATTACATTAAACCACCATTTTTGAAGGTGATCTTCCCCTAATCCCACGTTTCGTCACCACATACCAGATGCTGATGCTAGCCATGACCTCACCATAGGTGATGCTCTGGATTGGGGGGGGTTATCCAAAAAAAATGGCCGAAGTCTGGTTTGAGACATATTACCCTCTGGTAAATAAGCATAGACCTTGAAAATAACCAATTTTTAATGGAAACTAATCTTCCAACTCCTATCTGCCAGGGTCTATGTTAATTTATCAGAAGGTAAACATATTAGATAAAATTTTACCAGATCTTTTCTAGAAATCTCATGAAGATTTAGAAGAACCATAAAGAACCATTGATTTTCCCATCAAAACGAGATATAACTTGATATAACCAACAGAAATGATGGTTGTTTGTTTGTTTTTTTTGGGGGGATGCTTGGAAATTGGATATATCTGGATTCGACCTCGACGAAAAATGGCAATCGGAGTATCGGACCATCAACCGCTGGTGAGTAACGTCTCCATTCAATTAGTGAAGAATGCGTGAATAACCATAGTATCATGATAATTCACATAGTGATTTATAGTGATTCAATGGGATTTATAGTGATTTAATGGGATTTTACAATGATTAGTCACTATAGTCATGATTTACAAATAATTCAGTGGGCTTATTCCATTAAAAAAGGCTGAAGCATACCTGGTTGGTGGTTTGGAACATGAATTTAATTGTTCCATTCAGTTGGGAATGTCATCATCTCAACTGACTTTCATATTCTTCAGAGGGGCAGGTACCCTCTGGTAATTTAACAGTTCGCTATTGAAAATGGCCCAGTCGACATAGTGAGTTTTCCCATTAAAAAATGGTGATTTTCCATGGTCTTTTGTATGTTTACCAGAGGGTATATCCCATTAAGATCTCATTAAGATCCCATTGAATCACTATAAATCCCAGTAAATCTCTATAAATCCCATTAAATCACTATAAAATCCCATTGAATCACTATAAAATCCCAATAAATCACTATAAAATCCCATTGAATCACAAAAAAAACCAATAAATCACTATAAAATCCCATTGAATCACTATAAAATCCTTATAAATCACTATAAAATCCCATTGAATCACTATAAAATCCCAATAAATCACTATAAAATCCCATTGAATCACTATAAAATCCCAATAAATCACTATACAATCCCATTGAATCACTATAAAATCCCAATAAATCACTATAAAATCCCATTGAATCACTATAAAATCCCAATAAATCACCATAAAATCCCATTGAATCACTATAAAATCCCAATAAATCACTATAAAATCCCATTGAATCACTATAAAATCCCAATAAATCACTATAAAATCCCATTGAATCACTATAAAATCCCAATAAATCACTATACAATCCCATTGAATCACTATAAAATCCCAATAAATCACTATACAATCCCATTGAATCACTATAAAATCCCAATAAATCACTATAAAATCCCATTGAATCACTATAAAATCCCAATAAATCACTATACAATCCCATTGAATCACTATAAAATCCCAGTAAATCACTATAAAATCCATTTGAATCACTATAAAATCCAAATAAATCACTATAAAATCCCATCGAATCACTATAAAATCCCAGTAAATCACTATAAAATCCCATTGAATCACTATAAAATCCCAGTAAATCACTATAAAATCCCATTGAATCACTATAAAATCCCAGTAAATCACTATAAAATCCCATTGAATCACTATAAAATCCCAGTAAATCACTATAAAATCCCATTGAATCACTATAAAATCCAAGTAAATCACTATAAATCACTATCGCTATACCAACCACCAGAGGGGTAGGCGAAAAACCACCAGCATCGTCGCTGGGTGAAACGAGAACCGCTGGGTGTCTCTATGGGATGATCCGCGAAATGGTCCTGTTTCGTTTCAAAGACTTGGTTTGACATAGCCCTGAATTTCAGATGTCAATATACATAATATATATAATATATGAATATAATATATATATATGAATATATATATATATATATACAATATATATATATACAATATATATATATTCATATGTATATATATATAGAATAATAGATATATATATGTAATTATACCATAAACCAGATTTCTAAAAAAATGGAGATGATTAGAGTTATCAACTTAGCAATTTCGCAAACGGGGATTTCACCGTGGATCTTTGGCAATGGTGAACTGGTGCCGTTTACGTTGGCTGTTGTCATTTCCCAAGCCCATCTGGAAGGCTTAGGAAAGCTTAGGGCTTAGGGTATGACTACTCCAAAGAAGACATAGTGATGCCCCCTAGTTAGCTAAGTGTAGAAGTTCCCAATTTTGGGATAGAAAGTCAACGAGCATCGAATCAAAACAAACCACATGTTCACCACATTTCACCACCAGAAGTGGTTGTTTCGCTCTTTTTTGGGGTCGCTGACCCAGGACCCCAGGAGCTGCCATCAGACCCCCCTTGGTGAATCCTGGGCATCCCCGCCGAACAAGTCGTCAGATTTTCAGGGTTTTGATGTGCCTTTCTTCAGTTGGATTGAACGAGGCCATATGGAGAGGTTCCATAAATAGGGTACCCTCTGGTAAACATACCAAAAAAACTATGGAAAATCACCATTTTTTTGTGGGAAAACTCACTATGTCGACTGGGCCATTTTCAATAGCGAACTGTTAAATTACCAGAGGGTACCCCAATTCATGGATATATGATATAATCGAAAAATCCTAAAGATTCGGATGATTTGGGAGTAGCAGAATTTCAGGAAATCTCCATTTAAAGAGGATGGTCCAGGATGGTCATCGTTTTCGTTTTTCGGGATTTAGATCAACCCTTCAGAAGTATGGTATCCCACTACTGGATGACCACACCATGTATATCACTGGAATGATGGTGAATGTATAAGGGGATCATTCCTAAATGGCCTTATTTCAGTTCTTTTTAGGTTAGTGGATTATAATATATATATATAATATGCATTATATTCACTATATGTATATATATATACACATACATATTCTGTGTATATATATATATACATATGTGATTCAGCCATATTGTTGGTTTTATACGTTATATTCCCACTATTCTTGGTTGGCACATCCATCCATTGTACCGCGACACGTCTCAGTGTGTTCTCGTCTTCGTTCAAGGCGCACCTGCTGAAAGCGCATGAAGATTTGATCATTGCGATGAGACGCTTGCAGAAATGTCGTGGCTATGATCAGTTGAGCAGTGGCTGCTAAACGCCTGTTGGTTGATGATTATGGTAATTTAGATGGGATATTTTAACCATGAAAATATGGGGATATTAGTGAACATAACTGATAAATGATGGTCGGTTGATGATTAGTTTGGAGATTGTACTACCCAACATATTGGGGATTCCAATCATCCAAGAGCGGGGAATCCTAAACTAAACCAACCAGGATTGAATGGAATGATAGCACACTGCTCAGTTGATTTACGATTCGTACGAGGTGGTGCCCCCAAGTTATAAATTGGTTTATAGAGCCACCATTGACTATGGATATATTTGGGTAAATTATAACGACCTCACTGTTCCCCCTCACTGGAATCATTGTTAGTAAGGGGAATCATCCCCAAGATAGCCGAACATTTCAGGTTAGTGAATTATTATAATTCACCAAGATATATCACCTATAAACCATAGTTATTGGAGTTATAAACCAACTGAACGCTATCTTGGGGGCACCACCTTGTATGATTCCTTATTTTTGGCGAAAAAACTGAACATCACTGGAGATATTGGAGGTTAATATGGAGGATCATAGCACTTGGTAATTGGCTTTTGTAAGCCTGGATAGAAAGTCTAAGTGGCTTGTCCCATCTATTGATGGCTTACAACTTGGTGGAGAACTACCCACGAATCCTTAGTTAAGCATAGTTCACCCTAGTTATAAGTGGGAAATACCCTACTTATCCCACTGCAAAAAAAAACAGGAACATAACCTACTTAGTAAGTGGGATGAGGCACCAATTTATGCTTGGGATTCTATGGTTATAACTTATAACCCTATACCCAGTTATAAATGGGATTATTTCATAGTATATGACCTTAGGTACAGAAGTTAATTCTTCGTGAACGCTAAGTTGGTGAATATAACTCCAAAAACTGAAATGGTGTTTCTTGATAGGATATACATAGTGTGGATGAGGATATATTATGGTGAATGTGTAATTAGTGGGGAATCATCCCCATAGCTGGCTGCAAGTTTCAGGTGAGAGATCTTCAATGGGAATTCCAGGATCCTAAAATGGAGGTACTGTACCATATAAGGCCATATTTTGCTGGGATATTCCATTACATAGGCCTTATATAGGCCTTATATATGGTAGGTACCTCCAATTTAGGTTCCTGACATGGCCAGTGACCTTGATTTATGCAGATTTACATCTTGATTCGTCATGTCTTGGATTTGACCATCAAACATGGGGGAACTTGCGCGATTTCACCCATAACAAAAAACAATTGGATTTGCCCAAGAACAAGTGAGATTTAAGCAACACCAATTGTTTTTTTTGCTAACATGGTTTATTTCCCGGCAATGGCAATGGATTCATGGTGGAGACTAGAAATGTGTGAAGATCTATATCATCTCAGTGGCGACAATGGAATATCCTCTATAAATGGGGGTCTCTAGCTGGGAGAATGATCTATAAATGGGTGATTTCCAATTGAGGCTATGGTTTGAAAAAAACGGGAGGGTTCTTTTTTTGGGGGGGGAAATCGACCCAGCTGAAAGATCGACTGCAATGGGGATGAACTACCTGAGATTCTGGGATCATCATGGATATCCATATGGTGATCAACATTTTTGTTGGTCCTTTGAAATGGACAATCTATTGGCTGGTTGGTGGTGACTGGAACATGGCTGGATGAATTTTCCATTCAGTTGGGAATGTCATCATCCCAACTGACGCACTCATATTCTTCAGAGGGGTAGGTACCCTCTGGTAATTTAACATAGCTATTGAACATGGCCATTTATAATGAGTTTTCCCATTAGAAATTGTGATTTTCCACAGTTTCGTTAGTTTACCAGAGGGTATACCTCCAACCAGCTGGGATTTGGCATGCTATGAATTTTGGTGGCCTTTTCAAATCTCCATGGCCGAAGCAGTCAGGACAGAATGCGACCAACGGAGCTGAAAAAAACTTGAAGAGGCTGCCGGGGCAGGATGTTTGGCAACGTCAAACGCGCTAAAATGGAGCCAGTAGGTTTCTACACCATCTATAGACCCGGATTTGATCAGAAAATTGGGGGGAAAATTGGGATTTGATCACCAAAAAGGGGGACACATATATAACAACTGGAGAACGGGAGGATTCGATCAATCCAAAATGGAGTAAAAGGTCTAAAATGTATACCCTCTGGTAAATTAACATAACTATGGAACATCACCATTTTTAATGGGAAAACTCACTATAAATGGCCATTTTCAATAGCTTTTTGTATGTTTACCAGAGGGTAAACTGTAATTTATCTGGTACCATCAAACATGTCGACTTATCCAACCAGGAGGAACATGCTCTGCAAACTGCTCTGGAATCGGGAAGATCTCTGAAAACTCTATGTGTTCCATATCGGAACGCTATTTGGCAACAAATAATGTGGTAAAATGTGGTAAACCCCATGAAAAAACATAAACCATTGACCAACCATGACTGGGGGGGCATTTCATATCATCCCAAACAGGGTGAAAAACCCAGTGATAAACCGCTTGTGGCATTGGGTTTACCACATTAAGAAGGACAAACCCCATGTAACTTGCATATTTTTGGGTCCTGGAGTGCTGGGTGGTACAACCGCTGTGCAGTCACAAATTATTTCACTTCAGGCATGTCGCGGTTTCAATCTCCCCATTGCGTTTATAACGTATAAGTTACAGACACTCAATCACACTCAATCACAGTGGTGCCCCGAAGTCAGAAGCAGATTTATTTCCACCCATTCGACAAACAAGAACCCTTCAGACCCATTCGCTAGCCTTCTTCATGGTTCATCCCACGAATCCTAAGTAGGTTAATTCACCCCAGTGATTTCAGTGGAAAATACATGAAAATACTTCTCCCACCAAAAAACTCGAGAGATTTCACCTCGAATTCACCTGGTGGCGAACCCCACCAAGTCGCTGAAAAACACCTGGTGAACGGATGGTCAGCGCATGTCAGCTCCAGGCATCCGGCGCTGGGTGTGGTGCGCTTAGATTACGAGTATCCTCCTGCGCCCGGGGATTCTGATCATCCAGGCCGTTGTGGACTGAGAGATTTTCGTCGACCCCGATGGTACAAAGATCTGGGCCCCCAAACGACGAAATTGCGTTCAGTTGGTGCAAATAACTCCAATGTCACTATGGTTCGTTCGATAGCGTTCAGTTGGTGCGTTCATAACTCCAATGTCACTATGGTTTATGGTACCTATAACAAACTAGTATTCATGGGGTAAATCTAAACCATCATTCACATCACATTTGGTGGCCCCACGAGTTGTACAAAAAACAAGATCAAGTCGCCAAGTCGCTGGATGGATGTTGATTCACTTGATCCATCCCCATGTGATGTTTTTTTCCGACATGGAGCTTGTAACTAAAAGAATCTTGACTACAGTACTTGGAGGCTCATCCCACTTAGTAAGTGGGTTATAACCCCAGTTATAAGTGGATTAACCCTACTTATCCCATTTTGCTAAGTGGGATGAGCCACCAAGTAGCCACCTTACCGGGTTGTTCAGCGAATTATCAGAATTTCAGTGGGAATTTCAGGATAAAATGGAGCGACTGTACCATATTCTTGGGCATATTTTGTGGTGATGTTCCCTGACATTTACAGCCAAAAGACAAAGTCGTTCCTTTTTTAAAGAAATGACTACATTTAGTGGCGTCGAAGCTTTCCCTGGAAGTCGTGCCTTTTTGCAAAACGCAAGCAAACTCAAAAATAGACCTTATGTAAATTGGTTCCTGTTGCATGGCCATTAAGGAGTCAGCCAGATATACCCCAATCTGGATTTGTCCAAAAATTGAACCCCAACTCCACTCGTTCATGAGCAAAATCCCATCCTCCTAATATGAAACACCCACCCTTGACGAAACCATGGTGGATGGAGGGAATTTGCACATTCCATTGAAACCATGCAATTGGGGTGTTTTTGTTTTTGGGAGAGCAGTCATCATCTTCAATGAACAGAATCTATGTTTTTTTTAGTTTTCTACAATGTGGTGCCCCCCCCCAGTGATGTGAATGTTGGTTTAGATTTACCCCATGAATACTATGTTCGTTATTTGCGTAGAATCAACCATAGTTATTGGACTTATTGGCACTGGACCGCTATCGTCTGGGGGCCCCACATTGTAGTAACTATCGTCATTTTATGGTGATTTAACCGCCCAGAAAGGTCTCCGAAGGGTCGTTTGGGGGTCGGAAACAACTCGATCTGCTGTGGCTGTGGCTTTGCCCCAAAAGTCCATGGTGATAAACCCAATTTTAGGTGTTTTGATGAGGGGGGTTGATGATGGTTGATGATGGTTGATGATGTTCATGGGCTTGGTAATCCATGGTGGTAAATCATGGAAAAAGCACCAAGGGGGTTGATGATGCTTGATGATAGCTTTTTTTTTTTCGTATGCACCAATGCATCAACCATTATAGATCAACATATATAAACCATCATCAAGCATCTGCATCATCGCATCACTTGGTTTATTGCACCTATGCGGGATGACATTTTTACCACATGAATCTGGTGGTGAATTTTTCGGGTTAATCGACTGTTGGGTTTACCATTGTTTACCACATGAATTCATCATTGATATCACTAATTGCTGAGCTGCGTTGATATCTGGTTGGTGGTTTGGATTATTAGGATTATTTGCTCATTAATATTGGGAATGTCATCATCCCAACTGACGAACTCATATTTTTCAGAGGGGTAGGTATACCACCAACCAGTATATGTCAATATATCCATGTGGGGTTTGTTACAAGGAAAATGATCGACTTGACCAGTCCACTGCTCAAAACCGGGTTTGGTTGATGGTTAGTTGATTTTTTTTATACAACATTCAACAACAATTAGGGATTATATATATATATATCAATGAATATTTTCATATATCAATCTTTTAATATTAATATATTACTATATATGTTAATATTAAATATAACCATATACTACAGTATTGTCTAACCTTTATATATGATTGATTTTCCTTGGGTTCTCACCATCCGTTGCGACGTTTACAACGCCATCTCCGTTGACGTCCTACGAATCCCAGGGAGCTTTGGCTACGACGTCTACTATCGTTGCGTGCCGGGGCTCACCTTTGAAATGTGCCAGGCCTGCCGCAACGCGGTGTTTTCAAAAACGCCAAGGCAAAGTGATAAAGACAACCATAGTTAGTGGATTAATGTGGGTGAAACAATGATAAACAACCCATTTGGGCATGGTTTATACCATCCATTTATGGTGATTTGGGGGATGGTTTATTATTGATATTGTATTCATGGTTACTCACAGTTACCCTTTGGGAAACTAGCAGTTTGCTATGGGAGCCATGGCCCATAGAAATAGATGATTGACCGAACTTAACAATGGTGATTTTCCATAGCAAACTGTTAGTTTACTGGAGGGTAACTGTTGTTTAATACATGGTTATGCATCAATAATAATGGTTGACGTTTTAATGATTGGATTATGATTAGGTTAGCTAATACGGGTTAATTATAGCTGATAATGTCTTTTATTGTCGAAGATAGTGATAATGGTTTATATTAGTTAAATGATGGCTCAACGTTAACTGGATGGCTAGTTAAATCCTGAATAATCTGGATTGCGACTTCAGTAGGAATATCTACATTTCCCAGCTAAGTTTTTTTTTGGAGGGTATCTAAGATTGGCATACTAGCCAATTATAAAATTGTATGATCTTCCAAGTATGTCCAGTGATGTTCAGTTTTTTCAACAATAAGGAATTATGATGATTTACCCATCACGGTGTCTTCAAACGTGGCTGGCTGGGAAATCCCCCAAAAATGGAGGTGTCTAGCAAGGAAAATCATCTATAAAACAATAAATTTACGTTGCCATGTTTGATTACCAGAGGATAAATGGGTTGAATATTTTTGCACTCCAAGCAGCATAAGTAGCTAAGTTGCTTATTTATATTTGATATCAGCAGGGTTTGTGCTCGATATATCCAGATTACGCTTGATGTTATGAACCAGCAAACATCACTGGGCACCTTGTAGTTGACCCATAAACATTGGGTGTAAAAGTGCTAAACTGTTGGAGTAAATACCAACGTTCATGGGTGAGTCCCAATTTGTTTTGGGTAGATTGTTGACCCAATAATGATCACCCACGATTTATTTGTGGGATGGGATGATGAATATGAACGATTGTCTTCAATACGAACCTCCCATGATATGTTATAAACTAGATTGGGTGGTCATATTTATCACACGATTATTATACTATATTATGCTAAATTTACAATATAGTTTACTATATTTATAAGGGCCAAACAGTTATTTTAGTTATTTTGGTCATTAAACTAAAGAAATATCAAAGCTGCCTAATTGGGTGAGTCAAGTCGGGGTCCCCAAAATAGTGATGATTCCACTCATGAAGAACAGTACCCCAACAGAATTCACCGGTTGATGAATCGGGGAGCATTTGGGCGGCAATGAAAGTACCCTCTCGTTATTTAACATAGCTATGGAAAATAACCCATTTACAAATGATTTTCCCAGTAAGAAACTTCCATTTATAAGGGATTTTCTAGTTCGCTATGTTAAATAACCAGATGGCAAGCCTTACTCCCAGTAGTAAACTCCCATCAAAGACCAATTTTTGGCCCCAGCTCAAGTTCCCAAGAAGACACCGATGATGATGGCTGATTCGAAGATCGTCATGTGGATGTTGGTTTTTACGGACAGTGAAAAAGATATTAACCATGCAGGGGCATGGAATTGGGATGCTGGAATTCTTGCAACTGGTCGGGCTTTCTGGCTTCATTGAGAGAACCTAGCTGATGTCGTTTTTCTTCCATATCTGATTATCATGTCGAGTCTTCAAAGACCAAAGCCGCTGGATGCTTCGGTCAGAAGTGGCCGCCATGCAGCTAGCAATTTCAGGATCCAAGGAACTGAAAAGTGGGAGCTTTGCAAACAGACATCCCACGTGTTTATGTATTATATGTATATATATATATGTATATATATATATGTATATATATATATGGAGGTGAATTGGTACGAAAAGAAAAGGATATGTTGGCAGGGAACTTCCGGTATGGGAAGACCATCATGATCACGGACCTCATGTACAAGTGCAGCTCGAACTCGAGAGGGATGACTAACATCCAATATGGGCTCGACGAGATTACGGTCATTGACATCAACAGCTTCAAAGGCACGTCTAAGGCCCAGAAGTTCTTTGATGCGGTTGAGCACTTGAAGAGGAATGTGATGCCAGACCTAGCAACCGAAGAGAACGTGACAAACCATTTTTGGGTATCTTTCGTGTTCCTCACCGCAGACCATCATCCATACTTTGTGTTGGTGGAACGCGACTTTGCCGAGCAGTTTGCCGAGGCAATTCGAGGAGTCGACAAGATGGCGACCCGACCGATCTACAGGTATGAAGCTAACGCACAAAAGATATATATATATATATATCTACATATGCAATATACATGCGTATTTTCCAATCTTCATGAATAAATTACTGATTGGTGGTTTGGAACATGGCTTTTATTTTTCCATTCAGTTGGGAATGTCATCATCCCAACTGACGAAGTCATATTGTTCAGAGGGGTAGGTCAACCACCAACCAGATTAGTATTACCCTCTGGTAAACATACAACAAACTATGGAAGATCACCATGCTATTAGTGGGAAAACTCACTATTTAACAATGGCAATTTTCCAGTTCGCAAACTGTTAGTTTACCAGAGGGATACTCTCAACTACTAGAGGGTCTAACATGGTCTACCTAGGGTCCATTTTCCAAAAGGTCTGACATGCCTTGAATTCAGTTTAGACCCTATCCCGGTACCATGTCAGACCCTTGGAAGCAGAGAAGGAAATTCAGTCTAGACCTTTTGGACTAAGTCATACAGAACTTCATGTTAGACCCTGTGAAGGGATGTAAAGGATGAAAGATCATTCAGAACATGTGGCCACCGAGAACTCAAACTGGTACCAACATGTCTCAACATGTCTCAACCACATGA
The DNA here is from genome assembly GCA_947184155.2 of Cladocopium goreaui. Taxonomy (NCBI): domain Eukaryota; class Dinophyceae; order Suessiales; family Symbiodiniaceae; genus Cladocopium; species Cladocopium goreaui. Next base: position 715,415 of record CAMXCT020005223.1, read on the forward strand.
CTGCTGTCTCAAGAGAAAAGACATCGGTGGTGAAAATTGTTGCAACTTCCATTTTGCCATCTTGCCATCTGGGAGTTGGACCACTAGAATCTAAAGGCTTCCCATCACCTGAAGTTGGGGCGTGCATTACATGGGAGGGTCTGACATGGTGTTTCCTGAGCCATCAAGGTTGAAACCATGCCTGACATCTTGGGTAACACCATTTCAGACCCTTCAACTCCATGAAAAATCATTCAGAACATATGGCCACCGAGAACTCAAACTGGTATCAACATGTCTCAACATGTCTCAACCACGTGACTGCTGTCTTAAAAGAAAAAACATCGCTGGTGAAAATCGTTGCAACTTCCATTTTGCCACCTTGCCATCTGGGAGTTGGACCACTAGAATCTGAAGGCTTCCCATCACCTGAAGTTGGGGCGTGCATTACATGTGAGGGTCTGACATGGTGTTTCCTGAGCCATCAAGGTTGAAACCATGCCTGACATCTTGGGTAACACCATTTCAGACCCTTCAACTCCATGAAAAATCATTCAGAACATGTGGCCACCGAGAACTCAAACTGGTACCAACATGTCTCAACATGTCTCAACATGTCTCAACCACGTGACTGCTGTCTTAAGAGAAAAGACATCACTGGTGAAAGTTGTGCGACCTTTCCATCTGGGAGTTGGACCACTAGAATCTAAAGGCTTCCCATCACCTGAAGTTGGGGCGTGCATTACATGGGAGGGTCTGACATGGTGTTTCCTGAGCCATTAATGTTGAAACCATGCCTGATATCTTGGGTAACACCATTTCAGACCCTTCAGCTCCATGAAAAAATTCAGAACATGTGGCCACCGAGAACTCAAACTGGTATCAGCATGTCTCAACATGTCTCAACCACGTGACTGCTGTCTTAAGAGGAAAAACATCGCTGGTGAAAATCGTTGCAACTTCCATTTTGCCACCTTGCCATCTGGGAGTTGGACCACTAGAATCTGAAGGCTTCCCATCACCTGAAGTTGGGGCGTGCATTACATGTGAGGGTCTGACATGGTGTTTCCTGAGCCATCAAGGTTGAAACCATGCCTGACATCTTGGGTAACACCATTTCAGACCCTTCAACTCCATGAAAAATCATTCAGAACATGTGGCCACCGAGAACTCAAACTGGTACCAACATGTCTCAACATGTCTCAACCACATGACTGCTGTCTTAAGAGAAAAGACATCGCTGGTGAAAATTGTTGCAACTTCCATTTTGCCATCTTGCCATCTGGGAGTTGGACCACTAGAATCTGAAGGCTTCCCATCACCTGAAGTTGGGGCGTGCATTACATGTGAGGGTCTGACATGGTGTTTCCTGAGCCATCAAGGTTGAAACCATGCCTGACATCTTGGGTAACACCATTTCAGACCCTTCAACTCCATGAAAAATCATTCAGAACATGTGGCCACCGAGAACTCAAACTGGTACCAACATGTCTCAACATGTCTCAACCACATGACTGCTGTCTTAAGAGAAAAGACATCACTGGTGAAAATTGTGCCATCCTGCCATCTGAGAGTTGGACCACTAGAATCTGAAGGCTTGCCATCAACCCTGCTGTGCTGGACCGCTGGGTTCCAGGATGTATCAGGATGTCACACGGGGGAAGGGTCTACAATGAAGTTACCTTGTGCATGCTGTTCGCTCATAGTAGTTGTTCCAGGTCCCTATGCAAGGGTCTGAGATGTTTGCAGGCAACTTTTGTTAACGCCTAGGGTTTTTCATTCCAGACCCCATGTCACGAGGAGGGTCTACAATGAAAATCCCTAGGGTCCCTAGCTAGTAGTTGCCAGGATCCAGAGGGTATATCCGATTAATATCCCATTGAATCACTATAAAATCCCATTGAATCACTATAAATCCCATTAAATCACTATCAATCACCAATCAGGATGAAAAAATTGACAGCAAACCAGATTAGAAACCCCATGGTACAACCACGGTGAAGCCCGCCAGCCACCGTTTTTTCCCGCGTCAGTCGGGCCAATTCACCGAGCTGGTGGAGCGTCGCTTTGCGGATGCCATCAAGCACCTTGAGGCGACTCGCCGAAAAACCCGGCCTGATCTGGGATTTTCTAGTGGTTTAATGGGATTTTATAGTGGTTTAATGGGATTTATAGTGATTTAATGGGATTTAATGGGATTTTATAGTGGTTTAATGGGATTTATAGTGATTTAATGGGATTTAATGGGATTTTATAGTGCTTTCATGAAATTGATAGTGATTTATAGTGATTATATAATGGGATTTATAGTGATTTAATGGGATTTTATTGTGGTTTAATGGGATTTATAGTGATTTAATGGGATTTATTGTGATTCAATGGGATATCCTCTGATAAAGTAGCATAAAATAACTATGGAAATTGGCCCATAGAAATAGTTGATCTACCTATGAGAAGAATGGTGATTTCCCATAGCTATGTTAGTTTGCCAGAGGGTAATGGTGTGTGTTGTGGTTACGAATGGTTAATAGTTAATAGTGGTTAAACATAGTGATTTTCATGGTGAGTAATGATTGATAATGACCATCAATAGACTAAACCATTACTTGGGGGTACGCGCCCACGAATCGTAAATAGGTGATATGTGGACGATGAGCCAGGTGGGATCAGTATAAATCACTATAAATCACTATAAATCCCATTAAACCACTATAAAATCCCATTAAAGTGGGATGCATATCCAAGTGGGCATGACCGGCTTACCAACTGGCTACAACCATGATGAGTTAACCACCATGTCCCACTTCGAATGTGGGTCCCCTAGAGCGCCATGGCTATATATCATTATATATCCACAATTTTACTGGAACTGCACTTCCAAGTCGCAACCCCACAAAAATAAATGCCTTTATAGGTAGATCATCTATAAGTGGGCCATCTGTATCCATCGGTACCATAGCTGAATTGATGAACGCAATCCTAGTAACCATGGTAGATATAGTGGAGTCAAAAACCAACCCCAGCAAGCGCGAACCGCAAGGTGAGGCTCCTAAACGTGATGTAAAAACGTTAACCTGTAAACTACCCTCTGGTTATTTAACATAGCCATGGAAAATGGCCCATTTATACATAGATGGTTTACCTGGGTTTACCCATTAAAAATGGTGATTTTCCATGGCTATGTTAAATAACCAGATGGTACATGAACCAGTTCGATACATCTACGACAACCACCATCGTTATTGGAGTGATGTTTGTCGACTTAGCCGACTTAGCGATTTCGTCAAGGTCCCGCCTTGCACGTAGCTGATGATCGACCACTGGTGAATCTTAGTTTGGGTTTGTTATAGATGCAACTTCACAAGTTGAGAAACATCCTGGTTGGTTTGTTTCTAATAAGGTATTTGACCTGGTTGGTGGGTTCAAACATTTTTTATTTTCCATAACATATGGGATAATCCTTCCCATTGACTAATAATTGACTTTCATATTTTTCAAGATGGTTATTGCACCACCAACCAGTGACAGTAAACCATCCTACGAAGAGGACTTTATGAATTTGTGTCTGGCCCTATTTATGGGATAATGTGTTTATTATGACCCGTTTTTTATCGGATAAGTGCTTATTATGACCCCCAATATGATTGGTAACTGGGATGGAAACTTGTTATTGTTGAGTAACACGAACGTGATCGAACGTGTATCTGTATGATTTCTATTTGTAGAGGTGTATGCAAGATTTGCATATGTTTAACGTGTGCGCATACATGCATATCAATGTGTCTTTGCGTGCATTTGTATTTAGTTCTATTGGATGGATGTACTGGATACCACAATCTCACCCGAAGTTTCAGAATCTCAGGGAGCAGCAAGAAGACGGTGTGAATATGTGCTTGGTGCCTTCGGGGAGTATATCGATGCATAGACCCGGACCTGGTATTTATTTTCCATGGTTTGTTTTGTAGGGGTAAGATTATTGTCAGTGGATTGGTCGAGGGACAAACTACAGGAAAGCCTCATATTTAATGGGACAATTAGTCGTTTCCTGTAGATTTTCCTTCAACATTTTCAACCAATCCAACGTAATACCTCACCGAAAAGCGTTTTTAATGTTGTTGTTGTTGTTGTTGTTTGTTGTTGTTTTTGTTGTTTTTTGTTGTTTTTTGTTTTTTGTTGTTTGTTGTTTGTTGTTTGTTGTTTGTTGTTGTTGTTGTTGCTGTTGTTGTTGTTGTTGTTTGCCACTAACTGCTACCCTTTAGCAATCAAACATGGGCTGAGAATTCCACTCGAAGGAAGTGTTTGCATCCGTGGGGATTGATCCATTATTCCATTATTTCAATACGCCCTAATAATTATAGAAAAAAATAGTTTATCATTGAATGATTGAGGAATATCGAGGAACTATTGATTGATTAGTTTAACTTAATGATATCTATTGAATGATTTTCATTTCCCAGTTGATGCTTCCTCAACAGATATCATTCCATTATTGCAAAAGAAAAATCAATGATATTCCCATTTCCCATTATAATTCCTGTATACCTATACCCTCCATATACCCCCAAAAATAGTAGTAACGGTTTGGGTAAACCACCATTTTTATGGGTACAAACGAAGGGTCTAGGTATATTCGTAGTTTTGTTCCAATTCATTATTCCCAACATTCCCATCATATTCCCATGTCCCATTATATTCGCATTTTATTTGCATAATATTCCCATCTATATTGTAATTTTAGTCGCTCCATAAATGAGCTGGTTGGTGGTTTGGAACATGTTTTATTTTTCCATATATTGGGAATAATAATCCTAACTGACTTTCATATTTTTCAGAGGGGTAGGTATACCACCAACCAGATGAGGCTCCCTCAAATTCTCAAGGTAGTACTGTGGGGATTTGAGAATTCCCATATGAAATTCCCAAATTCCCATTAAATTACCCATTTTAGTCCCATTCTATTTCCAATTTCCCATAAAAAAATCCACATAATATATCATTATATATATATATTAATATACATGTTATATTTCCAATTCAACTATTCTTTCAAATTCATTGTTCCCATAATTCCCATGATATTCGCATTATATCCCCATTTCTTGCCACTTGACTCCTGATGTTCACCTCGTTTTTCGACCGCGTTTTTGTGGTTCGACCTATAGGCGCGTGGTGCGTCGGCCATCACTGGAGACTGCGGTTTCATGATGGCCTTTCAAGTCCTGGCCAGGCGGACGTGGAAAAAAGCTGGGAGTTGAATGGAGTCGATAGATATTTCACGTACATATATATATATATATAAATAATATAATGATCATAATGTATGCACACTAATTATCTATAATATCTATCTGTATATATATATATCATACATATATGGTATCTATATAAAATACACAAATATGTTGTATACATATATGTCCATAAATAATTACACACATACCACATATAAAGATACAATGACTACTATGCAATCGACCGACTCTCTTGGTTTCACGGCGGAAACAATTTCAGGATATGACCAGGTACCATCAGGGACAGTGAAGATCTTTGAAACATCAAAATCATCAAAATTGGTGGCACCTGATTTTGAGACCCAAATCTTATGTGATATCTAAGATACCTTACTTGGTGGCTCATCCCACGGCTCGTAAGTGGGTTATAACCCCAGTTATAAGTGGATTAACCCTACTTATCCCATGTAAATCACTGGGGTTATAACCCACTTACTAAGTGGGATGAGCCACCAAGTATCTAAGATACCTTACCCTTCTGTACATTTGAAACTGTGTATAGAATGTATAGCTGTGATTGGTTCCACCTCGTGCGGCTCTACTGCTAGTTGAAAATGCTTAGATTTGTGCTACGGCACGGAATATGTACAAAATACCTTAGCGGAAATCACCTTTGTATACGAAGTATCTGCTGATATCTGGATGCACACAAACCTTCAAACTGGGTCAACTGGTTAGATTTGAACTGTGGTAAAATGTACTAAACAGCTAAACAATAGGTTTTTTGACAGATATAAATCAGATTCACCATGAACCAAGGTAAATGATGAGCAAGTGGTGAGTCCATTGTGAATTCGTACTTGGGGATGAGGATAGTCAAAACTGTGGTACAGTAGCCTGTCCCTGTTCAATATCCAAATGATAAAGATATTTGTCATCTGGTTGGTGGTTTGGAACATTTGGATTATTTTTTCCATTAATATCGGGAATAATCATCCCAACTGACTATCTCATTTTTCGGAGGGGTAGGTATACCACCAACCTGTGAAGATCATTGTCATTTTGTTGTGATGTATACTCCATTTTTTTGTGACTCCGAGGGTACCACATTCAAATACCCTCTGGTAATGACTAAAAGTTTGCGAACTGGAAAATGACCATAGAAATAGTGGATTTACCCATTGAAAATTGTGATTTTCCATAGTTATGTTATACAGTTTATCAGAGGGTATTTGTCAATTTTGGAATCATTTTGTGCACTTTCAAATCGGTGCCTGTTGGTTTTTAGGACAAGAATGTTCATGGATTCCAGTCGCTGACAAAATCAATGAAAGCAGATCATAGCAGATCTAAGACCGCAGATTAAAAATCCTCTGGTCAACTAACAGTTTGCGAATTGGAAAATCTCCATTCTTAATTAAGATAAACTATTTCTATGGCTCATTTTCAATAGCCAACTGTCCCAAAGCCCCAGAGGCTACGATTTTTGGGGTGACCTTCGTCTGCCAGGAAGATTGCGAGTAAACCCATCTTCATGTCCTCGATGGTGGCGGGCCCGAACAACTGGGCGAGTCCTCCAACTTAGGAAGTGGCAACGACCGAGAACTGAAGCGTGATGTTTAGAGTTGTTTGAAAAACACGTTTCGTAAGTTCTCCAACTTATCCGAAATCATTTCCAGTTTAGGAGAGATGTATAGACTGAAGGTAGCCACCGCCACTTAAATCCCGTGAAATCCAATTAAATCACCACACATTAAATCAAATAATTATTACATTGGAAATTATTTTGCACGACAGAAACACGGGATAGACTGAAGGTAGTAACACCGCCACTTCAAAAAGATCCCCGGATTCTGGTACCAAGTTCAGGGTCCCCTTTTTTCTCCGAGGCTTGTTGGTCGAATTGTTTTTTTTTCAATGATCAACATGTGGGTGTGTCAAAGCAAAACAAACCAAAGTCGATGTTTCTTGATTTCTTATAGAATTTTATCACATTTTTGTTTGTTCGAATATGGGTTTGTCATGTGTTATCATGCATTATATATCTTTTAGAAGAAATCCACACAATTTTATGATTTTAAAACCATGATTTTCTCATGACGATGGTTATCACCCCATATTGGGGTAAATTGACCAACCTGAGGGTCTAGGTCTACCTTGCCTACGTCAAAATGTCAAGCCAAAAACATTTCTTCAAGATACGGCCCCCCGATTGGAACCTTGAGATTCACTCCATACAACTTAGTGAAATTCCTTATAGACCCAAACATTAATCAAGCGAAAAACATAAACAACTTAGTTATCTAAATCCCATTCAATCACCTTCATCAGCCAAATCCACTAAATCATAATTAAATCATCATTTTTGCTGTTAGATTAAGACACCAGAGGTGTGAATAAAATAAAACACCAACCAGCCATCGGCATCCAATGATGCCAATGAAAGTAGCACTGTTGATGGATTGATATAAGGGTTTATAACGGCTGATTTGTTGATTGATATACTAACATATTAAAATAAGAGCTTATTGGATCATAACCCTCAATATTTCTTATACTGACATATCATTTTAACATGTTATAGATTTGGGATCAATTATTATCTGGTTGATGGTTCGGAACATGAGTTTGATTTTTCCATTCAGTTGGGAATGTCATCATCCCAACTGACGAACTCCATCATTTTTCAGAGGTGTAGGCTCAACCACCAAGCAGTTGTGATCCGAAATAGAATTACAACCAATGGGATTTGATCAATAAACCAACCGTTTTTTAATAAGCAGTTATATCCCATTATAATATATAGATCATCCTTAATAATGCTTATTTATTTATAAATATATTGCTTGGCAAATCAATATTGCTTATTTAAAATATTGGAATACTTAATCATATTATAGACTAACAGTTTTTCCCGTTATGATCCATATTATATTGGAATACTTAATTACCAACCAATATCATGGGATGGGATTTTAGAGGTCTTCGCTGTTCATCGATTGATTCGATGCGGCTGGGCGCTTGGCGCGGCGCCCATGCGGCTGCTAAGGTACAGTGTCCCATCATCGCAGCATCGCTGGATCCAGGTTGGGGCTATGGATCCGGATTTCTGGGGGATTTTTGTTGGGGATTTCATGGGATTTCAATTGTTTTTTTTGGGGGTACAACAGGAGGTTCATGAAATTGGGGATTCAATGGGGATCAAAATATAGCAATGGAACAATGATGGTGAAACGCGGGCCACGTGGAGATGGGAATGGCCAACCACGACCCAAGTGGTGATTGTTGACCAACGATACCAACGATACCTCATCCAGGGAGCCGTGAAAGTGGTGAAAGTGGTAGCTACGCCGTAACGCCCTGTGCACTGGAGTTTTTCCCTACTTCTCGCCTAATAACTGTAATAACTGGAATGAACCAGCAAGTGATGATATTTTTAGATCTGGATGATTTAGTAGAAATATTGATCATGTCAGTGGGAATTTCAGGATCCTAAAATGGAGGTACTGTACCATATAAGGCCATATTTTGTGGGGATATTCCCTTACATAGGCCTTACATAGGCCTTATATATGGTAGGTACCTCCAATCAATCGGTTCCTGAAATGGCCATTGAAATATTGATCATGATTGATCCTTCTGAAAGGTTGAGATTTAACCAACAGATTTCTGATGCAAAAATCATTGGCCCCATAAAATTCGGATCATTGGCCCTACGATAACAGTTATTTTCAGGTTGGTGAATTATGAAAAAAATGGATTAACATATTATGAATATGTTAAACATTTAAAATGGCCCTACATACAGCAGTTTATTAAAATATGATTCTGGATTATCCTGTGTCCTGTAACTGTAGTTTACTATGGATGACCTTACCCAGATGCTCCATGGTGCTGGAATATTTACCTACAAAACTGGGCAATTTTTGGTGTTTTTATGTAGGTGTGCATATTCCAGCACCATGGTTCAAATGGGTTATGGCAGTTGATTATCGCAACAATTAAAATATTAAAATATGATTCTGTATTATCATGGATTGTCCTGTAACTGTAGTTTATTAATGTTTATTATGGATGATCTTATGGCAGTTGATTATCGCAACACAGGCTTGTTACTTTTTGGTTTGCCAAGAAGATGCCGAAGTCAACAAGCTTCCCGGTTCCATCAGTCGATGAGTCGATGAGTCGATGAGATGTACATACTGTAGGCCAGCGAAATCCTGCACCAAACGGATGGTTGAAAGCCTATACACTCTGGTAAACATACAAAAAAGTATGGACAATCACCATTTTCAATGGGTAAATCCACTATAATTTTTGATTTCAACGTTAAATTACCAGAGGGTAAAGAATGGGATGTTTACCAGGTGTTCAACTGTTCGATTTTGCGATTGCTATACAGGATCACTTGGATTACTTGCTGGCGAACTACCCGCGAATCCTTAAGCTTAGTTCACCCTAGTAATCAGTGGACAATACCCTACTTATCCGAAAAAATAAAAAACCAGGGATATAACCTACGAATTGTAAGTGGGATGAGCCACTTTTCTTTTGCTTGGGATTCTATGGTTATAACAGTTATAACTTTTAACCCTATGGCCAGTTAATTCTATGGATATATACAGGGATCACAACTGGACTTGTTGGATCTCCAAGGATCCTAACAGTTAAGGTTCGTTCACCCTAGTTAGAAGTGGACAATTCCATACTTTTACATCTTATAACCTACTATCAACGGCCATGACTCAGGAACCGATGGATTGGAGGTACCGATTCCATATATAAGGCCAATTTTTCAGGCCTATGTAAGGGAATATCCCCACAAAATATGCCCTTCTATGGTACAGTACCTCCATTTTAGGATCCTGGAATTCCCATTGATACTAGGATTTTTGGGATGCACCACCAAGTATAAGAACTGAATGATTTCCCAAGCGATATGAAATGACATGGCAAGATCGAATTGGGTATACATGGCCGTTTTTCTACATCCATGTCAACCAATGCCATTAGAATTATCTATATGTGAAACAACTGTGGTATGATTCAGACGATCACGCTTGAGGACGGCAGCAGGAAACTTCCCCAGTTGTATCCCAACTAAAATTTGTTCAGTACATAGGTGGCTTTGCAACTATTGATTGCAGACTTATATACCCAGATGCTCCATGTATGGTATATTTACCTACATTTGGGTGATTTTTAGGGCACATGTTGGTAAATATTCCATACATGGAGCATATGGGAGCATATGCATCAATGTTCTAAACAAAACCAAGTGTTTTTTTCTAATTTCAAGCCATTGCAGGTCTGCATACCTATGTAATCACATAAATATGTAGGCATATATCTGGGTAAATTATAACAACCTCACTGCGACCGAGCCCTGGAATCATGGTTTTTATGTGGGAAATCATCCCCAAATGGCCTTAATTCAGTTTAGTGAAATATTATAATTTACCCATATATACATATATATATATATAAATTATATATTGAGGTAAAAGGCTCGGCAAACGATGCAGTTAACTTTGTACTTGGAGGATACATGGACTGTGCTTGGGGTTGCCCCGAGTCGTGTTCAAAACCCCTGTTGATTGATGGTTGGTGCGGGGATTATACTAACCAATATATATATATATGTATATATATATATATTATAGATATATTATGTATATATACCCTTTGGTAATTTAACATAGCTATTGAAAATGGCCATTTAGTTTGTTGATTTTCCCATTAAAGAATGTTATTTTCCATAGTTTTTGATTGTTTACCAGATGGTATTTTTTCCAATATATATATATACACACCCAATAGTTAGGATAATCAATCAATATATATATATATGGTTAGTATAATCATATGGTTGATATATGGTTGGTCCTAACCAATATATATATATACACACATATTGGCGACTATAGCCCAATAGGAAAATCCCCATTCACCTAGTAGAATGAAACGACAAGCTTTTGAAACACTGCTCAGTTAGCAAGTCTCCATTCAGTCGGATTTCCCTCTGGTAAACTAATATAACTATATAGAAAATCACCATTTTTAATGGGTAAATCAACTATAAATGGGGTATTTTCAATAGCTACGTTAAATTACCAGAGGGTAGTTTCCATTAATATCCCATTGAATCACTATAAAATCCCATTAAAACACCATAGAATCCAATTAGATCCCATTTTCCTTTTGGTCCAATGGGTGAACGAACCAACTGGTCCAATTGGTGAACGGTTCACGCTGGTGGCACTTCAGATGATCCTCCAAGTTTTGGTTGATGTTCTCGTTGTGCGAAGGTCATTCCCCCCATTCATCCGGCTTGATATATCCATTAAAACTGGGTAAATTATAACGACCTCACTGCGACCTCACTGGAATCATAGTTAATAAGGGGAATCATCCCCAAATGGCCTTAATTCAGGTTAGTCAAAATATTATAATTTACCCAGATATATATATATATATCCATTAAAAGGAACCCCTAATAGTGCGATGACCATACCCCATATAGATAAATATAGATCCAGAGGATCTTTTGACCACTGCAAACATGGCTTGTGAATAAGATCTAAAATCTAAAGTCGTTCTGAAACCGACGCTCAGATGATGACATCCTGATTTTGACGGCCAATAGCGAGTCTTTGAAACCACAGAATCTCGGCTTTTTTCATGGGGTCTGGGAACGACCTGCTGAAGGGGGGATCAGGCGTTGGATCTTAGGGATCGCTGGAGTGTCACGGAAGATGTAAACCAAAAAACACGGAAGATGTCCTTTGGAACAGCACAAACCAATTGACAAAAAGAATCAACATACTGTAGGTTACAAGCCTCCAGTCACACCTTTTTATAAACCAGAGAGTCTCAATGGGAGTCTTAACATCTTGTTATTTAACATAGCAAACTAGAAAATCCCTTATAAATGGAGGTTTCTAGCTGGGAAAATTCACTATAAATGGGCCATCTATACCATGGCTATGTTAGTCATAACCAGAGGGTAGATCATTTTCTCATGATATGTTAGGTCCTAGGTCTTCGTCCCCGGCCCCGGCCTTTGAGCAACTGGATGGGTAGAAACGAACAAATCCTGAAGAGTGTAGCGTGCTATGGTAAACTGTACTCATTTAAGCTAAGAATTAGTTTGTTTTGACAGTACTGTATCGAAGATTCACCATTCCATCAATGGTATTCCATGGTAAAGTGTACTAGCTTAAGCGAAGAATAGTTTTTTTTTGCGTATCTAAGATTGGCAAAGTTAATGTGGGGTTTTCCAATGCCATAAACAAGAATGGAACTAGCTCTGAGAAAAACCATAAAAGTGGTGATGGAATGGGGATGGTTTATGGCATTGGGTTTACCACATTAGCCTCTGGTAAACTAACATAACTATGGAAAATCACCATTTTCAATGCGAAAATCAACGATTTCTATGGCCATTTTCAATAGCAAACTGTTAGTTTACCAGAGGGTATTTGTTTTCTGGAATTTGGCAACCCAGTTGTTTTACACCCTAGAGTTCAACGAAACACACAAAAAAGTTGCATCTTGATTCTTTATATAATTACCCTTCGGTTAGTTAACATAGCCAATGGAAATCACCATGTTCATTTTTTTTGTGGTAAATCATCTATCAAAGTTATCAAAGTTATCTTAATGGTTAGTTTTAGCCATTTACAAAAAAAAACAAAAAATCCAGCCCGTGCCCGCCCAGGAAGGAAATTCTCTTGACGAGTTGTGGCTTTGATGTCAGCAAGGAGCGGGATGATCCGCCAGAATCCTCCTGGAATCCATGGCTTTACCCTCTGGTAAACATACTACTGGGTAAATTAAACATTATAACAACCTCACTGCGACCTCACTGGAATCATGGTTAATAAGGGAAATCATCCCCAAACGGCCTTAATTCAGGTTAGTGAATTATTCTAATTTACCCAGATTGATAGATGTGGCCGTGTTTTTATAGCACCCCAAAAGAGGCAAGAGTTCGTAACATCGAGTTGAATAATGTGATACATTGAAGCTTTTGTATTTGGGGCTACTATACAATCTATACATTTACAGAATATGGGTGTAACTTTGCTTTTTCAGGATATTTCATATACAGTAATTGATATCAATCAGTGCAGGAATATGACCAGCCCCATGCATCCCGTGCTTTGATCATGGGCAAATATAGGGGTCGCTTTGGTATACTATTGTGTATCATCTACAGGATGGGGCCCCCAGTGATGTGAATGTTGGTATAGATTTACCCCATGAATACTATGTTCGTTATCTAGTTATCTGGTTCGTTATATCTACCGACCAGAGTCACCCTCTGGTAATTAAACATAGCTATAGAAAATCACCATTTATAATAGGTAATTCAACTATAAATGATCATTTTCAATGGCTTTTGTATGTTTACCAGAGGGTATATCCAACTAATATCCCATTGAATCACTGTAAATGGGCCATTTTCCAGTTCGCGAACTGTTAGTTCGTTTACCAGAGGGTAATTCAGCCACAAGCATCAGCCATTTTTTTCTGCTTGGTGGTGACTGGAACCATGGAATTTTCCCATCAACAATAGGGACTTAATATGGGTTTTTATGGGACTTAATATATCTTAATAATATAATATATCTTAATATGGACTGAAAAAATGGTTGGTGGTGACTGGAACCATGGATTGGATTCGAAGTCCATATTAAGATATATTAAGTCCCATAAAAACCCATATTAAGTCCCTATATTGTTGATGACTTTCCAGAAGAGACGAATCTCAGGATCCCAGGCTTCATCCCAACACCGATCCTGGGCTGGCCATGGTGACGGGGGATCCCCCATTAACTTCAGAAACCCCCATATGGCAGGTGAAATGTTGGGTTTATAACATTAAAAATTCATGACTTATCATAGTACAACATAGTACAACCTAATCTTTTTCATTATGTGATCATACTTCCTTATGACAACAAATCGAAACATCACAATATAAATCCCCTTGAAATCACATTGAAAACTCTCTGTTTTCACAGGAGAGGTTCCATATCCATGGCTGCGAAGACGTACCGGGCTTCGAAGCGGTGTCCTTGGGCCAAAAGGTGGGGAGAGCTGGGGGGGATCTCGGGGATTCAATGCGAGATTCAGAAGGGATTTTCATGGCTGGTTGGTGGTGACTGGAAATATGGAATTTTCCTGGTTAATCTATGGTTAATCTATGGTTAATCTATGGTTAATCTATGGTTAATAATCTAATAATGGTTAATATTTGGAATAACAATATAGTCTGGTTGGTGGTTTGGAACATGAATTTTATGACTTTCCATATATTGGGAATAATAATCCCAACTGACGAATTCATATTTTCAGAGGGGTAGGTATTCCACCAACCAGATGGGATTTTCATGGGCATGAATCGGATGGAAATGGTTCACAATTTTTTTGGACATAGCGAACTATAGAAACCACGTGCAACTCACGCTATGTTTGAAACTCACGCGATGTTCGTCCCGAGATGGTCCGAAGGGCTTCGCCAGAAGTGAAAATGTCTGGGGATGATATGCTTACTGGGGCTTACTGTTGGCGATGAGAAACAACTACTAGGATAGAGGACGTAGTTGTTGTGTAGTGGTTATATAACTGTTGGCATGAATTCCGAAGTTTACTACTAGGTCGATGAGAAACATACTGTTACTGACCAACAAACCACTTAGGATATTTATATACATACATACAGTACATAAATATATATATATAATATATATACATGTTTCCCGGCTTGGGCAGAGAGAGAGAGTCAAGATTTCATAGGAAAATCCATGGAAATTCCTGTGGATTTTCACAGCCAGGTGGATGTGGAAAAGGTGCAGCCAGGCGGAGCGGCAAACATACTGAGTCAACTTTGGTGCTCGTTTGGAGTATTTCTTGGTTATACCCTCCAGTAAACTAACAGTTCGCTATGGAAAATGGACCATTTATAGATGATTTACGTATTGAGCATGGTGATTTTCTATAGCTATGTTAGTTTACCAAAGGGTATATGGAAAATTGTTTGGGGCCTATTTGTTGATATGTGTTTGCTCGATTATTTCCAAGTATGATTAATCGACTGGGTCAACCTTGTGTTTTGGCTGGGGGGCTATTTAACTATGTGTTTGTTTTTTTCCAAATTGGACTGCTGGTAGCTTGCAGCAAACAAACATGCTGGCTATTTCGGATAATGTTTCCCAACTGTGAGCCATTGCTTAAAGGTAAGGTACACCAAATGGTCCAAATCCACAGGACAGTGTTTTATTTTTGCATTTTCAGACACGCCAATATACTGGGTCAAATTTGTGTTTGGTTGGTTAATTAGTGGGTTATTTTTGGGATTTGTTGCCTATAAATTGCAAAATCGATGAACATCGACCAATTCATCAGTGATTTTTGTTTTGCAAGCTTTTGCATGTCAGAGATCAGCCATTTGTTTAAAACAATTCCTAGTCAGAACATTCCAACATTCCCCAAACACATAGTGATATAGATAGTTGTTTGGTTCCTAGCCAGAACATTCCAACATTCCCCAAACACATAGTGATATAGATAGTTGTTTGCTTCCTAGTCAGAACATTCCAACATTCCCCAGACACATAGTGATATAGATAGTTGTGTGGTTCCTAGTCAGAACATTCCAACATTCCCCAAACACATAGTGATATAGATAGTTGTTTGGTTCCTAGTCAGAACAATCCAACATTCCCCAAACACATAGTGATATAGATAGTTGTTTGGTTCCTAGTCAGAACAATCCAACATTCCCCAAACACATAGTGATATAGATAGTTGTTTGGTTCCTAGTCAGAACAGTCCAACATTCCCCAAACACATAGTGATATAGATAGTTGTTTGGTTCCTAGTCAGAACATTCCAACATTCCCCAAACACATAGTGATATAGATAGTGGTTTGGTTCCTAGTCAGAACATTCCAACATTCCCCAAACACATAGTGATATAGATAGTTGTTTGGTTCCTAGTCAGAACATTCCAACATTCCGAAACAACATAGTGATATAGATAGTTGTTTGGTTCCTAGTCAGAACATTCCAACATTCCGAAACAACATAGTGATATAGATAGTTGTTATATAGTGGTTATATACTGGCTGTATATAAGGTATCTAGTGGTTATACAAAAAATAAGGCTTCATGGGTGCTAAGATCCTGGAGCGCAGGGTGACATTTTAGGATGTGACCATGGTGTTTTTGGAAGCTTGGATTAATTTATGATCATTTTATTTGGATTATGTGCATTGCTTAGATTATATATGTGTTTTAGTATTATAAATTATACATATATATATATATGTTTTAGATGTGTCTTTCATTTTACATCTTTGTGCTGCATGTTTCACACAAAAAGGGGGTTGCGTGGCGTGCTGTTGCGGAGGTTTTTGGAAAGTCCTCAATCCTTGGTGAGTACCGGGTGTTAAAGCGGGTTGGTAAGCAGCATACATCGCACTGAGACTTCAGCATTATTGAAAGGGATCGGCAAGTCACCAAGTTTCTGATACAATCCATGTAACTATGGAAGATTTAGCCTCGGACTAAGGAGAGCAGCATTTCGAAACCTTAGGACATCATGAATTTTTTCGTAGCCTAGATTTGGACGGTGTTCCATCCATATCCATCCATATCCATCCATCACGGTCCATCTTCCATCTTTTTTTCCAGCTCCGGAAGGCATCCTTCAGCTGGTCAAGGGAATTATCAAGGAGAAACCTGAGATTCGAGCCATTCTCTTGGACCCTGGGGCTCCATCGCCGGCGCTGGGATGTTGCAGCATTTTCTCCTGGGAAAATCATGCCATATTCGGGTTTTTTTTTGGGTGTATCCAGATGTGATGATACCCTGGATACCCCATATTCACAAGAAAACAGATTCAGGGTATCCACAGAATTGCGTGTTTTTCTTGGTGTAACTTTTTATCACCCCAGTTGAGACGATTCCTACATTCAGCTTTTGTTTACGTCATTGACATAGGGTCTGGAAATGAAAGATACCTCCAACTCTAGCTATTTCATGGGAGAATGCGTAATTGTATAACCCCAATATTTTGGGATACCCTAATTTCATCGACACCCATGCACATATTTGTAGTACTGTATATGATTGTATGTGAATGACTAATCCAAGGTCCAAGAGCATCCAAGTCTTTTGTATGTATCATTCCAAGATATTCCAAGTGTGGTGTATGAGTTTATAACTTCGAAAATTCTCATGTCCTCCAGTGCTTTACCAGGATTTGCAAGGTGTTTTACTAACACAACTGAAGAGATTTCCTACATTTCTCTGGTTTCCATTCGTTTTTTCCACCTTTTTTTTCCGATGTTTTCCTACAGGATGGGACCCCCCAGTTGTAAGTTGGTTTATAAACCCCATTAACCATAGTTATCTATAGTTATATCTACCATAAACCATAGCTAAGCCATTTATAAACCAACTTAGCTATCTTGGGGGCCCTATCCTGTACATTTCCCACATTTTTGGGATCCCAGGAATGCACCGAGCTGCCCCCCTACGCCGACGCGCTGCGCTACCACACCGGGCTGCCCGTTTGGGATGCCATCACTGCGGCGGATTTCTACGTCACGGCCTTCCGGGACGAGCCACGCTTCGGGCAACAGGCGGAATGAATCGATGCGGGATGACTGGATGACTATCGACGACACTACCCCATAGATCTGGGTAAATTGTAACGACCTCACTGCGACCTCACTGGAAATCATGGTTAATATGGGAAATCATCCCCAATTGGCCTTACTTCAGGTTAGTGAACTTTTATAATTTGCCCAGATAGATGTCCCTTAAATTCCCATTGGTTGGTTGATGAAAAATTCAGAGGGGTTTCTGAAGAGAAACCCCGAAATAACAGGTTTCTATGATGATAGATGGGATTAACCAAACCGGCCCAAACCTAGGACATTATTGCACTACCCCCCGAACATAATTGTGGACATGATTTTGAGGGGGAGGGGGGTAACTAGGGTAGGGGAGATGGGCATGTCTCAGCAAATAATTTCTAGGCATTAGATCAGCTGACTATTAGACCAGCTGGGTTCCAAGATGTTTTAAGGAAAAAAGTAAACGTTTCCTAAGGCCTAGAAGTGATTTCATGAATGTCATGAAGGAATCCAAGTTTGGGCGTGTTTCAACATCGGAAATGGAAGGCCCGAAATCCAGAGATCATGTCATGGCCATCTTCTCATTGACCAGTTGGGGGGTATAGCGTTTCCACTTTCATTCCCATTTGGCTGTTGGGGCAGGTTGATTGAGTGTAGCCAACTCAATCGTAAACTATCCCAGTGATCAACGAGTTGAAGGTCATTTCTCACCCTCCGAACTACGGGTATACAGTATACCCAGTGATGAAACAACATGATATAGCCCAAAATAGGGGATGGTTAATTTTGGGTTTGCGTCATCATCACCGTGAAAGTACATTGTAGCAACACGAAGGTCCAAGCTGGTACAATCCTACTAGACACATCTAGTAGTAAATTACCTTTCTACTGTTCAGGGGTTACTGTACAGTAATATACATACCATTTGCCACCAATTCCGCATGTGCTTGTGTGTGTATATATAATTGCATATATATATATATACACATACACACTATCTATTTGCTTATATATGCTTAGATTATGACACTATCTATTTGCTTATATATGCACCAGGCCCTGCCACCCCCCCCCTCCCCCCCCCATATGGGATGGGTCCCATATACTGGTCCCATATGAGATCTTCCCCTCCCCCCCTGTGGTGTGGTGGGGGTGTGGCACTGTCCCCCTCCCCCCCCTGTGGTGTGGTGGATGGGTCCCATATACTGGTCCCATATGAGATCTTCCCCCTCCCCCCTGTGGTGTGGTGGGGGTGTGGCACTGTCCCCCTTCCCCCCCCTGTGGTGTGGTGGATGGGTCCCATATACTGGTCCCATATGAGATCTTCCCCCTCCCCCCCCTGTGGTGTGGTGGGGGTGTGGCACTGTCCCCCTCCCCCCCCTGTGGTGTGGTGGGGGTGTGGTATGGTATGGTGGGTATGTATGGTGTGTATGGTCGGTCTGGTATGGCATGTTTGGAAAGTATGGTATGTTTGGTATGTATGGTAGGTATGGTATGTATGGCATGAGTGGTTGGTATTGTATGGATGGTAGGTATGGTATGTAAGTCTGTTGGATATGGTATGTTTGATATGACAGTATGTATGGTCTGTATGGTATGTATGGTTACTATGATGGGTATGGAATATGTCCTATCTAAGGTAGGTATGGTATGTATGGCATGTATGCTTGCTATTGTATGTATGCTATTGTATGTATGGTAGGTGTGGTAATTACATTTCATATGTATGGTATGTATGGTATGTATGATAGATATGATAGGTATGGTATGCATGGCATCATTGACATGTATGGTAGGTACGGTATATGTTCAACAGAGGTAGTGTTGTCAGAGTACACAGGTAGTAAACAGGAAGTAGATACAGTAGATACATAGCACATATATGTATGACTATAGGTAGCACGTAGGTACTTTGAAGGAGTATGTGTGCTACGTAGGTCGCCTAAAAGGTAGCATGTACCTAGTAAATGCGAGGCTGGTAGTCAGAAATGCTGCAAAGACCTAGCAAATACGAAGCTGGACCTCAGAAATGCTGCCAATAGCTTGCAAATAGAAGGGAATTGGGGCTACTACCTGGGGACCCAACCCATGGGGGGGGGTGGAGAGACGGAGGACGGGACCATATATACATATATATGTATAGATTGTGTATATATAAAGTTTATACATACATACAATATCAACTAATTTTTGACTATATATAATATAATATCTAATAATAAGATAAATAACTGGGTTGCCTCAGAATCAGTGAGAAAGGGCTGATTCGGATTGATGGTTGCCAAAACTTGCGAGGAACCCCTTGTAGTTTTGCCATCCGTGTATATGTTTTTTTTTCAACGGTTCTATTGAAATACAGCACGCCCATGGCTTTTGTGCAAATGAGAAATTTGATTGAACTAATTGAACTAACGACATTGTCCATAGCTCTGGTACTATTTGCATATTCCGTGTCAAAACATGCGCATTCCTGGCTCCAGGACTGGCAACGTGAGTGGGATGGACAGCAGGAGGCCTATGAACTCGGTGTCTCAGACCTGATTTGGGAATTTCATGGTATTTTTGGCGTTTCATAGGATTTTTCAATGGGAATTTCCCATCGGGACCTGATGAATAGACAAAGTGACATCAGATTTTTAACCAACAACAACAGACATAAAAAAAGGGATTTATATACTGCTTGGTGGTTTGGAACATGAATTTTACGATTTTCCCATCATATTGGGAAGTTCATCATCCCCTGCCTGACTTTCACTCCATCATTTTTCAGAGGCGTAGGTTGGCTCAACCACCAAGCAGGAACCACCAACTATACAAATCCCGTTCGACAGCGATTGGACTTATGGTAGAGTAATCTAGTTGGCAGATGTTCAACCCCATGAACTATGGTTTATGGATTGTTTGTGGTATATATATATATATCTATTTATATATATACATAATATATACATATATATATATGACCAAAGTCTGCGTTGCTGTAGGGATGGCCTTAAGGGCGACTCATGGCCAAAAAATAAAATTAAAACGTTAGCCTGAAGAAAAAACGTCTACAGTTCGATGTGGATACCGCATGGTAACCAGTTCTAGATGATTTTCCGTTAGTTTACCCTAGAAAAAATATGGTCCATAGATGTCCCAAATTCCCATTGGTTGGTTGATGAAAAAAGAGGATTTTGAAGAAACCCCTTTAACAACATGTAAATGATGATAGATGGTATACCAAATTGGTAATACCAAACCAACCCCTCTATTTTTACCGAAAGGACAATATTGATCTGGTCAGTTATTGGAATTATGTTGGCCAAGCTATCGTATTGGGGGCCCCCCAGATTGTAGGGGGATAGGATGAGTGCATTATGTTTCAGCCAGGTTTCAGCCAGTGTTTGATGCCTGAATTCGCCATGACCTGCATTTTCACCCAAATAAATCATAATAAATCTATTCTCTCCCCATATCTTGGAAGATTCCCCGTGACTGTTGAATGGATAACCCACATGATGTTTTGTTGAAAAGCCTCCTCCAAACTAACACTTCGATGTAGAAGGCACCCACCAGTGTAGATCATTTTCCTAGCGGAGAACACGTCGAACACCAGGGTTTTGGTATGTTTACCCTGGATAAAACCCTTGGTACTTGGCAAGGTCATATGGATCATAATACGGATCATATGAGTCAGATGTGAAACATCTGGATACATCCAGATCAGATGATCAGCAGAATTTCCGGTGCCCGGTGCCATTTTTTTCCATGGCTGCCTGTCTCAGGTGATCATTTGACAAAAGATGAGCAGGCTCTGTTGGTGAATAAGGCGCAGAAGAATCTGGGGCTTCTCGGATGCATATTTTTCGAGAAACCTCTGACGGATGTTTTTCATAGGGGGAAATCATAGCACAATGAACTCTCATCCAGATGCTTACCCTCCGGTAAACATACAAAAAACTATTGAAAATGGCCATTTATAGTGGATTTTTCCATGAAAAATTGTGATTTTCCATAGTTATGTTAAATTACCAGAGGGTAGATCCGAAAATCCGACATATGAAACTGCACGATGAGGGTTTAAAACCTGGAACGTCAGTTCGAAGCAGGAATTGCCATGGTGTTTTTGCCCAGTTCCAACTTGAAACCATTTGTTACTCTAATTTAGAGATTCGCTGCAATTAAGAAAAAATCATTGCCATTTCTGGTCTGAACTGGGGAACCTCAGGTAGATTCTGCACAAATAGAACAATCACCCTGGTACCTGACTAATATCTTCATATAATGGGGATATAACCATATCTTGTTTATCCCAAACCGGCCCCTCTATTTTTACCAAACGGACATTATTGGATACAACTGATAGAACCAATGATGATCTAGTGGTATCAAAGTTCGGTGTAACCACCAGCAACCGGGGGTTCAACGGTGACTATCAACAGCAAAATGGATGTGTTATCAAAGTGCAACTGGCTGATTGGATATACCCTCTGGTAATTTAACATAGCTATTGAACATTGCCCCACAACATATATATATATATACATACTGTAGCTGATTTTGCGAAAAACAAAAGTGATTTTGCAGCTCGCAAACTGTTAGTTTACCAGAGGGTAGATCTCATTAATATCCCATTGAATCACCATAAAATCCCATTAAACCACTATAAAATCCCATTAAATCACCATAAAATCCCATTATATCACTATAAATCTCATTAAATCACAATAATATCCCATTAAATCACTATAAATCCCATTAAATCACTATAAAATCCCATTAAATCACCATAAAATCCCATTAAACCACTATAATATCCCATTAAATCACTATAAATCCCATTAAATCACTATAAATTCCATTAAATCACTATAAAATCCATTAAATCACCATAAAATCCCATTAAGTCACTATAAAATCCCATTAAATCACCATAAAATCCCATTAAACCACTATAATATCCCATTAAATCACTATAATATCCCATTAAATCACCATAATATCCCATTAAACTTGTGTACTTTTTACCGATCCCGTTTTGCCCCTGGCCGGCCCTTTATTTCGGGGGGCCAGTTCTTGGATCACGCCCGTTTACCGAGCGAGCGGTCGTTTTTTTGTTGGCCTGTTTTGATAGATGTTTTTCATAGGGGGGAAATCATGGCACAATGAACTCTCATCCAGATGCTTACCCTCCGGTAAACATACAAAAAACTATTGAAAATGGCCATAGAAATAGTGGATTTACCCATTAATAGCATGGTGATTTTCCATAGTTACGTTAGTTTACCAGAGGGTAATTTCATTCACTGGTTGGTGGTTTGGAATATGACTGTCATTTTCCATTTCATATATGGGATGTCATCCTTCCCATTGACGAACTCATATTTTTCAAGATGGTTGAACCCACCAACCAGTTCAGGTCATGATTACTATGATTCTCAACAATTCGGTTAATCATTTAATATAATTTAATTACAATGAATTAGCAATTAACCGTAGTGAATCATTGATTTAATTCTGGGAATCATATGGTTAGGGAATTAACACCAAAACTAATCAATTTAATTATCATCGTAATGCAGGTTAGTGAATCAGTGAGTTATTACCATTTATCCAGATGAATAGGATGAACACTCCCAGTGGTCATGGTGCGCCCTAAAACCTCTACGCATCATGAATAGCAAACCACAGTCATGAACCAAGAGTCACCATGAATCATCGGTCGTTCCACGGCTTTGAGGGAAAATCTGAAAAGGAGACTGCGATAACTGCCATATTTGCGGGCGAAAATAACACATGGTTTTCTGTACATGTTCCCTTACACCAATCAACCATTATCAAACTACAGAATGATTAATTATATATGTTGTATTATGTTGTTATAATCACCAAATCGGTTCACCATAAATACATCCTTAGTTCCCCAATTCTTCTTGCAACCACCTTGCTAACCTGCCTTCAAGGAAGAAGGTGGAGGCGCTCAGCAAGGGGCAACAGATTGAGCAGATTCAAAAGAAGGCCCTCTGGAGACCTCTGGAGACCTCACTGGTCGTAAAAAGATGGGAAAAGAGTACAGGATGGGGCCCCCCAGTTATAAGTTGGTTTATAAACCCCATTAACCATAGTTATCTATAGTTATATCTACCATAAACCATAGTTAAGCCATTTATAAACCAACTTAGCTATCTTGGGGGCCCTATCCTGTAGGAATATTCCGAAATCCGTGACTGTTCCATGGAGCTTTGAGTGGGGAAATGATGGATCATCGATAAATTTGATCATGACCTCCTTGGTCGCGACCGGACCCTGAAATGGTGAATCACTGGAAATTCACCAGCAAGAATAGGAATTGATGGCTGGTTGGTGGTGACTGGAACCATGGAATTTTCCTGGTTAATCTATGGTTAATCTATGGTTAATCTATGGTCAATCTATGGTTAATCTATGGTTAATAATTTAATAATGGTTATATAATAATTGGAATAACGATATAGTCTGGTTGGTGGTTTGGAACATGAATTTTATGACTTTCCATCTATTGGGAATTTCATTATCGCAACTGACGAACTCATATTTTTCAGAGGGGTAGGTATACCACCAACCAGATGGGGATAATAGTTGGGAGAAGAGTTCAGATAAGAGGAATATAGCCAAGATAGAGCTATCTCGAGGGAAGTTCCCCATGGAATCTGCCAATGAAACTGCATGGAACACCAACGTTGTAGATGTTCTAGATAGCTAAGTTGATGAATATAGCTCAAATATGCTCAAACAAACTCTAATAGTTGATTTAAATAACGCATCATAGAACTTTCAAAGATAGAATGACCCGGCAACAGCCAGACTAATATCAATACTACGAGGGGAGATTGTCGTGACATAGTTTAAGCAGCCAGCATCGGGGATTTATACACTCAACCACATTTAGAATTTTGCTAAGAAGAGATACCCTCTGGTGAACTAAGATAGCTATTGAAGCCATGATCATAGAAATAGTGGATTTACCCATTTTTAGAAAATGGTGATTTTCCATAGTTATGTAAACGTTTACCAGAGGATATGCAACACACTGCACTAAGACACTGCTCGTGGTGGTGAGGACTGGGTCTATTGATCGGTACAACTATTGAATCATTGAAACACGACCTCCATAAGTTGGGATTTGTATGGATTTTTGGCCCCGTAGAACTCAACGACTATGGTTCTTTTTTTGAAATTTCTACGCTCAACGGTACACCCAAGTTGGAGACATGGTTTAAGCAACTGACATTGGGTATTTAAGCCAGCAGAATTGTGGATGTTTACAAACAAAATTGGAATTTTGACTGGCAAAAACTGGATTTGGAGACTAAAACAACAGATGTGACATGATCTTACCATCAAATATGAAGCTTTAGGATTATTTAACCACCAAAACATTGAGTTTTTGCAAGATTTTACAAGACAGTTGTGTGTTCAAAACTGCGGGATGTGCATTCGATATCTGTGGCTGTCAGCCGGAACTCTGGTGATCATTGGTCAACTGGCACAAGATGGGGTCCAAACAGTCAGTGGCCATCGAAACCATTTAACATCACAAAAACCACTCAAATCCATCAGTTGATCATCAGTTGATCCAGGATCTTAGTGGTTAAATGATGTTAAATGATGGATTTAACCACTAAAATCCATTCCACTTTCTGTTTTTTTTTTGTTCGGAAAAACTTCGGCTTCAAGTTCGCCATCAAATCATCCTGGGAGGATTCGCTGTCACCTGCCAGGTTCGAAGACAGCAAGCTCCAATCTTAGGCGCGAAGACAACCATCGAATTCGCGTCAGCTGCTTGGTGCTTCATCCCACGAATCGTAAGTGGGTTATAACCCCAGTTTTTTGAGTGGATTAACCCTATAAAAATCCCATGTCAATCACTGGGGTGAACTAACCCACTTACGATTCGTGGGATGATCCACCAAGTGGGATTGTTGAACCACTTTCGAAATGTGTCATGAGTCAGTCACATGGTGACTGCTGGATAATTTCTTGAAAATCCTTCGATGTTTCATGCTTTTTCCAGCGACAAAAACCACATTCTGAATATATCTGAATTAGGATGTTCAATTCATTTCTCGGATAGTCACTGTATTTATGTAGTTTGTTCAATACCTCTCTGGATAGCCACTGTTTTGTTTGAGCACTACAAATTCAGTGCATAGGCTATCGGGTTATCCATAATTTTAGATTGACTTGGATTCGCCACGCAAAGCACAACTAATTAATTAGCAACAGTGTTGGAGAAATCATTGCATTTCTTCGGATGTAAACATATCCCAGAGGATCCATGTATGGAATATTTACCTACATTGACCCCTAAAGTAATTTAAAATAATCCCAATGTAGGTAAATATTCCATACATGGATCCTTAGGGTATGCTTCAATCCATTTCAATTGACATTTTTTTTAGATCCCAATTTCTATGGGATTCTGTCGCGGTACAGGTTTTTTTTTCACCCGCATCACTGGATCGATTCCATTTAGAGAGGCATGTGCTTTTTCTTTGTTGGGATTAGCCTCTGGTAAACTAACATAGCTATTGAAAATGGCCATTTATAGTGGATTTTCCCATTAAAAATGGTGATTTTCCATAGTTATGTAAACGTTTACCAGAGGGTAGCCTCCAGTAAATTGACCGTTGGACCCTGAAAATACACTATTTTTTTAGCAACTAATCTTCCAACTCCTATCTGGTAGGGTCGAACTGTTTTCATTTCATGGAGGGTAAAAAATCATTCGCGATTTCAGGTGTCATCCGCTTAGACTACAACTACCCACCTGCACCTGGCACCTTGGGCGCTGGGGGAGGAGTTCACCTTTTTCTGATCTCTGGGGATTACCCGTACGGTACGGGGGTTTCCCAATGAAACGAATTGGAGATAGCCATGGTCCATGGTTTCGTTTAGGGGGTCATTGATTTTTTTAAATAAAATCCCAAAATACTAAACCAAAAACCAATTTCATGACCATTACTGGGATATCTATGGGATTACCCTCTGGTAAACGTTTACAGTGTGCGAAGTGGAAAATCACCATCTTTGAGTAAATAAGCTATTTCTATGTGCCATTTTCAATAGCGAACTGTCAAATTACCAGAGGGTATATATATATCTACCATAAATCCTAGCTACTAGAGTTCTGTTCAGCTAGGGGCATCGTCTTATAGACCCTGCCATGGGGAAAGATTACTTTCCAAGCTCATCCTCAGGGTCTGATTTTGGGAGAATTATCACCAATCTATGTCTGGATTATGATTATAACATGGGAACCAATTGATGGGATAATAAAGGGAACAAATCATGGCAATATCATGGGACTATGATGCTGAGAGGAATAGGGGAGGTTAATGGGCTGATGAATAGGGGCTTTAGTGGAGTTTATTGGGATAATAAAGGGAAGAAATTATGGGAATACAATGGGAATATAATGGGAATAGAGTCGCTTTGTCGGTGTAAAACTAAAAAAGGACATTTAAAAACAAGATTTAGTGGGATATTGATGGGCAAAGAAAGGAATATTGAACATATATATATATATTTATTATGTATATATTATATATATATATGTACAATCCAATTGTAAATCAAGATTTGGACGATTAATCCTATGGGATATATCAATGGGATTTGACCAAGTGATAGGATGAGAATGCGAACATCAAGGATTAGTTTAATAGCTAAAGAGATATTTCATGGGGATAGTTTAGGGTAACAATGGGTAATAATGGCTACCCCCTGGTAAACATACAAAAAACGATGGAACATCACCATTGTTACTGGGTAAAGCAACGATTTCTATGGCCATTTTCAATAGCAAACTGTATCGGTATATCCCATTAATATCCCATTGAGTCACTATAAGATCCTATTAAATCACTATAAATCCCATAAAATCACTATAAATCACTATCAATTTCCATTAAATCGCTATAAAGTCTCCATGTTGTTACTGCAACCGCATGGTTATATCTTGGGTTTTTCGGTGCCCAGTTCGGAATCACCAGTAGTTGGAGCCCCACCTTGTCGAGAATGAAGAGACACAGTATCAGATTGGTGGTTACGTATATTTGTATATGTACATTCATATGTGTAAATATACTATATGTATATATATATATGTATATTGATATATTACATATATATATACATATTTGTATATGTATATGTAAACCTGTATCATTATTTGTTTATGTATATGGGTATATGTATATGGGTATATGTATATATATATATAGTATGCACACGTATATCCCATTGTGTTCCCATCAAATGGTTGGTTTTGGATCGCCATTTTTGTTGGTTTAGTTATTACAAGCAGCGTATTCCCAGGTGTCCCAGGTTGTTTGTCCTTACCAATCTACGGTGGAGGGTTGCGAAATCCGAATCACCAGTTAAAAACAGCTGGTTTTTACATCCCATTATATATTTTGGTTTATAACTCCAATAAATATGGTTTATAGGTGATATATCTATATTTTTCATGGGGTTTACAAACCTATTTTCTTTGGGTTTCAAGCATCCTTTCGGTGGTGATGCCTTTTGTTTGCTCTTCCACAGTTCTTCATGGCAACTTCTTGGGGGGCAACATCTCCCCAGAAAACATACCCTCTGGTAATTTAACGGTTTGCTATTGAAGCCATGGCCATAGAAATAGTGGAATTTTCCCATTAAAAATGGTGATTTTCCATAGTTATGTAAACGTTTACCAGAGGGTACTGTAATTGGCGTGTTGGGGAAATGGTAGGGACAGTTACGGGATGACCTTGATCTTTTTTTTCGGTTTTTAACAGGTTTGAGAGATTTTTGACTATTCAAACCTTGGGTCAAACTCTATCAAAGCAATATTTGGGGGGATGGAAATCTGGTCACTCGTGTGCTGGGTTTTTGATCCATAGCCATAAAAGAATTTTGCTGGCCAACTTCATTAACCACCAAAAATGGACGATCTCCTGGAGAATTTTCTGCGTAGTTAAGCTGCGTACCTCACGTGTGAACCGCGATAGCTGACTATGGTTGTCCCAAACGCCATTCCGCAACATCCAGCTTAAGAAGAACATTCAAATATCACTGGGTACACACGTACTGTCACATTCTTGGCACCCACTGCGCAACTTCCTAACAGTTCGCTTTCTTTGGCAGGTACGGTGCCAGATGTGGGTATATGTGCAAATTATATATATCATTCAATTCAATTGTCAATTATACTCATTAAATCTCATTCATATAATTTCATGTAATTAAATTATGTATATATATATTATGTAATGCATATATATATATATATTATCCAAAGATCATTAACATAACGTACATACGTATATATATACACATACATATACATATATATATATGCACATGCTTAATCATATATATATATATATACATATGATCACATATGTGTATATATATATACATGATTATCTATATAATATATTAATGGCCCAGCTCTCAGGCGATGTGGACTTCCCGGGGACCTACAACTACGACGTGCTCTTCCGCGTGGTGCCTGGCTTCACCTTCGCCATGGCCCAGTCCGGGCAACTCTCCGAGGACGTGGAACAGGAGCGGATCCCGTACGACAGGAGCTCTACAGTTATGGCCCGATAAACAGTTATAAATGGGACTATTTCATTTTATATACATAATATAATACATATATATATATATATACATAATATAATACATATATATATATAGACATAATATAATATAATATAATATAATATAATAATAATATAATATATATATATATATTATGGTCCCGCCCGGCGGCTGGCAACCCCCCCCCAATGCTATCCCCCTCCTCAGAAACCACCCCGGGGTGGCCTGATCTCATATGCTATACTTACATGCTGGCCTCATGCCACCTTTATATACACTACCTTACAGGATACCTCTATAACACCCCACCCATCCCAAAGGGTGGGTTTTGGCTCTACCTTACATAGAGCCTCCTACATACAGCGTACATGCAGGACCATGACCATGACATGGGGAGTGGGTTTTGGGGGGGGAGTGCTGGCCTGGGCCATATATATATATATAATTATTATATAAGGTTCGATGCTTCTGTGGCCGGTAATAACCCACTGCCGGCGCCTTCTGAGAGTTTTACTCTCATGCTCTTGTCGCGAGTGAAGAAACCAGGGTGCCTGATCATATCTCCAGGTTTTTGAGACGTGGCTCTCGACTAATGTTGGACCCGAATGAACATCTAAGAGTTTTTACCCAGTCGATTGGATGCCTCCTTCCACCTCATGAAGTCCAAGAACGCCAGGAAATCCATCAAGTAGCCTGGTTTCCCCAGGATTATGTTCATAGGAGGTAATTGCTGTAGAAGGCAACCAAGTTGAGACCGGGAAGTTAGAGGAGTTATTTCATCTCCTTTATAACTGGCTATAGGGCCATAACTGTGGGCATCGTTTCGGGAACAAAACGCTGTAGCAACGAGGCTGATGGGTTCATGGGTAAAGCTACAAGGTGGTGCCCTCGTGAAAATTGCTAAGTTGATGAAACTACCCTCTGGTTATTTAACATAGCCATGGAAAATGGCCCGTTTATAGATGGTTTACCTATTAAAAATGGTGATTTTCCATGGCTATGTTAAATAACCAGAGGGTAACTCTAATAACGATTGAACTTCTGGTAGATATATCGAACTAGTTTATGGCGGTTATAAAGCAACTTGAAACTGGGAGGGGGCACCACATTGAAATGATATCTTTGGGATTTAAACTATAATAATCTAGGTTTACTGGTGTAACCTATGAAATTACTTTATTACATCTAACCACCATTATGGGGATAAATAATGGTGATATATGGTGATAATGTTTAGTCGAAGGACAATGGTGATATGGGGGAAAAATGGGACATAGTGATAGAGACCTCACTACTTGAAGGTGCAGGACTACTTTTTTAAATGAGTGTAACTATGGGATCACCCCCCCGAAGGTTGGGAAAGTCTACCTTTACAACTGTGGTGAAATATACCAATTTATAGCCTCAACTGCAACCCGGAACATTACAGGGGGAAGTGTCAATGGGATAATTAGTCAAAAAATGGCCAACAACTGTGAAAACATTGCCATTGTTGTTCATGAATTTTCCGGATTTCCAGAACCGCCTATCTGAGGTAATTTCCAACTGTCAATCACCAAGTTTCAAATTTGACTTTGGTCTCCAAAGGCTTGGTTGATACCTTTTTGTTTTCATGCTATCTTAGTTATACCCTCATTGCATCCTCACCAGGTATAGCCAGAAAAGACATGTGGGTTATACCCGGTATACATTACGTTTCTTGCAAAAACAAGAATGGGGATTTAGTGGCAGATGTGCATTGGTATGCTAACATTGCATTTTCTCAAAAACATGATATTACACAATGATTATTTCATGTCACTTGGTTATAGCACTTTTTTTTATATCGTGTTGTTCCATTTAGTTATAACACCTGGTTTTGCAGTGTAAACGACTATTACATACTCTAAAACAAATTCACTTGGTTTCATGTTCGTATGCGAAAAAAACACTGATGCGGTCAACCCAAGAACAATCAACGGTCCCCAATTGAGGTTTACTCGTGGGTATACCTCCATTGAGGATGGTGAGAAATCATAGGGCCCCAATCATGGTTGGTTGATTTGGATGGTGGCATTGGCGGAAAACCAAACTGAATAATTCATATTTTTGGCTATGTTCATCCACATCTCAATGGATGGGTTTAAGGGAAAATTCACAGGAAATTCGGAAAGCCCCTAATATTTACCATATTTAATGGGAAAATCCATGGTTTCCTGTAAAATTTCCCTTGAACCAATCCATTGAACATCAATTATACGTCATCTATTGGCTATCATAACACAAAGGGATGATCCCAGGAGCACTTCAGTAAACTTTACGTCCAATTCTTGGGATCATAGAGGACATGAATTGGATCACTCACACATATCATATAATCATATATATATAATATTATATTAACTATGATTCTTATATATTATGATTTGATATTGGGATATTGGGATATCAAGTATATATATATATATATATAATATATATATCATACATATATAGATAGTATATATATATATATCATATTCCTGGGATTCCGATCCATTTTTCGATATCCCAAGGCAATATTTTTTTTCCCGGAGGGTTTCTGCTCAGGAGTTCATCGATGCCGTGAAGTGGCTGGAGATGCGTGGTGTGGCAGGGATCACGGGGGACTGCGGCTTCATGATGGCCTTCCAACCTTTGGCTAGCACCTTGTCCATAGTGCTGCAGGAGTTGATTGTTTTTTTTCTAGAAATTCATGGTTAAAATTGGTCTTTGTTCAGGGGATTTACTTGGAATATCAATGAATATAATGGATCTTAATGTTTAAATTGTATTTAATGAGGATTCCTGATTCTGGTATATCAATGCAACATTATGGCGGCGACTTTGTCTGGCCTTCTCCGTTTGACCATCACACCAGCTCCACTACGTCTGCTTTGGAGCCGAGCACCACACCTCATGAGAGCTGTGCGGCCTGCTTGGCTGACCCTGAATGCCCTTACATGCGCCGGCTCCAATGCCAAGCACCGCAGGAGAACTTTGGCACGTTGTTCAGCTGGGTGTGCTTAGCATTGCTCAATCTCGGGACGGCAGTGCTGTACTTGGTGACTGCATTGCTGGCTTCACCTGTGGCAACGGGCGTGCAACACCCTGCGGTATGATGGTCTGTGCTTGGTGCAACAAAGTGACCATAGAAAAATGTGAGGAGCCGCAGGGAAAACAGGCCTACAGCCCAATACTGCTGTGGCTTGCTGGAAAATCTTCGCATGGTTTATATCTGGAACCGGACTTCCAAGTAGCTATACTATGCTATACTGTAATTTGCTTTATGACCCGATCCGACTATAGTTATCCTACAAAAAAAAACATCAGAGTTACTGTATGTCCAACCAACTTAGCCATTCCGAACTCGGGCACGACCAGACCAAACAATTTTGCTTGGGTAAATATAAGTATACCCCAATGTGTTAAATGGTGAAATCCCTCTACATGGTTGGCTAAGTGGGGTCAATGGCCGGTTGTTTCACGGGTACCATTTGTTGTGGTGAATATTCTGTTGGAAGGTTTGCCCTCCACCTAACATGTCCCGACTCATAGAGCTACCATATAGTTAGTTACTTGGTGGCTCATCCCACTTAGTAAGTGGGTTATAACCCCAGTTATAAGTGGATTAACCCTACCTATCAACCAGTTGAAGCAAGATAGTGGTATTTTTAATGGCTCAACTTGCTTCAACTAGCTGGGTTCTTCATCACTTAGATATGACTTGGCATTTGCTCAAGATGCTCAAGAACAATGTGTGCTTTGTAGCCATTGTAGCCATTTAGGTGTGGGTGAAAGGGTGAAATGAAACGCTCCCGCATTGGATTTTCCACAAGACTATCCCATTGGGTTTGAATCTTGGACAGGCTACCAGGATTTTGACCCATCCCCAAGGGGGGCCGCTGGCCCCTTTTTTGGCGGCCAGTTATAACTGGCTTATTTCATGTAGCCGCTACGGCTACAGGAGTTATTTCATCCCATTCATAATTGTTAGTTGGGTCATAACTGGTTGGTGGTTTCAAACATGAATTTTATTGTCCATAATATATGGGATAACCCTTCCCAACTGACTTTCATATTTTTCAAGATGGTTATTGCACCACCAACCATAACTTTTCCAGTCCCAGGTTGTCCAGTCGCCCTCATCCCCTTTCCGGCAGGTAGCATTGCGTCGGTTCCGGTCTTCATGAGTTTCCCGTCAATCTCTGGGACTCTGGGGATTCGTTTTTCTCCATCGTCAAGCACCACGGAACCAAAGAGTGGTTGGTGGTTTGGAACATGACTTTTATTTTTCCACATATTGGGAATAGTAACCCCAGCTGACTAATATTTTTCAGAGGGGTTGAAACCACCAACCAGAAAGAGATTGAAAGATTTTGACATTTCCTTTTGCATCCCCGAAAAGGGAAGATTTGAAGTACATTGCTGCCATCAAAATAGATCAAACTAGCAGAGAATCACTGTCGAGTCCCCCATGTGCCCAGAATGACATGGATCTGACCAGAAATTGGATCATAGCAATTTTTGACGTGATTTAGATTGAAAGTTAAACAAACAGGCTGGTCATGCCCCTTTCAATCGGGATTTATTAGGACCTAACATTCACGGAGACCGAACAAAAATGGGGCCCCCATGATGGCGCCTCGCGGCTAAGCGGGGGCAAAAAGAACTCAGAACATCTCAGAACTACTAAAATACTAGTGGATTGATGGTGGATTTTTGGCAAGATATCTACGTGATTGAGCAGTGTTCAAAACTCAACTGTTGATTTTTATAGTGATTTCATGGGATTTATAGTAGTTTATAGTGATTTAATGGGATTTTATAGTGATTCAACGGGATATTAATGGGATATACCCTCTGGTAATTTGTTACATAGCTATTGAAAATGGCCCAGTCGAAATAGTGGATTTACCCATTGAACATGGTGGATCTTTCCATAGCTATGTAAACGTTTACCAGAGGGTAGTTCAGGGGCTATTCTACCCATGGAAAATCCGGCCACTGAACCAGCCAGTATGAAAGCCAGGAAACCTGGCACATGAGTTAGGGAGAAACGCCACAACCTGAAGTTCTGATGATGCCATATTTTATTTTGGTTTGATAAGATTCTAGGAATCATCCCATTCGTATATTGGTCGTTCCTACATCTGACAACTTGGTCCAAGGCATCACTTAACTGTGAATCTCATGTTCTTTTTCCGTGGGGCTTCAGCGCTTAGCGGTGGTTCTCATAGTAACCTTAGAAACCGATCAAATTATTCTCAGACTAATTGAGTTTTGCTTCGCCTTGGCCTTGCCGAGGGGTCCGCAAATTCCCTTCATTACCATATGGGACGACCCCGATAGGGGACGAGCTTGACATGCCGCGAAAGGTTTTTTCAGGGCACAGGTCACTAAATGAATCAAGAAATGCGGCATGCTGTTTCTTTTTGGCTTAGCCCAATTTCCCTACTGGCAGAAAAAAAATGAAGGTGATCAATCTCCGCTTCTCCCATGACCAGCTTCGTTGGCACGTTGGTATCCACAATGGGCCTGTGTTCCCTGCTTAGAAATAGACATTTGAACACACTTACGCAGCCATACACATGTAAAAGCCCCTTGTTTGTTTAGAACATATATATATATATACACACACCCAATTGCAAGAGTTACTCTGGTTGGTGGTTTGGAACATTTGGATTATTTTTCCATTCAGTTGGGAATGTCATCATCCCAACTGACTCATATTTTTCAGAGGGGTAGGCTCAACCACCAACCAGAAAACATGAATCATGTGGATTGGTTTCGGCATTGGCGTTTCTTTGAAAAGGTACCCCCAACTGCAAAGGAGCATACTTGTGCCTGTTTAAATGGCAATTGTTTTTTGTATCCCCTTTTTGTACCATACCATGTTAATCAATTAAATTATATATATATTATATATATATACGTGAATATAAATACATATATATATATATATTATATATATATATATGCATATTTGCTGTTATATGCTGATACAATTCATCCTATTCTGGTTGGTGTAATACTCATATCTTGGCAGAACCCCACTTATTTTTATTTTTTTCCCTTATCTTGTTAGGTTCAATGATGCAGAGTCCTATGATTTCCGTTGCCTTCGACAAATATGACAAGGTGCAGATCGGTGGACGATTTGCGATCAGAAAAAAATATGCCCGTGAAAAACGGGGTACTGTAAATCTTGATGAATTGTTGCATTAATTGCGGATGTTAATTGCGGATGATTAAGCCCTCAAGTTATTGCTATTTTGATAGGGGCATCAATTTTGGTAACCAGTGGATGGAATGTGCACACTATTTTCAGACAGACCCAATGGAATGGAGGTCAATTTCTAAAATATGTTGTATGTTTGATACCTTTTTGTAAAGGGTAACAGCCAGTCAAAGCCATGAACAATGGTCAATGTTTTGCAATGAAAACCAGATCAGGACATGGACAGCTTTTGATTTCTCACAGACATGTTTTTATAGACCAATAATCTATTATGCTTTTCTTGCCTAGCTTTCGAGAATCTATGGATATGTGCGTAGACCATGTTTGATTGCGCTGATCTTTTGGAGTGCGGGCCCTTGGGATACCATGAGAGTTCCAAGTGTTTCACCCAAAAACTGTAGACACATGAAGTCAAGATATGTAGTTATAAATTATGGAAAATCTAGTTGTAAACACATAAGTCAACGTTTGTTTATAACTACAAGAAACGCTTTTTATATTCATTTATTAATCAATATAAATTATCTCTTGTAGTTTCTTTTCTTGTTAAATAGCATTGATACATGTAAATACATGTAAATACATCGAATAATATTCACAGGACATTTGCGGAAAACACATCCCAACGGTTTCCCATATGGTTTCTGGTGATCAAAATCAGGTCTTGATTTTGACGGCCAACGACGAATCCTTGAAGCCGCAGAAAGAGACGCTGCTACGGCAGTGCGGATTCAATGTGACCTGGTGGACCTGGTGGACCCGGTGAAACACCACACCTACCGGTGTTTTAGCATACCCGGCCTGGTCAACCCGGTAAACAGTCCCAAAAAACGATGGAAAGATCCAGCATTTCCAATGAGTAAATCCACTATTAAATTGATAAATCATGAATTAATAATGATAAATAGGCCATTTTCAATAGCGACGTGTAACAAATTACCGGTAGTTCAACCATCAAGAACCGGGGATTGTTTTCGGAACTTCTGAAAGGGTGGGTGTTCTATCTGGGGGTGCAGTTCCAGTTGAAAGTGGAGATATATAACAGTACCCAGATGCTCCATGGTGCTGGTATATTTACCTACAAAACTGGGTGATTTTGTTCGGGCACATGTTGGTAAATATTCCAGCACCATGGTTCGCATATGGGTTATGTAGAACTATAGTTAGAGGGCCCCCAACTCTCCCGACTGTCTCGGTGTTTTTGTGCCCTGGTAGGTTGACCGGTTGACCCTTTGGTACAAGAATTCGGCGAAAATCAGCAAAGATAGAGGAAAAACAGCAAAGAATGGGTAAATATATTATCATGTATATTATCATATAATTATATACATATATATATCTATATTATATTATATATATATTACATGTATATTACTATATATATATATTATATAACATGTTTGGTTGAACTGTCTGTTGAGTTGGGTAGGCACAGCTGCCACTAATCTGGGTAATCCAGGAGGATATCTGCAACTTGTGGATCTCGAATCTTTGGCGTACATTTGCCAGCAAAAATCACCAAAATGATTAGGCACACCTATGATTTACTGGGATTGTATAGTGATTTAATGGGATCTTAATGGGATTTTATAGTGATTTACTGGGATTTATAATGATTTACTGGGATTTGATAGTGATTCAATGGGATCTACCCTCTGGTAAACTAACATGACTATGGAAAAATCAGTGGGTAAATCAACTATAAAATTGTTATTTTCAATAGCAAACTGTTTGTTTACCAGAGGGTACTACACTTGGATGGTGGGTAAAAAGGGGAATCCCCATTAAAAACTAGGGACTTACGAGGTGAGGAGCCCGTGCTGACGTGCTGACGTTCACTGCACAAGTGAAAAGGACTATCAACTCTGGGTAGATGGAAACCCCCATAGATAAAACCCCATGACCACGGCCCATCTCTTTCGTGAATTTTTTTTTCAAGAAAACGCAAAAAACCAAAATGTTCACGTCCGTTCACCGTCATTTCACCGTAGCACGTTGTTTTTTTGCGAAAAAAAAAACAGGTCGATGATCAGCGCTTCATGATCGTCGGGTGTCAGTTGCTGGGATTTTTGCTGGCCGGAGGTCTCCGGAGTCGATCGAGGTAAGGGATTCGGGTGAAAGTCATAGATGGATGACCATATAGCCATATACCAATATATACTATTATATATTACATATATATATTATATATATTATATATATACTGGTTGGTGGTTTGGAACATGTTTTATTTTCCATAATATATGGGAAAGTCCTTTCCATTGATAAAAAGCAAATTCAAGGTGGTTAAAACCACCAACCAGTATATATATAATTATATATATTTCATGGTTTGATTGCATGGTTACATGGTTTGACCCTGGCACACATCATCCTAGTAAACAAGGAGTATTGCGTAGGTCTTAGTATAGTAGACCCAACCACAACATATCAGAGTAGATCAAAATCATTAGTCCTACAAAAACAATAGATCCATATTTTTTGTTGGGCTTTGTGGTGAAAAAAGACCTCGGCCTGCAGACGGAGGAGCTTCGGCGCTCCTCCGTGGACTGAGGTTGGTTGTTTTGAGAGTCGCATGTATTTAATGACCAGTAAAATTCAATGATTTTTATAGTGATTTAAAGGGATTTTATAGTGATTCAATGGGATATTAATGGGATATACCCTCTGGTAATTTAACAGTTCGCAATTGAAAATGGCACATAGAAATAGTGAAATAGTTGATTTACCTATTAATGATGGTGATTTTTCCATAGCAAACTGTTAGTTTACCAGAAGGTAATCCCATAGATACCCCAGTACTGGTAATGAAATCGGTTTTTGGTTTAGTATTTTGGGATTTTATTTTAACCAAATCAATGACCCCCTAAACGAAACCATGGACCATGGTTACTGTAAGTATTGGATCTATTATGATCGAGAAAAAAATGGGGGTCCGATTTTTTAGCTTTTTTTGGGGGGATTTCACATAGAACTCTTTGGATGAAGATGGTTACCCTCTGGTAATTTAACATAGCTATTGAAAACCACCATTTATAGTGAATCTTCCCATGAAAAATGGTGATTTTCCATAGTTTTTTGTATGTTTACCAGAGGGTACATATTGCTGAGATAGACATCCCGGATGCATTCCCCTGACATGGGATAATCAATGATGATCATGGTCCCAAGTATCGGACCTTGAGAATTGTATTAGTATGTATCGCCATCTTCAAAATCAGAAACAGGTTACCCTCTGGTAAACTAACATAACTATGGAAAATCACCATTTTTCATGGGAAATTCCACTATAAATTGTCATGTTCAATAGCTATGTTAAATTACCAGAGGGTAATGTGGGTAAAACAAGGTCATAAACTACCCAATTATCCCAATTTGTGAATGGTAAGTTTATACCACCTATAAATAAATTTGTGATTTTGGGGATGATGACTGGGGAAGGTAAACATGCGGTTTATTTATGGCATTGTTTTACCCACATGAGTGACATTGGAGCAACTATTTGGAGCTTGCTATCCCTCTGGGTTGATTTGATTGAGTAAAAAAGATGTCCAATCTCCAATTTGCTTCGTGGAAAAGATGTCATCCAACAGCCACAAGAAATGGTAACCCTATGTTGGTATCCCTCTGGGTATGACTAACATAGCCATGGTTGAAATGGCCCATAGAAATTTAAATAGATGGTTTACCTAGCTATAAAATGGTGGATCTTTCCATGGCAAACTGTGAAATAATCAGATGGTACTATTTTAGGGTCGGATGTTACTATAGAAACTATATCTGTTTGGGGGGTTCCTATACAATGATTCAATGGATTGGTTGGAAATCGAAACCGGAAACCATGGATTTTTCCATGACCATATAGCAGTTTGTGGCAATGTTTCAATTAAACCAATCCACCACATGATAAGGGGGGATCCAAGCATGCCATTTGTTTCCGAAAATCGAGGAATGTGCCTGGCTTCAATGCCGTTGCTGAAGGGAGGAAGGCGGTTGGCATCATGGAGTTCTTGTTGAGTTGATGTGAAAATCATGAAAGTCTGTTGACCACATATGTTTTTGATGTGTTTCATATGGAGGGCTATGTTTTTTTTTTGTGTTTCGCTATTTTTTTCGTTTTTGGTTTTTGTGTATATTCTTGATGTGTTTCATATTCGTTATAAGTCTGTTCATACTTAATTCTTCTTTGAAATGATATCTGTAATGTCTACAGCCATCTTATGGGATGCATGATTGCATGACCCATGACGGATCCATGGTGCTGCTATATATATATATGGTAACATGGATCCCATCAATATACCCCCTTTATGTTAGTATATATACCATTTTCTATGGATTTCTATGGGATTTCTATGGGTTTTCTATGAGATATATACCAGCACCATGGATCCTATAGATGGAGTGAAAGCAACAGTGAAGTGAGATGGGACTTTCACCTCGATGAACTCCGCAAGCGCTGCCATGGCCCCATGGGACAATCGACCTTTAATCACTGGGTATCTAGTTGTGCCCAATCCGGAAGCGACTTTGTTAGGCTGAAGTGAGAGTTTTGTGAAAGCCTCTGGTAATTTAAGCTATTGAATATTTGAATATGGCGACTTTATAGTTGATTTACCTATTACACATGTTGATTTCTCGTTGATGTTCCGTTGATCCCATCATCATCCGTTAGCAAACACCCCATTTCTTCATCGAAACCACCGGTGGATGTGGGGAATTTCTGAACCATTGGAACCATAGAATAAATATGAATAAATTTGGGACTGTTGAATGATATGGGTTTGTCTGAAAATAGGGTATATTCCCAAACAAATAGCCATTTAATAGGGATAATGATCATTAACCATTGGGTTTAGGGGTACACGACATTTTCAGACACACCCATTTTCAACTAACATAGCTATGGAAAGATCCACCATTTTTCATGGGTAAATCCACTATAAATGGCCATTTTCAATAGCTATGTTAGTTTACCAGAGGGTAAGTATTTCATGAAATATTAGGGGGATGGGATAATACGGGATAATTTGATATGAATTTTTCCTACCCCCCAAGTTTGGCCGCAAAATGTTGACATGTGACCATTTGTCGCCTGGTTGGGTGTCCTGTTGGTCCTAAGATTTCTTCTTATGATCGTATGAATACAGGATGGGGCCCTGTTTATCACGTTTATCGTTAGCGTTCAGTTGGGCAGGCAGTTTGTAACTTTTTGATAAGAAGTTGGTGTATGATACATGAAAATAACATGTTTAGATGGGGTCAAAAAAACAGTTGGACCCTGAAAATA
Source organism: Cladocopium goreaui (assembly GCA_947184155.2). Taxonomy (NCBI): domain Eukaryota; class Dinophyceae; order Suessiales; family Symbiodiniaceae; genus Cladocopium; species Cladocopium goreaui. Next base: position 756,419 of record CAMXCT020005223.1, read on the forward strand.
TGCCATGTTTAATGGAAACTCATCTTCCAAGCCCTATCTGGCAGGGTCGAACTGTATTTGCTGGAGGGTAACTTATGGTATATATATATAGAATTTAAGTATACATGTGAATTGTGAACCAATTTGTTTTATATTGTAACCTCAAACCCTACACAGATAATGGTAAAGCACTTGTTTGTCTTCTTGGGGTGTTTCTATCACATCCTATTATATAAGGGTCCACAAAAATTAAGATGTAAAAGTGTTTCCAGGATCTTATGATGGTTCCGCCGTAGTTTCCAATTGTCAGTTCACCAAGTTACTTGCGTCAATTTAGCTATCGTATACAGGACCCTCACCTTGTTCTAACCATATCGATCATAGCATCAAAACATCCCAACTGTTTGGCCATGTCTGGCCATTGAAGGAAGAACATATATATATATATATACATACATATACATACATTTATTTATTTATATACATATATATATATATATACACATGCATATATATATATATATACAGAGTATACAGTATACATATATATATATATATTGGAGCTACATACCTCCCCAGAAAAAGAAAACACTGGCCTTTTCGATGGCCTTTTCGACAGCGCCTGTCAGGTGGATGTGGAGTATGTCACTCCAGGGATCGTGTACTTGGTGAAACAGCATTTGAAACTTGGAACAGCCAATGGAAGCTATATATATATATATACATATATATATATATGCATATCGGGGTAAATTATAATTTCCTCACTGCGACCGAAGCCTGGAATAATGGTTAGTAAGGGGAATTATATATTCCAATTTGGTCTTATTTCAGGTTAGTGAATTATTATAATTTGCCCACATATATACATATATATATATGTATATGGAAGGCCAAATAAAGCTCCACTTGAAATACTGGTCGGTGGTTTCAAACATATTTTATTTTCCATAATATATGGGAGAATCCTTCCCATTGACTTTCATATTTTTCAAGATGGTTAAAACCACCAACCAGAATATAAAATTGATCCACATATATATATATATACACATGTATATTATATAATTGTAAGACTTTCCATATATAGGGAAGTTCATAATCCCAACTGACGAACTCATATTTTTCAGAGGGGTAGGGTAGGGCTCAACCACCAACCAGTATATTTATTTATCGCCCTTGGATATATTGGGATAGCCATGCCGATGGTGCCAATAGAATGGGATAGGCCAGATAAAGCCTTTCCACCATGGGATCTGGATCGATGATATCATGGTTTTCACAAGATTTAATTTGTGGGAAATCATCTTACTGTAAATGGCCGAACTATTCATCTTAATTCAGGGTAGTGAAATATTCTAATCTATCCAGATGGGATTGGCTTTAGCCAACAAGCATGGTGCCATGGTGTATGCAAGCAGCAATTTAGTGGTAGTATGACGGGAATGTAACATGAGATAACGCGAATATACTGAATTTGGTAAGCAACTATAATCGAGCTATATATCTACAAACATAGTTACATGATGTATGGTGCCCCAAAAAAAGGTACATGCCTTTTCAAAATTCTCCAGGGAATATTTGATTGGTATACATGTATAGATATATATACGATGTTTTTTGTCAGAAGCAAACAGTGTTCTCAAGACTGAAGATGCAATATTCTTAAGTCTGAAGACGTGGCACTCCCAAACCTGAACGCCTAGAACTGAAGATCGATATGACAAGAAACCTATGGATTGAACAGTTCTTGACAAGACCCTTGTGAAATCTTCAATCCCTGACGTGATTCCCATTTTCCTGAACATGAAGTCTGAACACTGGACAGTTTCCTTGTATCGAGATTATCAAGTCTGATCAGCGGATAGAGTTCATTTGCTCATGTCCTTCGCCCTGCCTTTTTTCCTCCTTCCCCATCTGGCAGGTGAGGGTCTCTAGATTTTATCTGATTTTATAATAGTTTTTATGTTCAAAGATGTATCGACCTAGTTGCTATGGTTACTATATGGTTACTTGGTGGATCATCCCACTTAGTAGGTGGGTTATAACCCCAGTTATAAATGGGATAAGTAGGGTTAATCCACTTATAACTGGGGTTATAACCCACTTACTAAGTGGGATGAACCACCAAGTACTAAATATATGGTAACTGTGGTTCATGAACCAACTACACAACCAAGATGAGTCAGAAAGCACCACCAATCGTAAGGGACGCTACTCCCTGCTCAGAATGGCGAGCGAGCGCAGCCTCTATGAGTTTTGCTTAACCACATTTCTGTTATGATAAGTGATGGAGTGAGGGTATGTGTGTCTACGTGTGTATATTATATGATGTACAGTATCCATGTTTGTCCTACTTTAAATGTGTATATATATATATATCTGATTGGTGGTTTGGAACATGTTCTATTTTCCATACATTGGGAACAAACATCCCATTTGACTAATATTTTTCAGAGGGGTGGCTCAACCACCAACCAGATATAGACATGTGAAATATGTGTTGAGCAAAATGCAGCTTTGAAAATCTTCGTCTAAGTGTCGGTCCAAACGTTCAGCCAGGAAGAAACACCCCTCTGTGCGCGGGATCTTGCTGGAATGCACCATGGCATCAGTTGTGACACGTGGCACGTGGCACCAAAGGCTTTGGGGGTGGCCAAAGCAAGAACACGAGTACCCTTAAAAGTGGTGTTCTACTATGTTTTTCCCCATAATCTTAGTACTTTTAACCATTTTAAGTTGGGGTCTACTTGGAGGGTCTTAACCAATGTGGTTTTTCCCCCCAGCAATCAGTTGATTTACCTTGAACTTAGCTATTTTTCACGGGGTCATCATCTTGGAAGAACGATCAGAGAAATCAAGAATCCTTCAACCGCACTCCAAGTAATTTTAATTAATAAACCCTGACTATGATTTCGAGGGTGACCACCAAAATAGTGATGAAGTACTGTAAAATTGGAACCCCCTTACTCAATGGCTTATCCCTGTGAGTTATAGCCCTCGTCATAACTGGACTAACCCTACTTAACCTACTTATAACTGGGGTTACAATATGTTATAAATCCACCTACTAACTGGTATGTTCCTGCAAGTAATTAATTATTAATCACAGTCATATAATGTACTAACTATCATAGTGATTAGTTAATAGTTATAATCATTAATAACTATGATAGTTAGTAATTAATATTAATTAATACTAAAATTAAAAATAACAATTATACATACTATAAGTATTAATTAATATTGTTTAATAACATACTTATAGTATGTTACAATCCACCTCTGCGCATCCACGGGCGGATGAACCATTAGGATCCACTACACATATGGTCATTTCTAGGAGTTAAATAACTGTTCATTTCTATGGGATTAACTAAGTAATCATTATTTCTATGGGATTTCTATGGGATTTCTATGGGATTATAACTTATAAATACTGATTATACAGTCCATAAATGGGTTGAAATCAGCAAGTACTTATAACTGGTATTTTTTTCAGGGCCTAGCAAGTGTACCAAGGTGTATATCAATGGCCATTTCAGGAACCTTTCGACGCATTCCCAAGGCCAACTGGGATGAGACTTGATGAGTCGAATTGAAATGGACTTATTGTTGTACTTTAAAACGGGAGGTATTATCATAAAAACATGGTATTATTCCATTAATTGGATTATATACTTGGATTGTACTTATGAAATATTTTATGAGATTACAATTACACGTTCCATATTTCGGGCCATAACTGTAGGTATTCATAAATTGGGAAAACCTTTACCATTCCCCAGGTACAGAGCTCCCACCCTACGCTGATGCTCTGCGCGACGAGACGGGGCTGCCGGTCTTTGATGCCATTACCAACGCGGAACCTGAGCGTCCTACGAGAAGGGAACATTTCTGGATCGACAAAAGCTGATTTCATGGTAATTTATTAGGATTGAATTGCCAAAACTGGGAATGATTTGGGTTCATAATTATGTGAGCACAAATTTGGTGATTTATGATATAGCTAAGTTGATGAACATAACCCCAATAACGAGCAAGAACTTATGGAAGATGTATCATGATGTATCGAACAATGATGTAAACAAAACAATGAGTTGACGATGTTTAATTAGCAACAATCATGAAACATGCTAGACGTTGGGGTTTCTTTGTGGGTTTCCGACTGGTATCATCTCGTTAGTCCCAAACAATATGAGGGGACCTCCTAAAAGTATCAACATGAATAACATGTATTAAATATGATCAACAGTTCGGGTTGTAGCATCTAAAATGTAGGTACCCATGGGTATCCATATCCATAGCCTTATCAGAATGGTTGATCACAATTTGATGGTTAATTTGATGGTTAAACACCCCACATTTGATGATCAATCAACATGATTTTGGGGGATGTACTGACACCATTGTCAGATACACACGTAGGTAATTTCAATGGCCATTTCAGGAACCTAAATTGGAGGTACCTACCATATATAAGGCCCATTTTTCAGGCCTTAACTTCAGGGGATATACCCACAATTCATATAGCCCAAACATATGGTACGTTTACGTACCTCCAATCTGTTGGATCCTGAAGATCTCCCATTAACTATAGATATATCACCAACAAAAACCATAGTGACATTGGAGTTATTTGCACCATAGTTAAAACACAATCTCTAATCAACTCACCCAACTGGTTGATAATTCATCCCAGTGGAACGATAGACAGGATGCTGCGGAATGACGCCATGGTGATGACCAGCTTAAGTGATTCGAACAGGTTTAGTCGGGGATGGTATGAATTGCAATCCCGAAACAGATAGAAATTGGCAAAATCCCACTGGTCGTAAATTGAACCCTTTCTATCTATAGTTGGGGGTTTAATTATGTTGAAATCACTTTGTTTTTTTTTCGACTAAAATTGCAGTTTGCACGAACTGTAGGTGCAATATTGCATTCTGTAATCACACGTGGCCGAGAAGCATTGTTTCGTTTGAAGCATTCGTGATTGCAGGACGCACAGGTTCAATGTCAGGTGTGCTATGTGTTTTCTGATTCAAGGATTAGGTGGATTAGGTGGCTCATCCCACTTACTACCCTCTGATAAACTAACATAACTATGGAAAATCACCCTTTTTAATGGGTAAATAAACTATAAATGACCGTTTTCAATGGCAAACTGTTAGTTTACCAGAGGCTAAGTAGGTTATAACATATTATAACCCTAGTCTTACATGGATTAATCCTACTTATCCCACTTATAATATCTTATAACCAGGGATATAACCTACTTGGGATTCGCGGGATGAGCCAGCAAGTATTCCCTGGCCCTATCGGTTGGAACGTGTTGCTGGCTCCAGACTTCTCAACAAACCACCAAGTTGACTCCGATGTTGGTGATGCCCCCAGACATTTTGTTTGTTCGTTCATGTTCACCCACTGAATCGTATCTCATAGAATTGGATGATGGAAAATTTTTCAGGAAACCCCTAAATTTGATGGTAAAAATTATGGTTTCCGGTTAAGATTTCCCTTTAAACCAATCCAGTGAGTATCGTTAATTCAGCCTCATAAACCCAACAGTGCCACCCATCGTGTGTTCGGTTCAGGATTTCTTCATCTCAGCCAGAATGGCTCCTTGCCCGAATGGAGCGGGCTGCGTTGCAACTTTTTGCAAGGTTCATCTTGGAAAACGCTGGTTTTTTATATTTTTTAATGATGGTAAAATGGGGATACTGGGGATACAATTCGTTCACGGGGATATGGGGATATATCATTACCCATAGGATCCATGTATGCTATATATGGTAACATTTACCATCAATATACCCCAAATGTTAGCATATATACCATACATGGATCCTATGGGTTAGATATTGTAGAAATACTCCGGGAATGTTCTTGGATTCGCTGGTTTTTATCCACCATGAAACCTAAAAATCCAAGAAAATCACGACCGAACCCTGTTCTCCCGAGCCCTGGAATCATGGTTTTTATATGGGAAATCATCCCCATTCATGGCCGAAGTATTCAGGTTAGTGAATTATTGTAGTTCACCCAGATATATCACCAACAAAAACCATAGTTATTGGAGTTATAAACCAACTGAACGCTATCTTGGGGGCACCACCATATTTATCCTCCATATTTATCCTCCATATTAACCTCCATTTAACCACCATATTAACCACCATATTTATCCTCCATATCAGGTTGTGAACCATAGTTATTTTGGGTCAGCCGTTTATGAAACACGTCACGTGGACCACTGGAGCAGCGTCACGAACTGGCGCCAGGCATCGGGGACTCCGTGGTATTCATTTCGAAATGGTTACAATGACAATATATATATATAGATAGACATAAAAATGGATTATAGATTTCTATCTAATCATATATTCTATTGATATATATATAAACAATATATTCTATCATTTCTATCGAAAATCATATACTATCACGTTTCATACGTGTGGGATTGCATAAATGTATCAAGATTTCTTATCAATGATTGGTTTCTTATAAAGGTTTCTTAAATAAATATCATCACCATAATTTCTTGGTGATATTAACTGCTTGGTGGTTTGGAACCATGGCATTTTATGACTTTCCATTCAGTTGGGAATGTCATTATCCCAACTGACTTTCACTCCATCATTTTTCAGAGGGGTAGGTATACCACCAACCAGTTATAATGCTTTGTCTTGAAATGCCATTTGTCCCAAAGATCGTTTTGCGTGTTTGTTTCAATGTTGCAAACATCTTTCTTGGCACAAATACAATAATCTGGGTAAATTTCATCACGACCGAACCCTGTTCTCCCTCACTGGAAATCATGGTTTTTATATGGGAAATCATCCCCTTTTATGGCCGAACTATTCAGTTTAGTGAAATATTATTTCATTTACCCAGAATAATGCAGGGGTTGGTAACTGTCCCATTTTGGGAATATTGGACATCACCCTATAGTAGCCATTATAGACCATATACCTAATGGTTGGGTGATGTTCAATGGGGACATTTAATGACCCAGAATAATGATACAGTCTTACCATCACCGTGTGGATAACCACCGAGGATAACCCACGCTTCGGATTCAACCAGTGGCAATTGGGATGGGATGGCATCCAGGACAGCATAGCGCGCAGAGTTTTTTTTGCGTTTTCTACGTTTTGTGCATGCCGAAAAAAGAGTGGTGTATATGTCTTAAGATATGTATATATATATAAGATGATACATATATATATATAATTTTTGCATATATATATAATATATATAATATACATCATATATATATAGTATATCTACATGTGTATGTGTATGTACTTGGCAATCGCTTGCGCCAAGCGAAGCTGCGAAGTGATGGGTGTTGTCACTATTCAGAACCACAGTTTTAATGTGGTACGCCCAATTACAAGCCATTCCCAGTATTAACCATAAATGGCTTATATAACTGGTTGGTGGTTTGGAACATTTTTTATTTTTCCATATATTGGGAATAATACTCCCATTTGACTGATATTTTTCAGAGGGGTGGCTCAACCACCAACCAGATAAACATATAAACTAGTTAGTTTAGTTAGTGATTAAGTTACATATATATATATATTCATGGGCTTGAATTATTATAAACATATATATATAGATAAAACCATCCCCAAATGGTAGTTGCTTCTGGCATTGGGTTCATCCCACATAGCTTTGGTGTCCAACATGTCCAGATTCGTCTCGGAATCCGAGACCAAGCTGGTGATGTCTGGGTAAATTTCATCACGACCGAACCCTGTTCTCCCGAGCCCTGGAAATCCATGGGTTTTTATATGGGGAATCATCCCCTTTTATGGCCGAACTATTCAGATTAGTGAATTATTATAAGTTGCCCAGAATATTGCATGATGTTTTCCACAGATTTCCAAACACAGCAGAAGTTATATCCGGAAAGGAGGTTTGGGGTCACGGGTCACCCATTCCAGCAAATCGTTGTTGGCGACATTACCAGACATCAATGCTTATATTATTCTGGATGATGGTTTCAAACATTTTTTATTTTCCATTTCATATATGGGATGTCATCCTTCCCATTGACTACTATTTTTCAGAGGGGTAGGTATACCACCAACCAGAACTAACTATGTTTATCTATGTTAAGATGTTCAGACAAACCCATTTGGTTGCAGGGGTAGGTATACCACCAACCAGTCAATGGTTATATCATCATCATCATCATCATCAAACATCATCTAACATCATAGTTGTGGGTCTGGGCAACACACAGGGCCTGTGGGTATTATTACAATGTGTTGTTTTGGCTTGAATGTATAACTGTTGATGACCTGTCAGATCCTCATTAAACAACGACCAAAAACGGCCACGGAAAACATGGGAAAATTGTAGATGATGGGGACAGTGGGGGTAGCCAAAAAATTATACCTTGGAAATGGTCAGTGAACTATTTATCCATATTATTAATTGGATTATATGATTTATGTGATTCACTATTAATGATAACAGTAAAAACTATATAAGTAAAAACTGTTTTTATAATTATCACTAAAAATATGAATCACTATGACAGGCATTATAAAACTGTATTTAATCATTATTACTTGGAGGATCATCATGATCATCCCACTTAGTGGTTTATAACCCCAGAAAGAAAAGTAGGGTAAGGAAGGGTTAGTCCAGTTGTGACCGGGGTTATAACCTACTTATTAACTGGGGTGAGCCACCAAGTAGAACCAAAGAAATATCAACATAGCTATGGAACATCGCCACTTTTCAAAGGTAAATATAGGTACCCTCTGGTAAATAAACATAGACCCTGCAAATCACCGTTTTATAGAGGAAACTAATCTTCCAACCCCTATCTACCAGGGTCTATGTTAATTTACCAGAGGGTAAATCATCCATGAGTGGTCCATCTATACCATGACTAGTTCGTAAGAAATTCCAATCTGAACGAAGCTTCGCGATTCAAAAACTGCTTCGCCGCCAGGACACCTATGAGTTTGGAGCCTTGCCGATTCAGTGGTGTGTATGGTGGGGATTGGTGGTGATAGTTTCAGAAAGCCCCATGATATCAATGGTCATTTCAGGAACCTATTTATTGGAGGTACCTACCAGATATAAGATGATATAAGGCCTGTTTTTCAAGCCTAAATTTCAGGGAATATCCCCACAATTCATATGGCCCAAAATATGGTACGTTTACGTACCTCCAATCTGTTGGATCCTGATTTTTTTCCATTGATAGACGGTCGAGTGAAATCCCAAAAATGGGGATGGATTGATGCATCAAATCGAAGTGTTTGGGACCACACACTTTACTCTATTTTTAATGGGATTTAATTGGATTTTATTGTGATTTAATGGGATTTTATAGTGATTCAATGGGATATTAATGGGATATACCCTCTGGTAAACTAACATAGCTATTGAAAATGGCCATAGAAATAGTTAGTTTTCCCATTAAAAATTGTGATGTTCCATAGTTATGTTAGTTTACCAGAGGGTAACCAGCCCTTTTTTGGGGTACCCAATTTTGCCCCAAACCTTTTTTTTTTCATGGTGTCGTATCGAAGTGTTTAATCTTTTTGGAGGCGAAAAACAAGCTATATGAAGTGGGAAACACACACTAAAATGTGGGTGGTGAACACCACTTTTTGGGTGGTCATGGGGGGGTTGGGCACACTCAAAATTACTATGTTGAATGGTGAAGATTATGATGAAAATTAGTGGATTGGGGCGACCATATCAACATATATCAACAATTTTTCCCCTTTTCACCAAGCCAAATGTCAATACAGGATGGGGCCCCAGTTCGTTAGCTAAGTTGGTTTATAACTATAATAACCATAGTGTATGATACTTATAGCTATATTTGGATGGGGTTATCAACCAACTTATAACTGGAGGGCCTCATCCTGTATTAATGGCAATATTTACTGCATTGCGCATCGATCAGCAAATTGATCATACCTGCGATATCTATCGATATCTCATAGACCCAAACGGGGGCCAATTGGGTACCCTATACCACTGTGATGTACTTTCATACAAACCAACAGGATTGGAGAAGTAGCACGGTCAGCACGGTATTTTTTGATCTTGTGAACCCCTTAGACGTCCATCAATTTTCATGGAGTTTGAGTACAGAATCCTTATGTTTTTTCGAAAGATAAAGATTATGGCTCCTAGCTATTATCTAGGTGATATTGTCTGCCTGTGTGAAGATTGACATGGAACTGTACTACCGGGTTTCATATCTTTATCTCTTTGATTCAACAAACATAGTTTGCATTTGTTTGTTTCTTTTTCCAATTCTACCAACAAATCCTCAGAGGTAGACTTCTGATGAAATGTTCCCTGGTTCCAATTCATCTTTCCACCCCTGAAGGATTCTTCCCTTGGGACCGGTCATGGGGTCATGGTTTGTTGCCGCCGCGTGATGTCGTGATGGCAGGCAGCAATCTTTCCTTCAAAAGGGCGTCGAAACTCTTGAGCTGACAGTTGAGCTGACAGCGAATGGGGATGCTGACTTCAAAGAGTCCATCTTCACGAAGATCTGAGTAATGACATTAGGAATGTGGGATTCACCTAAACATCAATAAACATCCGTAAACATCCATAAACCATCCCAAGTCATCACCGCTTTTGTGAGTGTGATTGACAGCATCCCCAAATTGGAGTTGTTTATAGCTTTGGGTTTCCCACATTAGTAGAACAAGTCAACAAGTGAATGGGACATGGAAGTGTAGTACTACAATGTTGAGTTGTTTCTTAAACGAGAGCAACAAGTCAATGAAGTGATCCTGAAAAAATGGCGTATGTGAAGGTTTTCTGAATCATGGGTGATTCCTAAAACCATATATAAGCTTTCACTAGTAAAATTGCCCAATTTTGGATGATTTGAGGTTATGGGTTACACCAAGGAATTCGGACACCTCCATGTTGATTTTCCCTAAGCAGATCCAAAGGAGTCGTTGCGGCGATTTAAACAGCCATATATTATTAGGTGCTTCAAGCAACAACTGGTTGGTGGTTTGGAACATGAATTTTATTGCTTTCGATATATTGGGAATGTCATCATCCCAACTGACGAACTCATATTTGTCAGAGGGGTTGAAACCAACCAGAACAGTTCGATGCTGGCTTTAAAACGACTGTTGCTTCTTCTGTGCTAGGTAGTTTGTTTCACAAAAACATGGAGAAGCATTAAACTTCTCCAGCTTTTGTGTAAACATGCAGGGTATCTAAGATTTGCCATGATGACGTGCAGAAGTGAAGATAAGTATAACCCTGACAGTATTCTATAGATGGTTGGTGAGTATGGTAGAACTTTACCCAGAAACAAAACACACAACAAAAACATTGGAAGAGTACTACCATTTGTTGGACAGGACGTTCGTGAGCCGTTCGGGCTGTTGTGGCTGGGAACATGGTGCAGTTTATTGTTTTGTCTCTGGGTCATCATTGATATTTGTTGTAACTAGTGGCAAACACATATTATAATGGAAAGTCCCCCCTTTTGTAGATCATTTGCCCTTGAGAAAGTGAGCATGGGTATGAAACATCCACAATCATTTTCCGTGGGAAACAACGGAATTTGCACACCTATGTATGTGATACATAAAATCATCCTTGTATATGATTGAGCTATTGGAAGGTGCTGTTTTTTGTCCATTGCCATATAGATAGTTTTTTCAGATTTTCAGATGGCGAGAATGTCAACCCCGTATTGATTCATCCCCGATGTATGTTTGAATGGTACCCCGGTGTGCTAAAAAATAAAGGTTTTACAGACAAATACTCGGATTTATGAATCGATCCTTAAATTTAATCATTGTTGGCCTCCGCTCAGTGGGTGATTTAGAACCCCTATGAAAATCCATTAACAATACGTATATATATATATATCATATATATATATATATGTATTGTGTATATAGTGTATATATATATAGAGTATATATAGTGTGTATATATATATATATACACTAAATATAGTATATACAAATCCTCAAAAAAAACTGAAAAGTAAATCTTCACGATTTCAAAGGGGATTTATGTTTTGATCCTTGGGGATAACCCACGGATCCAAAAGATGGGGCGAGCCACCAGGGTTTGTCTAACAATGGTGTATACCCCCCAAATGCTACTTTTACTAGGGACAATGATGATGAAGCTATGGATTTAGGTACTGTGTACCTCTTTTTTAGACAAACCCACCAAGTATAGACACGTATTGAATTTTGGAGATGTTCTGATATATCTAACCAATTCTAACAATATCTAAGATTTTCGGATTGAGCTGGCGAGCCACATCAGCGCGGTTTCCACGTGAAAGATCGTAGCTGACTGCCCAAAGGCAGACCAGGAGGACCCGCAACCGCAAGGACGGCCGTGCTCTGAACATAGTGTCATCAAATTTGCTACCCTCTGGTAATTTAACATAGCTATTGAACATGATCATTTATAGTTGATTTACCTATTATAAATTGATATTTTCCATAGCTATGTTAGTTTACCAGAGGGTAATCCCCACACAAAAAGGAGGTGTCAATGGGAAACTCGTTGAACTAAACCTGTGATTTTTGAATTTTCAATGATTGTCATACTGTGGATGGTTGCGAAATCCTGCACCACCAAACGGATGGTTAAAACCCTATGAATCATGGGATAAACCACCTATTAAGTGGTGCAGGATTTCGCAACCATCCACCGTAGGTTGTTCATAGCCCCTGTCGGTTGATAATTATAGATAGTTTATTATAGTGTCTTAATGGGGATTTAACACCACTATCTATAGGGGCTGTGGCTGTAACCATCAAGACTTAATGAATAATTATTCCGGGTTCGTGGTTGGTTGACTTTGATTTTATTCCGGGCCGGGACAATCCTAGATCGACATGGAGTAGGCACATCATCTACACATGGGATATAAATTCCAGCAAACCATGGAACTAATTGCTAGAGGGCATGCTATTTTCTCAACCAAAGAAACGGGATGATCAATTTTCATATTTTTCAGACTGCGAGAAACCACCTGACTCAGGTTTTGGAAGAACTGTCCTTCGTGATATTTGTTTTTTTTAATCGCCAATGGTGAATGGTTACCCTCTGGTAAACATACAAAAAGCTATTGAAAATGGCCATTTATAGTGAGTTTTCCCATTAAAAAGTGTGATTTTCCATAGCTATGTTAGTTTACCAGAGGGTATGTTCGTTAGTTATCATGTTGCCCCATCCCGAAATTCTTGGTATCCAACACAAGAATCCTTGCTGCCCTACAAACCAAATTGCCCTTTGGTAATGACACATGTAGCTGTGGAAAAGCACCAGTTTAAATCATCATAGATCATAATGTGGGTAAAACAATAATAAACTATCCCCCAAATCACCATTTTTATAGGTGGCATAAACCATTCCCATATGGATAATGGGCGGTTTTATCCACATTAATATAAATTGGCAATCTTCCAAAGCTATGTTGCGCAATCTGTTTGGCAAAGTTTGGCCGTAACCTGGGACGATGAGCCCGCTGATCAAAGTGATATCCAGACAAGGGATACTTGTTTGTCACATGAAACAACCAGAGGATAATTACCATTTGACCCTCCAAGTTTACTCTCAAAAAATCAGAAAAATTACCTAAAATGATGAGGTGAAGAGAACAGCATTTGAAGTCTGGGGAAATGGAAGGTCAAGGTAGTGGCATTCAAGAAATATATGCATTTTTTCGCGAGGTGCCAGAGCGGCACCTTTCCATTCTGCCCAGGTTGGCAAGTCCGTCCTTGCGGACGCCTGTAGCGTTTTGAAAAATGTTGTCTTTTTGTCCCAAACGACTCGTTTTTTTTACAAATAGAGGTATCTTAAGTCATGGGGGATCCCCAGTCGTCACCATAGGTTTTAGTACGAAGTTCTGGTCGTTCATGACGACTGGATGAGAACTGGGGGTAGCCCAAACACTTAGGAAACCTCCAAATCCAAACATATGTAATGCATTGTTTTAAAACATCAATACCTGGTTGGTGGTTTGGAACATGAATTTTATTTTTCCACATATTGGGAAGAATCATCCCAACTGACGAACTCATATTTTTCAGAGGTTCGGTATACCACCAACCAGTTATAATGCATTGTGTTGAAATGCCATTTGTCCCAAACATCGTTTTGCTATTGTTTCAATGTTGCTTATCTTTCATGGCACAAATACTATAACACTAGCCAAATAATGCAACACATGTGAAGGCCATGGTTTGTGTCTTTCTACACGGAGCCTGATTGGTATATTCACAAACCGTCTGATGATTTTACAAACTATGTTTGTGATGAATGCCCTGATATGCACATGTATTGTTGGGATACGTTGAAGTTGAGGCCAGCAACCGGTGTTGGCGTTTCAGCTGTTGATTTTGGCATTATATACCTTTACATATGCTTACATTGTGAATGTTTGGTGTTTCAATTTATTTTCTGTTGGGTATCTATAGTATACTATATAATACTATATAATACTATATAATACTATATAATACTATATAATACTATATAATACTATATAATACTATATAATACTATATAATACTATATAATACTATATAATACTATATAATACTATATAATACTATATAATACTATATAATACTATATAATACTATATAATACTATATGATACTATATGATACTATATGATACTATATGATACTATATGATACTATATGATACTATATAATACTATATAATACTATATAATACTATATAATACTATATAATACTATATAATACTATATAATACTATATGATACTATATAATACTATATATATATTTAGATCATTTGTACATACACATACACACAAAGATTTCTTAATGGATAACGTCCATTTTGGGACATGTTTTAATCTTGAGAATTCCTACTGAGCAACTGCTAAGCAGTATGCCCAGGGCGGCCTATTTGAAGACCATCGTAAAACTTTGTTCCAAATGAGTGCCCAGCAGATTTTCATGGCCGCTCGACACAGCGGAAGGTGAATTGGTTGATGTGATTGGATTGCTTTGTTTCTTGAATACCGTCTGGTGTCATCAAACGTGGCCAGCTGGATAATCCAAAATCAATTTATAGGTGATTGTCCCAGCTAAAACCCCTCCATTGATAAGGGATGCCCATTGCCACGTTTGATTGCCGGAGGGCATGTGTGTTTTTTCTTTTAAGGACAAATGTTTGATGTTCCCCAAGAAACCCGACACATGCCAGGAGTGCAATCATGTTACTGTAGCTATCCCTGACGCATCAGTTGATTTCCGCCTGAAACACATTGAGAGATTTCGGGCAACACGAACGGGGATATCAAACGAACATGTTGATCAATGTCTTAGTCGCTTTTGCCTTGAAATAAACAGGGGATCTGAGATTCAGCAACATGAACAGGGAAATCAAGCGCAAATGTTAGCTAATACTAAGATTCGAGTACTAGACCTAGGCTCTAAATTTCACCGCAGTACATGAATACAGAAATCTAAGCACACCTAACCAGCTTATTTCATGAGTTCTTCACCAATCGAGAAGTTCAGAAACACATGGCAAACACTGTTCTTATCCAGCACCATGCGATGCCGATTCTGGGATTGTTCTCTGGGCATTCAGGGCAGGGTACCTTGAAAAGCCCGGCTGGGGCCAAAATTTCGGTGAAGCCTGGCCAAAGGTGCCAGGCGAGAAAAGTTCACAATGCCATGGAAATAGCCAAGGGAAGCATGGACATCACTGATTGGTGGTTTGGAACATGGCTTTTATTTTCCACAATATATGGGATGTCTTCCTTCCCATTGACGAACTCATATTTTCAAGATGGTTTTTTAACCACCAACCAGATCATGATCAACAGGGAAATCCATCTAGATTATCTAGACCCTCCAAAAACTCCAAAGTGGGACTTACTCTCTAGGGAACAAACGTATCCACTTTTTTGTGGAAAATATTTTTTTTGGATACGTTAGCTGCTGTGAACATAGGCTATGATAAATGCCCTATACTTGAGACATGTTAGTTGAAAATCCAGAATGGACATGTTAGTGGAAAAGTTGCAATGCATTCCCCAGGAAATCCTACTGGACATGTTAGTTGATACCTGAAACGGTAGCCCGAGACACGTATCCACTTTTTTTGGTGTTTTTTTTGGATACGTTAGCTGCTGTGAACATAGGCTATGATAAATGCCCTATACTTGAGACATGTTAGTTGAAAATCCAGAATGGACATGTTAGTGGAAAAGTTGTCCCCCCCTCTGGGGGTTCCCGGGAAACGCCAGAAGACTACCGCCCCGGACGCCCCAGCATCTTTATTTCCAGACCCCAATAGGGCTCAAATCAAAGACCGCATTGATAACAAAACGGTGGAGAAAAAAGGGGTCCCAACTCCTTCCGGAAGAGCGCATCATAGATGATGCCCGTGGGTGGGCAGGAAGATTGGGGGTGCATTCCAAAAACCAGTTGCATTTACTAAGGGTTGGATGACTGGCCATGGAAAGCGTCCACCTAACGTGTCCGTGTTGTTCAGAGGATGTGGTTTTGAGATATGTGAGTGGTTATTGGCTGAATCTATCCCCCCAAAATAGCGAACATATCCCAGATCAGGGTCGAAATCCAAGGGCCCCAATTGCAGGAACTGAGACATGTTAGCTGTTTTTGGGTCAATGGTCCCAAAAAAAGTTGCAATGCATTCCCCAGGAAATCCAAGAAAACGCCGGTACAGAGTGGACATGTTAGTTGATACCTGAAACGGTAGCCCGAGACACGTATCCACTTTTTTGTGGTGTTTTTTTTGGATACGTTAGCTGCTGTGAACATAGGCTATGATAAATGCCCTATACTAGAGACATGTTAGTTGAAAATCCAGAATGGACATGTTAGTGGAAAAGTTGTTCCCCCCTCTGGGGGTTCCCGGGAAACTGCCAGAAGACTACCGCCCCGGACGCCCCAGCATCTTTATTTCCAGACCCCAATAGGGCTCAAATCAAAGACTGCATTGATAACAAAACGGTGGAGAAAAAAGGGGTCCCAACTCCTTCCGGAAGAGCGCATCATAGATGATGCTCGGAGGTGGGCAGGAAGATTGGGGGTGCATTCCAAAAACAAGTTGCATTTACTACTCTCGTGAAATCTTACCTGTTGAAAGTTTTTTTATTTTTTATTTTTTTTGCTATGTTAGTGTTTGGGTTTTGGGGCTGAGATTCAACTAACTTGGCGTTGGGAACGCATGGTGTGACATGGGCATTTTGGTGCTAACTTGGCGCGTGTGAAGCATCAAGTAGGTTCAATCGGGAACTGCTTTGTTAGCGTTCGTTTGTGCGCGCGTTCATCAGCCTTTCCACCAATATATGGTTCCAAAAACATTTAATCGTACTTCATAGTAGCAAGTAGCGAGATTGGCAACATCGACCAGGAGTTTTTTCATTAATTATTCAATCTATTATATAAACTTGTTGATTTTGAAGCTTTTTTGGGTCCAGTAAGGGTGATGATTATGATGTACTATTGGAGGTTTTGGGAACCCTGCGCGCATGCTATGTTAGTAGTCGCCTTGGGCTCACAACCTTTCCGCCAACGCGCGCGCGCGTTAGCGGAAAACAACTCGGCCAGGCCCGAGGACTACTCCTTCCCCGTTGTGTCTTCCCCGTTTTGGGGTCGAAGTCCTCGGGCCTGGCCGAGTTGTTTTCCGCTAACGCGCGTGCGCGCGTTGGCGGAAAGGTTGTGAGCCCAAGGCGACTACTAACATAGCATTCGCGCAGGGTTCCCAAAACCTCCAATAGTACATCATAATCATCATGGCAGCAAGTAGCCAGATTGGCAACTTTGACCAGGAGTTTTTTTCCTTATTCAATCGATTATATAAAATTGTTGATTTTGAAGCTTTTTTGGGCCCAGTAAGGGTGAGCCCCAGGAAGACATCCAAAAACAGTTGTGGTTTGATCTGGTCGGCTGGAGACTCAAAAGAGACACCTAACCTAGCAACCAGGGGTACTTTCATTCTAGATTGATTGATTGATGTGTTCGGTTTCCTGTTTTCTAAAACATGTTTTCCGTGGAGTTTGATGCTAACATAGCACTTTCCATTTGGTGGTTCCAAGCTGTGACAAGTCTCCAGACAGCTATGTTAGCTTATTCTGGTACATTTCTTTTACCCACTTCCTGGGGAATGCCAAACATTGGGAGGACGGAAGCAGAGGCTATGTTAGCAGGTGTTGGCAGAAATCACCCAAATGATCACTTTCTCCAAATCCCCAGGGTTGACAACGTAGCCAGATGCTATGTTTGTGAGTTGGTGCCAGGGCTAAAAAAACGCTATGTTAGATTTCACCGGTGTAAGGGTTAGATGACTGGCCATGGAAAGCGTCCACTTAACGTGTCCGTGTTGTTCAGAGGATGTGGTTTTGAGATATGTGAGTGGTTATTGGCTGATCTATCCCCCAAAAATAGCTAACATATCCCAGATCAGGGTCGAAATCCAAGGGCCCCAAATGCAACTGGTTTTTGGAACCCCACATTGAAAAGGCCAATATTCAGTAGCTTGAGATATTGGAATCTCTTCGGGGAATGACTGCACTTACAAGACCCAATTTTTGTCAAAACACTGTTGTTTTCCCTGAACCCCAAAGTCATGGCCAGCATCCGAGATGAAGTGGCACAGGTGCTGCTCATTTGTTGTTCATTGTTTCCGAATTCCAACTTGCTAACATGTCCCAGTTTGGTACGAAAGAGCACGCACTGCACTTCCAATCCTTATTTCCAGACCGCATTGATAGCAAAACGAGCAGAAAAAAGAGTCCCAGCTCCTCGGAAGAGCGCGTCATATATGAAGATTGGGGGTGTGTTCCAGAAACCAGTTGCATTTCCTAAGGGTTACTGGCCATGGAAAACGTCCACCTAACGTGTCCGTGTTGTTCAGAGGATGTGATTTTGAGATATGTGAGTGGTTATTGGCTGAATCTATCCCCCAAAAATAGCTAACATATCCCAGATCAGGGTCGAAATCCAAGGGCCCCAATTGCAGGAACTGAGACATGTTAGCTGTTTTTGGGTCAATGTGTAAAAAGAAAGTTGCAATGCATTCCCCAGGAAAACGCCGGTATAGAGTGGACATGTTAGTTGATACCTGAAACGGTAGCCTGAGACACGTTTGTTCCCGGGAGTGTAAGTATGACATTTATGGTAAAACACACAATTCCCATGTGGTACTTGGACGGTTTAGGAATGGTGAATTGTTTCGATATCACCAGCAGGGCAGAGCTGGGAACCAACCAGAAAATGACACATTTTGTTCGTTGATTTACCTATTTAAAGATGGATATTTTCCAGTTCGCGAACTGTTAGTTTAGAGGGCAATCCAATTGTTCCAGCTATCAACTTGTTATTTTTCGAAATTTTGAACAGAATACACTTGCGACATTTTTTTGTCTTCATTGTGTTCAACGGGTGCTATGAGTGCTATGGGTGCTTTTTCTTTCTTAAAATTGACCCAGCTACCCCAATCGGCTCAGCCCAGTCCAGGTGTAGTTTTTGGCAATTCTCGTGGGAAAATTGGGGAGAACCCATTGGATGATCATTGGAATTGGTTGGTGGTTTGGAACATGAATTTTCCTGGTTAATCTATGGCTAATCTATGGTTAATAATGGTTAATAATTGGAATAACAATATATCTGGTTGGTGGTTTCAAACATTTTTTATTTTCCACAATACATGGGATGTCATCCTTCCCATTGACGAACTCATATTTTTCAAGATGGTTAAAACATGTTAAAACCACCAACCAGAACTATGTTTATCTATGTTAAGATGTTCAGACAAACCCATTTGATTGCTGCTGTTTTAAGAAATTCCTTGGAATCGGGGCCAGTTTCATAACTTGTGGATGGGTGGCTGTTGTTGCTAATGCCACTAATCACGGATCATCAGTCCTAGATCATCTCAACTGATTCAGATGTTACCTCCAAAGATGTTCGGAATCAGAGTGGCGCTGAAAAAAATCATGCAATCATCACAGCAATGGGGGTTTCCATAAATGGGGGTACCCCAATAGCTGGTTGGTTTATTTCATGGAAAATCCATCAACAAAAATGGATGAGAACTAGGGGTAGCCACGTTTTAGGACACCTCCATATATGATTGATGATTTAAAAAATCAGATCATAGCTAAAAATCAGATCATCCATTTTAATGGGATTTCCCCTTATAAACTAACATATTTCACATTGCTGGTTGGCCGATCCTAGTCACGTTTTTTTTTGACCCGTGACTAGCTCGCCATGACGTTGGTTATAGGAAAATCACCAGGATAAAAAAAAACAACAAGTTACACTCGGGGTTTACCATGAAGGGATTTTCATAAAGGGATTATCATAGAGGGAATACCTCATGGTTATAATATGGTTATAATATCGTTATCAGTTATGACTGACATCGTGAAAATATAGGGAATCTATGGATATCTATGGAATCACTGTGCATTTTTCTTGTTCCCCACCTGTCAGGTGAGGGTGTTAGATTTTATGTCAGCTGGGCCCGAACAGCAACCTCTGGATCAAAGTGTGCCCCGCCGGACCTCACAACGAGCTCCGGATCAGAGTGTTCCCCGCTGGACCTCAACCACAAAGAATCTCCGAAGATGTACCAGATAGAACGCCAGAAAGTATGTCAGAATAGATGCCAGATAGAGTGTCTGAATCAGAAAGAATGTCAGAATATATGCCAGAAAGAATGTCAGATAGAATGTCAGAATAAATATGCCATATTTATACACTTCCAGATGGTATGTCAGAAACTATGTCAGAATAGTGTTTCAAGGTGGGGATCGCTCGAAGAATGTTTTTTGTTGTTTTGATACGTGTAGTGGGGATTATCATGATCCATGACCTGGAAATCCCATTCTGAACCAGTATCAAATTAGATATTTAGATGACAAAAAACGGATAAACCAACAAATCAGGAAAATCACCATAGATATCACCATAGTGTGGTGCCATATTACCCTCTGGTAAACTAACATAGCTATTGAAAATGGCCATTTATAGTTGATTTTCCCATTAAAAATGGTGATTTTCCATAGTTATGTTAGTTTACCAGAGGGTATATCAGATTCCCATGATGTTCCCATACAATCCTCGGGATCCTCAGTCAGACTCCAGGAATCGGGATGACTCTACCAGCTCCTCCATGGGAGGTCTCCCGGCTGAGACCGGGCTGATGGAAGAAGTAACTTACCGGAAAAGATGCAACAAAAAATGGCCGAAAGACCATGGAACATCTTTGGATTCATGGATATGTATGGAGGTATGAATATTTATGGTTGTTTATGGATGTTTCTGGTTGTTTATGCATGTTTATGGATGTTTATGGCTGTTTATGGATGCTTAAAGATCAACACTTGGATTTCACAGCACTGAATCGGAAAAAATGGAGGATGTCAAGGGTCCTGGGAGTCACAGTCGCAGACACGCTTGCACTGGGAGAAAGCATGGAGAAAACCAAGAAAAAAGGAGGATGCAACCAACAAAGACGGGAATACACCAACACGACATAGGGATCATACAGGTATGGCCCTTTACCAGTTATAAGTACTTATAACCCCATTTATAGAATGTATAATCCCATTTATAACCAGTTATAACTAATAAATGGCCATAACTGTAGGGGATTTTGGGCTGATTTTGGACCGTGGATTTTTTTCGGAGTGTCAACATCCATGAGGTGAATTTCCTGTGATAGAAAGATCGCTTTTTTCTCCATCGCAGTGACAAACAGTAAATATCTCCAAGTGAGAATATTCCTGCTGGTGTTAGCATATAATATATATATATTATATATATATATATTAATATATATATATTATATATATATTATATCTGGTTGGTGGTTTCAAACATTTGTTATTTTCCATTTCATATATGGGATGTCATCCTTCCCATTGACGAACTCCATCATTTTTCAGAGGGGTAGGTATACCACCAACCAGATATAATGTATATATACAAGGTGGTGCCCCCTAGTTATAAATTGGTTTATAAACGCCATTAACTATGGATATATCACCTATAAACCATAGTTATTGGAGTTATAAACCAACTTAGCTAACTATGGGGCACCACCTTGTATATATATAATTATATATATATATGCATATCCATTTCCAGTTAATCCCGGACTTGGATCAAGGAAATGGTGGAAAACAGATGAAAGACCATAGTTTCGTGTAAACGATCCATTTGAAAATGCAGGGTATCCACAAATAAAGCTCACTTCAAGTAATCTCCCCCAAAATACGAATTTCAGCATAATATGTTAACCTTATTTTGGGCCTAAAGACAGACTGCCCAAAATCTTATGTTTGATTTTGTTGTTTTCCCCACATTTTGAGGTGCCCCAGTTTTGGACGAACCTAATTTGGTTGAATGTCCCAGATATCCCGTATTATATCCATCCACATCCCAAGTCTGAATTAACCCAGTTTGCCAAAAACATCCCTGAAACTCATTACTGGTTGGTAGTTTCGAACATGTTTCATTTTTCCATATTTTGGGAATAATCATCCAAACTGACTTTCATATTTTTCAGAGGGGTAGGTATACCACCAACCAGATTAGTATCCCCATATGATATCCCAATAGAATCTCCGATATAAATCAGGCAAGAAGAACATCCAAAAAATGAAGAAGCGTACTGAAAAAGTGGTGGGTGGTTTACTGATCTGTCCCCGATGTGGTTTACCCTCTGGTTATTTAACATAGCTATGGAAAATCCATTATAAGTGGATGTTTTAATGGGAAAATAATCTGTAAATGGGCCATTTTCCATATATGTAAAAAAAAACAGATGGTACTATTTTGGGGGCGCATTTTGTTTTTAACCGGACATGAACATGAAGACCCTGAAGTTTGGACATGCTATGTCTGCTATGTGCTATGTTCATCCAATCCTTTTTTCTTGGTTGGCGCATAAGATCTTAGATCTCTCTCAATCCCGTTTTCCCCGTTCATATTGACTTCCCTACGTGGCTTCCAGTTTGTTCCTAGCCAAAATTCACAGCGTTGCAGGCTACGCCCCCAGGCCTGCTGATTTGGGTCAATTGGAAGCTGTGTTGGGAATCGATACATGAGGTTTGCGTTCGATAGCTAAGTTGACGCACAGTGTACTTGGTGAACTGTTTTTTTTTCCTACGGGGAATATAACGAACTAATATTCATGCAAACAGAACTGGGGGGGGCCTCACCTTGTGGAAAGGACAGGGAAAGGCTTCAAACTTAAGATTCTTAATCTGTTTTTCTATGTTTTTCTGGTGATTTCAATGTTGAACGTAGCCCAGTCCTGTATTTTCGGGCCCCAAGTTGATGCCTTTCAGGTGGCCCCAAGCTAAGTTCGAAAGCTAAGTTGATGAACATTACGCCAAGTCCGGTTGATACTAGAGATCATGAAACGAATAAGGCTTATCAAAATTTGCCAACTTATACTGGTTGGTGGTTTGGAACATTTGGATTATTTTTCCATATATTGGGAAGAATAATCCCAACTGACTTGCATATTTTTCAAAGGGGTTGAAACCACCAACAACTGGGGGGGGGCACTCTGATTTCACGTGAAACCAGTTGGTGTTTGGCCATATTTCACCCATGGTTTTACCGTCAAACAACGGCCGGACTGAGCAACCGGATCAGGATGTTTTATGAGAAACCAATTGCAATGAAGCCCGGGAATAACGGGGATATCATGGAGGTATGATGGGAATATCACGGGGATATGGTACAACAAATTGATTAATGATTATCGTCCCCAGAACATAGACATAGACCCGGCAAATAGTTAAAATTTAGTGGAAGCCAATCTTGCGATCCCTATTTGGCAGGTTTATGTTGGTTTGGGGGATGATATTGTGCAATGAATATGTAAACTTATAATTTATAATCAACACTTGCAGGATAACGGAGAATTCAAATTTCCCACATAGAAGATTGCCTATGCTAGACCATATATGTAAATATATGTAATATATATATAATATCGAATCTTTTGGACACAGTTGAACTGTTGTCCTTGAAACCTTATATATAATATAATATATATATATATTTCCTTGTTTTGCATGTTTTTGTCTGAACATACGGGTTTGATTGGGTGATTGGGTTTGTCTGAGAATTTGGTACGCCAAAATCCTACGTCCGGCAACTGCATTTGTTTTTTGGTTGCGGACTCAGCCCATTCTCATATTGTTGATTGACTCAGAGCCCCATGATGGTTCATCTAATAGTAACCTATAAATCATAGGGCTTCGACCAAGCAAGAGTTTCGTCGGAAATTTTGCCATATTTGGGACCATTTGGGGACCTTTTTTTATGTCTTTTTTGGAGGATGGGATTGTGGTTTCCCCACTGGTGCGAAACGTAGGGAATGGGGGGAATTGGATGTTCATAGTTATGGATCATTCCCCCATTACTAAACACCAGTAAGATTATTTGTTTATCAACCAACGCTTTCCAATTTTTCGCAACCTGGGTTTCGCCGGAAGTTTGCGATGCAGGTCCACCAAGGATTCAAAGTCCAGCGCAAAGGGCACCAAAGGTCACAGAACTTAGTTTGGGCGAGAAATCCGATGCATGTCATATTTACAGAGTAGACCTTGGTTGGTCAGGATAAACATTTTTTCGTATATAATAATCAATTTGAATAACCAATTTAACCAGGATAAACCTGTGTAGGTCAATTTTTCAAGTTTTGTGGTTTTGTGGTTTTGCCATAAGCAGAGCATTGCAAGTCGCCGAGTCGTGAGGCAATAGTGATGACCACTTGAGGCATTAAAAATACCTCGTTTTCCCATCTCATGAAATACTAGTTGGTTGATAGGTGAAACCCTACTATGGCTTATCATAACCCAGATGCTCCATGTATGGTATATTTACCTACATTTGGGTGATTTTTAGGGCACATGTTGGTAACTATTCCATACATGGAGCATAGGGGTAATCCTGAGTAAACCAAGTAGTTTTTGGCATCCCCCAGAAAAGTTTGGGTCAAATCAAATTGGGATAAGACTTCCCATGTGGGTCAAAGTGATACTAGTGCTAAGGAGGGCGATTTTTTTCACTGTGGATCTACGGGGAAAATAAGGGCAATATGTTTAGTGAAAATCAATGTTTTACCATCCATTTATCCAGTCTTTCCATGAGTGTTTACTTCGATTTACATCTTCTGTGGGTGTGTTGTTTTGATTGAAACACTGTTTAATGAACATATATATATATATATATATATCATATCCTATCATATCATGACATACATACGTCATTTACCACCACTTTGTTGCATATTATCGCCATCATACATGGAATCAACAACAGTGATAGGTTTATTGGCTTTGTTGGACAACAAAGTCTTGATTCAGACAGGTCCTTTGTCAAATTTGTGGCAGCCACCAGTTGAAACACTTACATGCATGCATCCTTACGGATGTTGGAGACACTTCGTCTATGTTGAGCTCCTGTTTCAAGGCAGAATACTGGCTGTCGGGTGTCGATCGGCCCGCAAGTTTGCATTTAACGTTTCTTGTTGCAGGCCGCTTCGACCATATTGAAGCCCATAGATGTGGCCGCACCGGTGACGACAGCGCCTCCGAAGGCCTGATACGCTATTCCTGCCATGGGTTTCTTGGCATCCTTGGAGACAGCACCGGGTCCAGAAGCCCCAACCTCAACGCGCCATGGGAGTGGCATTTTTTATAGCCGAGAAACATCAGCAGATGGTTGATGGACACTCTTGCGCTTGAAAAGACAAGCCATGCAGAGTTGTCACGGAGTTTCCTGGCCGCTACAGACTTTGTAGGTTCTGTCAGGGCAACTGGCAGCACCCACGGCTCCGCTTGGTGTGACGATGTCGGCAAATGCACAGGCTTGTGTTTTTTTGGAGACCAAGAAGAAACGAAACAAACCGAATCATGCTGACGTGTTACCTTGTTTATCCTTGTTTAATTGCCTTCGGCAAGCCCGCCGGTCATAGAGAGGTGGCCCCAAGGGAGTTTGATGTGCATTCTAGGTGGAAGCCCGCGTGAGAGCAGAAGAGAAAAGAAGGAGAATAAGAAAAATAAGAAGAATAAGAAAGGACCACGAAGACAAAGCCGTAAAACCGTAAAAAGGAAGCGGCTTGTGTAGCAGACCGCTGCATGGAAAGAGATACGGGAGAGAGATTGCCCCAAGGGAGGTTGACGTGCACGCTAGGCGGCAGCCTGAGAGAAGAAACGAAGACAGCGCCGTATAGATCAGAAGCAGCTTGAGTTGCAAGTGCTGTGCTTGAACAGCCAATGGAACACATACCACATCAGTACTGGTCGATCAGTTCCAATGTGCGTCCTGTGTCGTGTACCTGTAGACGACGGTTCTTCTGTAGGCACTGTCATTAGCTACTCGCACTGCCAGTGTAGTACTTGGGGATGAAGGAGTGGAGTAGGCGCAGGCGTAGGGGCAGTAGTAGGAGTGGTGGTGGTGGTGCACGCTGGCTACTGAATAACTTCACAAACCACGACCAGGAAAGACGCAAACACAAACATATACCTAAGTAACATTAAGTAACAATTTTGGTACAAACAATGTCGAATATCTTCGAATATCTTCGAATATTTGAATACGAACACACACACATGATATTTGGTACTGGAGAACACACTTGTAGTGTTACCGCTGAGCGGCCCCCAGTCTTATGCGAACATCCTGATCCAATCGCAGATCTTTGGGAGTTCTTTATGCATAGCCGGAGTTTTGTCGCGCTGGCCAGTTAAACTGACGCAGGGATGAAAATGAAAGAAATCTGTCTCTGTCTCTTTGCAGTTTCGGATGCTCTGCTGGGTTTCCTCATCAGGATGCCCAAACCCAGCAGAGTGGGCACCGACTGCTTCTCTTGTCTCTCTTTGTTTCTTTGCGCGAAATGGATGATGATGATGACATGAAACCAGAGGTGAAAGAGTGAACAAGGAAAGGTAAGAACAGGACATGCATTCCCTTGGCTAGCAGGGTTCCGCGCACACACACATGACATTTGGTACTCAATGATATTCTAAAACACACACTTCATCGGTTTTGGTACCAGCATTATCCAAGATTTCACACATATGTTTTAAAATCGTGACTTTTGTTCACTGTAGCGGTACGATTTACATTTTTGTGGGATATCTCCAACAACTAGTGTAGTTTTGAACCAACTTTCCAATCTTTGGACCCCCCATACCAGGTTGAAATTTTAATGTTTTGAACTTCTACAGTTATACATTGGTTCATTAAAGTAATTCAATGGAAATTTCAGGATCCTAAAATGGAGGTACTGTACCATATAAGGCCATATTTTGTGGGGATATTCCCTTACATAGGCCTTATATATGGTAGGTACCTCCAATTTAGTAACCTGAAAATTGATTAAAGTAACCCCCCGGTAATCAAACATTGCTTGGAAACCCCTGAACTACATGGGCATCTCTATGTAATAGAGTATGTAAATAATCGAACTAAATGGGGAGGTTTTCCAAACCATGGCTGATATTTGATTACTATACAGGAGGGGCCCTCTAGTTATAAGTTGATGTATAACCCCATCTAGATCATATTTATACTTGGTGGCTCATCCCACGAATCGTAAGTGGGTTATAACCCCAGTTATAAGTGGATTAACCCTACTTATCCCATGTAAATCACTGGGGTTATAACCCACAAAAACGATTCGTGGGATGAGCCACCAAGTACGTATCATACACCAACTTGTTTTTATAGTTCCTCGGCCCCAGGGCCAGGGCAGTTTTGTGGGATCTTGGGATCTGTTACTGAAGATGACCCCCTGTGAACGTAGGGGCTGACAACCAGTTGGGTGAGTTGTTTAGAGATTGTGTAATCAATGGGAATTTCAGGATCCTAAAATGGAGGTACTGTAGAATATAAGGCCATATTTTCTGGGATATTCCCTGACATAGGCCTTACATATATACGGTAGGTACCTCCAATTTAGGAACCTGAAATGACCAGTGATGTAAGTTGTCAATGATTGTTGGAATGAAAGAAGATCTCAAAAGTTATACCCTCTGGTAAACAAACAGTTTAAGTTATTGAACATGGCCATTTAGTTCGTTGATTTACCCATTAAAACATGGTGATTTTCCATAGTTATGTTGGTTTACCAGAGGGTAATCATGATTTACTATGAACATGTGTAATATTAATATCAATTGATGTTTAGAATTATCACAATAATAACTGTGATATTATCAACAACTGCTACTGATCAATACAGTATATATATACTATTCTTAGTTATTTGGCTATATAAACCTACAATAACAATATTCATTTGGAAACTATAAAACTGACATAAATTTTTCGCATCTTTTACCACTTATTCAACATGGTAGAGCGCCCAAGGGGCCCAAGTGTTCTGTGCTCTCTCCGCAGCTCAGGCGGCCGTTTACCAGAGCCATCTTCAGAGGCGTCTGGTACAATGAGGGATGGCTTGTAGAAACTGAAGGCAGGTCCATCGTAGAATCGTAGATGATTATAATATTGCCTATAGATGATTCTAGTTAATCTAGTATTGGAAGATCCATAGACCATTAAAAACATATTACATAGATTCATCTATAGGGAATCTAGTAGGCCCCATTTGGTTGTATAATATTCTATAATCATCGTTTTATGGTCAAATAAAAGTAGGTCCATCATGCGAAAAGAACCTGGAGCATACGTGACTTCTTTGATCCAACGATTGATGTGGTATAGACCATAAGCGTATATTTTTCACCAGATGAAGCTCCAACTAAACCCACCTGGTGGTTGATAGAATCACTCGCGCCAAGCCCCAAAGCAGCGGAGAATGGTTTGCGATACCCTCCGGTAATTTAACATAGCTATTGAAAATGGCCCATTTATAGTTGATTTACCTACTCAGGATTTTCCATAGCTATGTTAGTTTACCAGAGGGTAAGCATTCTGCAATCCCATCCGCCCGGGAAAACACACCCGAAACTCTGTGGTCCCAGTCATTCGTGATTTCATCCCACACAGGTCCCGTTCAAACCTATGGATTTCGTTTGCGGGTGTTCGTTCAATGCAGAGGCAAAAAAAGGTTGTCATGTTTCGTACTTGGACCATCCGTGGGGTGAAGAGTAGCATCCGGATTCAGGGTAGTTAGACCCCATGGCCCCAGTGGTCAGCGTCATATGTGATTTCATCCCTACTTGGTGGCTCATCCCACGAATCGTAAGTGGGTTAGTTCACCCCAGTTATAAGTGGATTAACCCTACTTATCCCATGTAAATCACTGGGGTTATAACAGAAAAACGATTCGTGGGATGAGCCACCAAGTACATCCACCATTGTTTCTGGGGCAAGGGATTCATTTTTTTAATCCATGACGGCCATAGCTAAAAATCGAAAAAAAGTAACGTTGGGCATGCGACCATAGGTGAGGCCCCGATGTGAATGTTGCTTTATAACTTTATAAAGCGCATGATACTAATTAATATATTATATATAATTATATATACCTGTATATATAAAACATACACACACACACCATAAACCATAGTTAACCTAGTGAACTAAACCAACTTTTGCTATCTAAATCCCATCAAATCCAATTGAATACAATTAAACCACCATTAAGTTATCTATGGTAAACGTGGGTCTGACGTTATTTTCACCAACTTAGCTATGGTCTTCCCGGAAGCCGAGGACCTCATATTGAGATTTTGGTGACAAATTTGTGAATGGAAACCAGCGGCACTGGCGACGTGTAGGAAACCATCCTCTATAAAATAGCAATATATACCATATCATATATGTATACATAGATATATAGCCATGTATATATTTAACATTATTTCACCAAAATATGATATATATATATATAACGGTATATAGTCATGGTATATATTGCTATAACCAACGACCTTCTTTATGGTTGGTATGACATTTTTTTTTGGTCAGTCAACTAGATGAGTAGGTTAGTCCATTTAATTCTAGTCATTTTTTTATCTTTTGCGGAAAATCGACCAACCAGCTAAGAATTTATTTCTTTGCAGGGTGTTTTTTTTTGCCAGGTCTATCTCATTTCAAACGGGTTTATTCCCATTTACCTGGATAAAGTACAGTAACTCTGGTTACCAAGTGTCAATCACCACTTCAGCCGTGGGCCCAGTGATGTTTGCTGGTTTACAAAACCCATTGACTGGAAGATACTACCGATATATTTGCCATAGTTCCTACAGCTATGGCCATTTATTAGTTATTTTTAAGTTTACATATGGGATTATACATTCCATCGGGGTTATAGCTGGCTTCTAACTGGTATTTCGGGCCATCAGCCTGTAGCTATCTTGGAATCCAAGCCGCCATCAAAGACCCCGTAGACGCTTCGACATTTTCTCCTCTGCATCCACCCTGGGTTGCTGGGGGGTTTTCAAGAAGAATAGGGATCAAATTTTGCCAATACCCCGATCCGCCAAATTGTTGCAGATCCACAAAGCCTTATAATATATACCCTCTGGTTATTTAACATAGCTATTGGAAATGGCCCATAGAAATAGATGATTTATGAGTATTTACCTATTAAAAAATATTGATGTTCAATGGCTGCGTCAAATAACCAAAGGCTATACAACTATATAATTTTAGCTAAAATTTAGCAATGCTTATAGCAATATATATATACACACCATATATAGCCATGTAGTTATTTAACATTATTTAACCAACATATTATATATAAAAGGGTATATATCTTGTCGAGAGGTATATCCCCTTGGATTCACCGGTATAAATTGGATGGCGAATCCCATGGCGAATCCTATGGTAACTATTGGTTCTATGAATGGGATTCCGTATGTTTAAATGGCCGGGCGGGCCAAGGAAAACCTTCCGGAGTTAGTCTAAAATACCTGTTCGTATATTTAAAAGTCCGTATATTTAAATGTAGTTATCATATATATACTTTGTTTATTTATACCACCTAAAATAATAATACCATCTGGTTATTTAACGTAGCCATGGACAATTCCAACCATAAATGGAGGTTTCTAGCTGGGAAAATCATCTAGATATAACTTGATGTATAACCCCATCTAGATAAGATGTATATATATACTTGGTGGCTTACCCCATTTAGTAAGTGGGATAGTTCACCCCAGTTTTTTGAGTGGATTAACCCGCTCCTTATCCCATGTAAATCACTGGGGATATAACCCACTTACTAAGCAAATATTCCATAATATTTGGGTAAATTGTAACGACCTCACTGTTCTCCCTCACTGGAATCTTTTTTTTTTATATGGGAAATCATCCCCATTCATGGCCGCACTATTCAGGTTAGTGAATTATTTTAATTTACCCATATATATATAACTATTCGGTATGGATCATAAAGTGCATTAAATATACACAATTCTCATGAATTACCCTCTGCTAAACATACAAAAAGCTATGGAAAATGGCCCATTTATAGATGGTTTGCAAAAATGGTCATTTTCTATAGCTATGTTAGTTTACCAGAGGGTATCATATGTACATATATACTATCTAATATTATGTGTATATATCAACGAACATTCATATCTATGTAAAAAATACATACAAGGTGGTGCCCCCTAGTTATAAATTGGTTTATAAACCCCATTAACTATGGATATATCACCTATAAACCATAGTTATTGGAGTTATAAACCAACTTAGCGAACTATGGGGCACCACCTTGTATATCCCTCCCTGACGTTTTTTCAAACTTCTCGAGGACGAAGAGACCTTCAGCATGGCCAAGTTTCAGCCCGTCCGGGGGTCTGAACGGTGCGTGGGTTCAGAGGTGGAATGGGGTAGCTTAGAGGACTGACTGGGGTTCCGGATATCAATGGGAATTATAGCGGTTTAATGGGATTTATAGTGATTTAATGGGATTTTATAGTGATTCAATGAGATATCAATGGGAATATCAGGATCCTAAAATGGAGGTGCTGTACCATATAAGGCCATATTTTGTGGGGATATTCCCTTACATAGGCCTTATATATGGTAGGTACCTCCAATTAAGGTTCCTGAGATGGCCAATGATAACATGATACAACTATGGCAATAAACCCTATGGCATGGTATAATTATGGGTACAACTTGTTTTATGTTGGGATTTAAATATATAACCAGTATAAGTATAAGTATGGTTATATAACCACTTATTAATGGAATCTGACCCCCAAGTACAGATGTCTTTTCATTGTCTTTCGGGAGTAGATTCATCTGATGTGTATCTAAATGTGGTAAACCCAATACCATAAGCCTCGTTCTTTCCCCCTTTCCTGGGGAAGATTGTATGGTGGTGAACCCACCATCACAATGCAAACTTGAGTTTGTTCCAAATTATATTCCATTCAATAATATATATATATATATACATATCCATATAAAATCAAATCACTAATTTTCCTAGATTCCCATTGT
Source organism: Cladocopium goreaui (assembly GCA_947184155.2). NCBI lineage: Eukaryota > Dinophyceae > Suessiales > Symbiodiniaceae > Cladocopium > Cladocopium goreaui. The sequence goes on from CAMXCT020005223.1 coordinate 788,877, forward strand.
TTTTCCTTTTTGTTATGGTTAAGCCTCCCATCGGCAGCATTTCACTGCACGCCGCGCCTTAGGTGCGTGCGAACATGGGCCCCACGAGTGGATCAAACCTCCGAGTGACTTGGCGGACACGTGACGCGGGCCCCGGGAAAGCCCGTGGAAAAATACCATGGCCTAATGGTTGTTAACCTATACTACAATGGTCTAATTTATGGTTAATAATTGTGGTTAATCATTGTCAATAATGGTTAATAATGGGATTACCCTCTGGTAAACGTTTACAGTTTGCGAACTGGAAAATCCCCATTGTTAAGTTCGGCAAATCAACTATTTCTATGGACCATTTTCAAGTTCGCGAACTGTTAGTCATTACCAGAGGGTATATTTGATAGGTAGCCTTTAGTTTAGGTTCCTGAAATGGCAATATACATACACATTGGTACAGCTATGGCCCAAAATACCAGTTATAAGTCAGCTATAAGCCCAAATATGGAATGTATAATCCCATTTATAACCATAAAAATAACTAATTTTACTGGCAATGAAGAATGCCTTTGTTGATTGGATCAGACTAAAATGGACTAAACTGGGTCACTAATTGCGTATCATTCTATACCTTTCTATTGTCGAATGTGGTGCCCCAGTTCGTGCGCCTGTATGTGGTGTGAAGAACTGAAGAGCTGAATAATATTGCAGAACCATGGTGAACGTAAGTCCCCATGATATCAATGGGCTATCCCATTCATAAGTGTTTTTTGGACTAACCCCAGTTAACAAACCGCTTACAAGGTGCTACTTGTTGAATTAACCATGGTTTTTGGTGTGTATATATATATATATCGAACTAGGTACTATGGTTTATAAATCAAATTACAACTGGTGCTTCAACCTTTGTTAGATACTTTAGTACTTTAATATTTGACTATCAGTGGTAAAATTTTAGTCCATTCACCAGCTGGAAATGAGATTGTTTGACGGGTACTACTAGGATTCACCATGGAAAAACACCTCTGTTGATATGGGTATGGATCAATACCTATTAATACCATTTTTAGGGGGATGAACATCCATTTACCAGCTATTTTGATGTTCACCAGGGGTACAAGGTTTTGACACACTGCCATATCACTTTCTGGAAACAGGACATTTTTAATCATTTCTCCCTACAGTTTAAACCATATTGTTTGTTCAGCGGAATCTTCCACCACCATCCCGCGCAACAGTCCCAAAAGAACAGTTATTTGATATTTGTATAGAGTTTCATGAGCACCAAAGGACCCTGCACACGGATCCTGCGTATATAAATGTACACACATCGATATGTATATGACATATCCTGTAATAGACATAGAGTACGCATATGTGCGCATACATGTGTAGGTATTTACACATGCTGGGAATCCAAGCGACCTCTATTGTGTGTCCATGTTTTGCGGCTGTGCCGCAGAAATACGGGGTGTGTGGATTCTAGGTATGTCCATTATGTGTACAATGTACATGCATGTGTAGAAACGTCCTGAATTGTTGTGATGTTTTTTTTAAGTTTCATGTTCTACATCAGGATGACTACACACAGACCGACAGAACCCAACAGAATACAGGTGTTGACTCATGAGACATCCTGAGACCTAATGAGACATCCTGAGACCTTGAACACAGCGTCTCGTTGGATCTGACCTTTTCTTTCGGTCTGACAGATATGGCAAGCCGTTTGGTAATCAAACATGGCAATGGGACGTCCCAGAACTAAATCTACGCACAGGGGGGTTCCAACTAAGCCATTTGTTGATAGACTTCCAACGAAATTCTTGGCCATATTCAAAACCATTGGTCAGATCTACATAATTCACACTTTTCTGGATTGATTCAACCCCTGGTTCTGGTCGGTGGTTTGAAAAAAAAAAAAAATATATACATTAAAAATAATAATTTTTCCACTTCGCTATGTTAAACAAACAGAGGGTATTTCTTTGTTTAACTCTAGGTTTAACCCCGTGCTCTAAGATTAAATACTCCAGTAGAAACCCTGGGAAGGTTATATTGGATTTATATTTCTTTTTGGGTCCAATATGAGATTCTTTGAAAGAATACGAAATAGAATAACCCATTCCATCCACTGGTTTATCATCACCTTTCATATTGAAATAACCACACGAATTGGTGGTTCAATACCACATGTTCAGGTAAACATGTGTGTTTTTTGGGAGGCGTGGGCACTGGCAGCAGCCAAAGACGAAAGTGATGAGGAGGACCTGTGCCTTGTTTTCGGGGATCTTGGGTCCAGGGAAAGACCATCCCCTACGTTCGGTGGTGCCCCCCCCTTCGGTAGCTAAGTTGGTGAACACAACTCTACACTCTAATAACTAGGACGTATGTTAGATACCCTCTGGTAATTTAACATAGCTATTGAAAATGGTGATTTATAGTGGATTTTCCCATTAAAAATTGTGATTTTCCATAGTTATATTAGTTTACCAGAGGGTATAACTTGTTTCTATTCTCTTAATGCTACGCTCTTAACCCGTTCATGTAACATGTAACACGCTCTTGATGCTACTTTTTTTAACTTGTTCAGGTAACTTGTAACACTTTCTTGTTGCTAAGCTCTCAACTTGTTCAATCAACTTGTAACACCCTCTTGATGCTACGCTCTTGACTTGTTCAAGCAACTTGCAACACGCTCTTGATGCTACGCTCTTAAAAGCAGTTTCCAGGCAATGAAACTTCAAAACCAAATGTGAATCTGAAGGTCATAATGTTGTGATCCCGCTGCTGAAAGAAGAGGTCTTTCAGTGGTTCTGTTGATGGAACAAAACTGTGGATGAACAAATCATAGCTGAAAAGATGTGTTCAGAACTGGGCAAAATCTGCAGATGGTGAAGGATCTCCATTTGCAGATAGCATGAGGTGGCATCATCACCGTGTCCACCGCACACAGTCCCCACGCCACGACGTGACCTAGGACAAACAAGGCAACTCTAAGATGCCGCGAAGTTGGACACGACCACGTAGAAATGATGGGAAACATCATCGATTCGTTAGCGTTCTTTGTTGGTGCCAATAAGTCCAATGTCACTATGGTTTATGGGACATATATCCATAGTTAATGGGATTATAACCCGTTTATAACTGGGGGGGCACCACCTTGTACCATCATGGAAATACTATATGACTACCCTCTGGTTATGACTAACATAGCCATGGAAAATCATCATTTTTACGTATTTTTACTAGGTAAATACGGTAAACCATCTATAAATGGACAATTTTCCATGGGCTTTTTTGATTTTTTGGTGGGTTGCTTCAAGATTCAAGATACACTTACCGTTCAATGAACTCAACACGGTGCAGCGGAACGATTGGGACACGAACGAGCCATGCTTCGAAAAAGAAGTTGAGGCAGTGATGTAAGATGATGTAAGTGGAAAAAAAAGCCCTATGAATACTATAGTATTATATTGTACTCTCTATATATATATGGTTGGTGGTTTGGAACATGGCTTTTATGACTTTCCATTCAGTTGGGAATTTCATATTCCCAACTGACGAACTCATATTTTTCAGAGAGGTAGGTATACCACCAACCAGATATATATGTATAGTTTTAAAACCCATAAACCCAACAGTTCACCAGGTGAAGTGTGCGTCAACTTGACGATTTGGTACATGGGAACATCACCTTGTACCGGGATTCAAACAAATGGCAAAGATGTTGTTTTTTCCATGCTCTTACGGATCATGTGTGAATCATTGAATCAAAAGTCACAATTCTTCATCAATTTTACCCTCTGGTAAACTAACATAACTATGGAGAATCACCATTTTCAATGGGTAAATCCACTATTTCTATGGCCATGTTCAATCATTTTCAATAGTTTGTTGTATGTTTACCAGAGGGTATAACGTTAACATCGACCCTGAATACATCAAACCTGGTTCATCGATCCAGGGGGGTTATCTCATGGCCATGGCATGGCATGGCTATTTGGAAACCATGGACGTTCTGGAAGTGGCTGCCGTGCAGGGTGAAGATCTCACCACCCAAGGGTGATCACTTCGGGCTTCGCAGCCTTTTTTTTCCTCGTTTTTCCAAGGTTCATAAACCCCGAGTTTATTAATGGGGGAGTTCCAAATTTGATAGTCATTTTCCATAAAACCACCAGTTTATTAATGATGGAGTTCCAAGTTTGATAGTAACTTGAAAGTGACTTATCAGAATTGATCATGATTTATCACTAATTTAGTGAATTGATACCTGGATTGTGATTGAAGGATTCTCGATTTCTTTGATCAGTCTTACGGACGCAGCCGCATGGATTGCAGATGTTTTTTCCTTTCGGGGATGATGATCAATGACCAGCCAATGTTTTCTGGTGGCTCAACCACCAACCAGCCATCGTTTTGGCCGGATTTTTTGATTTGGTATGATTTGGTTAGTTCACACAGATATTTACCTGGTTGGTGGTTTCAAACATGAATTTTATTTTCCATTTCATATATGAGATGTCATCCTTCCCATTGACGAACTCCATCATTTTTCAGGGGGGTAGGTCAAGCACCAACCAGATATTATACATCTATAAAACATGATGGTTGGGGTACCTATCAACCATTATCAAGCAGTGTTAGTGTTTCATGTTAGTTAGTTTAGTTAGTGATTAAGTTATATCATCCTTATCATTAACCATCATTAAATCACCATTGATCACCATATCTTCAATGCAGTACCTGGTGGTCACCTGGCGGCTCATCTAACGGTCGGAAGATTCGGGGAGTTCACCCCTGGTGGATTGGTGGATTGTCATAATGATCTACTGGTTGGTGATTTATAGTGGTTTAATGGGATTTTATAGTGATTTAATGGGATTTTATAGTGATTTAATGGGATGTTATAGTGATTTAATGTGATTTTATAGTGATTTAATGGGATTTTATAGTGATTTAATGGGATTTTATAGTGATTTAACGGGATTTTATAGTGATTTAACGGGATTTTATAGTAATTTAATTGGATCTTATAGTCATTTAATGGGATTTGATAGTGATTTAACGGGATTTTATAGTGATTTAATGGGATTTTATAGTGATTTAATGGTGTTTTATAGTGATTTAATGGGATTTTATAGTGATTTAATATGATCTTATAGTGATTTAATGGGATTTTATAGTGATTTAATGGGATTTTATAGTGATTTAATGTGATTTCATAGTGATTTAATGGGATTTTATAGTGATTTAATGTGATTTTATAGTGATTTAATGGGATTTTATAGTGGTTCAATGGGATTTTATAGTGATTTAATGGGATTTTATAGTGATTTAATGGGATTTTATAGTGATTTAATGGGATTTTATAGTGATTCAATGGGATTTTATAGTGATTTAATGGGATTTTATAGTGACTTAATGGGATTTGATTTGATAGTGATTTAATGGGATTTTATAGTGATTCAATGGGATATTAATGGGATATACCCTCTGGTAAACTAACATAGCTATGGAAAATCGCCATTGATAGTGAGTTTTCCCATTAAACATGGTGATTTTCCATAGTTTTTTTGTTGGTTTATAAACCACATTAACCATAGGTATCTATAGTTATATCTACCATAAACCATAGTTAAGCCATTTATAAACCAACTGAACGCTATCTTGGGGGCCCCATCCTGTAGTCATAGGGCTTATATCCCAATTTATGATGGTTAACTCACCATGGTTCTACTCTTTTGCAACCTCCTGCAAGCCCAAGTGGTGTTGCGCGACTTCCGCAGGAAAGTGACGAGGAAATGGCGACAAGCTCAGAGCTGAACATGTTTTCATTTTTGTTTGCGGCATCTTAAGAACAATTTTGTTGTAAACTTGCATATTCATGTATATATATATACATATATATATATTATATATGTATAATATTTTACATATCTATCAGATATCTATCAGATATCTATAACATATCTATACATGTTTTCTCTTTTACAGTTTCAGATCATTTTTCTGGCTGATAAATCTGGGCAAAAGAACATGGATGGCTGCTGGGGAGTCGCCGAACTAAGTGACGATTCCCCCCGTGATGCGAAGTCGGTTTATATATGTATAGGGAAATAGAAATAGATAGGTTATAGAAAACCATAAAAATTAGCATTAACAGGGTAACATTACATAATAGATGAGGCTCGTTTTATGTTTAACATATATCTATAACTCATTAACAGGTTCGATGTATCTAGCAAAAATCATCCTTAACCTGGTAAACGAAGCAAAAACTCAGCTCCCCTAAACGGGGGCCTCATCTTGTACAAATGGCTATTCGTTTCTGGTGTCTGGTAAAACAGTTGGTTAAGAAGCCCTGTTTAAATAGTTCGATATATATGTATATATATATGTAAATTATAACGACCTCACTGTTCTCCCTCACTGGAATCATGGTTTTTATATGGAGGGCTAATTATTTTAGGATTTTTTTTTTGATCAGGTTTAGGAATTATTTTTGGATTCCTGCTTCTTTGCTTTTCCTGCTTTTCCTGCTTCTCTGCTTTCCTGCTTTTCCTGCTTTTCCTGCTTTTCCTGCTTTTCCTGCTTTTCCTGCTTCTCTGCTTTTCTGCTTTTTTGCTTTTCTGCTTCTCATGCTTCTCGCTTCTCTGCTTTTCTGCTTTTTTGCTTTTCTGCTTCTCCTGCTTCTCTGCTTCTCTGCTTTTCTGCTTTTTTGCTTTTCTGTTCTTCCTGTTTCTTTGCTTCTCTGCTTTTCCTGCTTTTCCTGCTTCTCTGCTTTTCTGCTTTTCCTGCTTCTTTGCCTTTCTGCTGTTTTGCTTTTGCGCGTTTCCTGTTTCTTTGCTTCTCTGCTTTTTTGCTTCTCTGCTTTTTTTTTTTGCTTTGCCTGCTTTAAATACTTGATTTTCATGTAAGATGCATTTTGCACAGTATTTACATCCCTGAGTATCACATGACCAACCTTCTCTTGAAAACTAGCAACGTAACATGTGAGAAGAGGTGCTTGCATTCTGCTTTGGGGGAGGCGCTGCGCCCTCCCCCCAACCCCCCCCTCCCGCTTTTTTTTTAATTTAAACTTAAACCCAAGTTACATTAGTTGGTTTTTGCGAACTAACCTTCTCTGGAAAGCTGACAGGATTACATGTGATAGATAGATAGATAGATGGATAGATAGATAGATAGAGCTGATAGATAGATAGATAGCTAGATAGCCTAGATAGATAGATAGCTAGATAGATAGCTAGATAGATAGATGGCTAGATAGATAGCTAGATAGATAGATAGATAGCTAGCTAGCTAGATAGATGAGGTAGCTAGATAGATAGCTAGATAGATAGATAGATAGCTAGCTAGATAGATAAAGAGGTAGCTAGATAGATAGCTAGATAGATAGATAGATAGATAGCTAAATAGATAGGTAGATAGTTAGCTAGATAGATAGATAGATAGCTAGATAGATAGCTCGATAGCTAGATAGCTGGATAGACAGCTGGATGGCTAGATAGATAGATAGATAGCTAGATAGATAGAAAGCTAGATAGCTAGATAGCTAGATAGATAGTTAGCTAGATAGCTCGATAGCTAGATAGCTGGATAGACAGCTGGATGGCTAGATAGATAGATAGCTAGATAGATAGCTAGATAGCTAGATAGCTAGATAGCTAGATAGCTAGATAGATAGTTAGCTAGATAGCTAGATAGGTAGATAGATAGCTAGCAAGATAGCTAGCTAGATAGGTAGATAGATAGCTAGATAGATAGATAGCTTGCTAGATAGATAGATAGCTTGCTAGATAGGTAGCTAGCTTGCTAGATAGATAGCTAGCTACATAGCTAGATAGCTAGCTAGCTGGATAGATAGCTAGCGCCCTCCCTCAATCCCCCCCACCCGCATTTTATCTAATCCCAAGCTTCCGCATCTGTAAATATTTTGGTGAACATGCTCACATGTAGAACATCCCATGCAAAATGGAAGGTGAACATGCCAAAATGTGGCAAATACCATACAAAATAGAAGGTGAACATGCCCACATGTAGGAAATCCCATGCAAAATGGAAGGTGAACATGCCAAAATGTGGCAAATACCATACAAAATGGAAGGTGAACATGCCCACATGTAGTAAATCCCATGCAAAATGGAAGGTGAACATGCCCAAATGTGGCAAATACCATGCAAAATGACAAATTCAAGTTCCAAACCGTTGCAAACACTAGGCAAATGGTACCAGCCAAGAAATCCAAAAAAAATTCCCAAACCTGCTCAAAAAAAAATTCCTAAAACTATTTCACACCCTTTTTATATAGGAAATCATCCCCAAATGGCCGAACTATTCAGGTTCGTGAAATCTTATAATTTACCCATATATATATAATATATATACCCTCTGGTAAATTAACATAGACCCTGAAAATCACCAACTTTTAGTTGAAACTAATCTTCCAACCCCTATCTGCCAGGGTCTATGTTACTTTACTGGAGGGTATAGATATATATAGATATACATACATATGTATATATATATACATGTGTATATTATATGTGTATATATATATATATACGCGTATATATACATATATACATATGACATAAGTATATTACGTACCCAGAGAAGTCCTGGTTATTAATATGATCTTCAGAAAAGCTAACCGCTAATCCCATTGAAATTCCCATTCCAATCCCATGAAAAACGTCCATGAAATCACCATGATTCACAACGAGAAGTGCTGAGGATTGGATCGCACGGCGCCGCGAGGCGGATGGTACTGGCAACCATCCACCTAGACCTCATATGGTAATAATATGGTAATACCATATTGAAGAATGGTAATGTCAACCCCGGATTAATAAACCATGGTTTATTAATTAGGGGGTATTCCCCCAATAGTCATGATTTGATACTTAAATGGTACCTTCCCAATTAAACGGCCTAGGGGTTTATTAATCCAGGGTTGACATTAATAATATGGTAATAATATAGTTATAATACGGTAATAATGTTAATGGATGGTTAATGGTTATTCCTATTTTATGGGAAACTAGCTAGACCTCATAGCCAAGGTAATAATATAAGGTAATAATAAGACTTAATAGGTTTTACTAGCTGGTGAATGGATTGTTAATGGATGTTTCGGTTTCTCCAAATCTGGTAATAATATAGTAAGAATGAGTTTTGACGACAATCCCCCATATCTGGCTTACTTGACCTATATCCTTTATATATCCTTATTTCAGGCTAGTGAATTATTGTTATTTATAACCATAATATAACCAGATATATACATACTGATCGTGATACCTATAACCCCTCTGGTATATTAACACTTCGACCCTAAACATCTTTGCCATTTTTCGTTGAAACTACTCTTCCCCTATCTTTCGTTAAATTTTCTGGAGGATACATGTTTTCTGGTTGGTGGTTTGGAACATTTTTTTTACGTATATTGGGAATAATGATCCCAACTGACTTTCATATTTTTCAGAGGGGTAGGTTGAAACCACCAACCAGTTTTATTTGCTGATGATTGGTGATTTTCTGGGATTATATATACGTTTGCTCATCGGGGATTTCGCGAGCAACATCATGTAAACCAACTTTGGATGGTTCCCTTGGTTCCCTCCGGCAAATGTGGCTAGCTTAAATTGGAAAATCATCCAGGAATGATGGTTTTTGTTTGCATTGCAGTTGATTTAATCCCTTCAATTTGTTATGTTGGAGTTGGATGGATTTACAAACCAACAAAGATTAATGTACCAAGAACCGGGATTAGGATTATGAGTTGGTTGGTGAAAACACGTTTGTTAGTTTAAGTCACTGAATGTGGATACAAGCAAAGAAAGCAGGAGAAATGACCAGATACATCATCACCACAAGTTGATTCTGGGAGACTGCAGGCTTGAAGATGGTTGGTAGTTTTCAGCTTCAATTTTCCCAGATTCATAGATCATTACCATTTGGTAGACATACAAAAAACTATGGAAAATCAGCATGTTTAATGGGTTAATCAACTATAAATGGCAATTTTCAATAGCTTTTTGTATGTTTACCAGAGGGTATTACAATTTTCGCAGATCAAGCAGGTATCCCTCAAATCCCATGGTTGTTTTTTTTGTTCCGTATGAAATTCCCATCCTGGGGACCTCCATTTTGAAGCAAACTCCAAACAGTCAGATTGTTGATGATGTACTATATATGGTACCTACTGTACACATGTGCAAGATTGTGTATGTATATATATAATATATAATACATTTTATACATAATACATATTCATAATATGATATATATATATCCCTCTCGAGTACAGTTCGGGTTAGAACACTTCTTTCTCTCTTGACCGCTTGACGCCAGCTCAAGACGGGCTTGGTCGATTGCTCAGATCTTCACGGGAAACCCATGGGTTTTTACATGTTTTTACCATGAAGATCATGTGGGTTTCCGGTGTCATTTTTCCAACCAATCCAATGAAATTTCGAAATGACCTGAGACGTCATTGATAAATGCTGCTGTGTGTTTTCCCTTTTTGTGGGTGACCTACCATGCTCGAGTTCTGGTTGGTGGTTTCAAACATGGTTGGATTGTTTTCAATGATATATGGGTTGTCATCCTTCCCATTGACGAACTCATATTTTTCAAGATGGTTAAAACCACCAACCAGATATTATACATCTATAAAACATGATGGTTGGGGTACCTATCAACCATTATCAAGCAGTGTTAGTGTTTCATGTTAGTGTTTCATGTTAGTGTTTCAAAACATGATGGTTAAAACCACCAACCAGTAGTTTGTTGGGTGTTGATTCGTGAATCTAGACATGTGCTGAGGCTCCAGTACCCGCATCACTTCCCAGTATGCAGGCGGGCTGTAATAATTTGGTGAATGGTGGAATGACTATGGACATCATCATAAATAATGGTAAACATACAAAAAAACGATGGAAAGATCCACCATGTTTCATGGGAAAATCCACGAACTAAATGGGGTGTTTTCAATAGCTATGTTATAAATTACCAGAGGGTAAATCATGCTAAATCACCATCATTCCATTTTTGAGAACACAAGAAAATATAAAAAAGAAGCTCACTAGACCCTCCGAGTTCCCACAGAAAATCGTATTTTACCATGTTTCACTCCATATAATCCATACCTGTCATTACTTTAACCCTTTGTTGAGGGTGGAGGGTCTGGGTATATACCACAGATGCGTATAAAATGCCCAGTCGCAGGGGCCCCTGGTCGGAATCGCTTGGTTGGTGATCATAACTCAATTTTTATAGTTGGTTTTCCCAGCTAGAAACCTTCATTTATAGTGGATTTACCCATTGAAAATGGTGATTTTCCATAGTTATGTTGGAAATGGTTGGTGATTTATAGATGATAATCTGGTTGGTGGTTTCAAACATTGCTTTTATTTGTCCATTTCATATATGGGATAATCATCCCAACTGACGAACTCATATTTTTCAGAGGGGTAGGTATACCACCAACCAGACTAGTTTGTTTAAGGAGATTAGAAACCAACTGATAACATCTTACAACATTTTGTTGAACACAACATAACACGACACAGATTTTTTTTCGTGGAACTGTAGGGCCTCTGGAAATTCTATGAACTGCTCGTCATGGCCTGAATGGGCCCCCATGGTCAAACACAAGTCGGAAGGAGGCGAAACTTTACATTCCACGACTGGTCAACATGAATCCAGGGTTGACATATAAGAAGTGAAATCGTTTTGGGTTTTCCATTATCGATTAACCACCTTTTTTTTTCCACTTGTAATGTTGTTCCTTGACGTTTTTCAATAAACCCGAACATTAAAGTGGGAATTTCATCTTTCATTCTTGGGGTTTCCTGACAGTTCTTTTTTCCCCCGCATCTTTGTGTGGGGTTCTTGTTTTTGATTCTGTATCCCGCCTCCTCCTCCACTCCGCCGCCTCCGCCTCCACTTTGTCACACACATCATCTTTCACACACTCTCTTTCACACACCATCTTTGTCACACACAACTTTGACACACACACACACACACCCTCTTTCACACACAACTTTGTCACACACCATCTGTCACACACCATCTGTCACACACCATCTTTCACACACCATCTTTCACGCACAACTTTGTCACACACCATCTTTGACACACAACTTTGTCACACACCATCTTTCACACACAACTTTGTCACACACACCATCTTTCTTTGTCACACACCATCTTTCACACACAACTTTGTCACACACCATCTTTGACACACAACTTTGTCACACACCAACTTTCACACACAACTTTGTCACACACACACACCATCTTTCTTTGTCACACACCATCTTTCACATACAACTTTGTCACGCACACACACATTTTTTTTTTACTTTTCGATCCTCCACCACCTCCTTTGTCTTATTCGACGAAGTTGACTTGTGGGGTTATCATGTCCTTTTTTTTTCAGATTCGACGACGCACATTTTCCGAGGTGTTTTCTTTAGCATGCGTAGCCACAGATTCCTTGGAGCCACCGCCCCGAAAGCGCAAAATGCATATCCAGATGTGGAAAGTGCATATCAAATATGTTCAAATATGGAAATAAAACATGTAAAACAATTCACACCTACAATCTTGCCATAGGTCATATGTAAATATGATTAGATATTGATATGGAGGTCTCCTAAAATGAGGGGGTACCCCAATCATCCATAGCCAGTGTACTTCGTGTTGGATCCACAGTTCATTGAGAGCCAACAGCTTTTGCTTACCAAGAAGGGGGTAGTTTTATTTCACGGTGAGATTCCAGCTGAGTTTTTGCGCCTTCAAGATCAGTTACCAACATTGGCATGCAACGTCCTGAGACCTGGAAGAGGACATATGCTGCCACCTTCAGTGACTGGAGGAACTTGGCCAGCTGATGTGAGCTATGGGCATGTTCGACGTGAAAAGGGTGTTGGTTTCGCACCTGGAGGTCCCATTCCTGAAACGATCAGAACAACAGCATGGCAGGATTCCCACCATGCTAAAAGGGGATCCAGCAGCTGTTGGGATTTCCATCCCTTGGTGGGCTGATGTTGCTGCTTTGTGTGGTGTATAGTTTCGAATCAAACCCATCTACTCCATGTATGCTATATTTACCTGCGAAACTGGGTGATTTTGTTCGGGCAAATGTTGGTGTGCATATTCCAGCACCATGGTTCGCAGATGGGAAATACATGGCTAGTTTCATGATTTTTCACCTCTGAGCCATCCTCCTGCCATAACCAGCTCAAACATCTCTGAGGGGTATCAAAGAATGGTTAGCAATGACAAATCCAGCACGATATAGATGTACCGTACCATACATAGATCGTATGGGATGGACGGCGTCACTTGACATATTATGTTCTTCGTGGGTGCAGCATGGATAGCAATGAAAGGTTTGCGGCACATGCGTACGAACACACAACTTCAACAGAAAGAAGTCATGCTTGGAGATAAATAAAAAACCCATAGACCTTGTGCTAGACCGAGTAATATGATTCAAAATGGGGGCTTAAAACAAAGCAGGCAAGATATGTTCAACTGCTGACAGTATTCCCAAGACATTCCATGGCAGGATATGGTCGTTTGTACCTCCCTTCTGCTAAGGTGCACCCTACACGTTGCCTGACAGCGATACAGGAAGGGCCCCCCACCTGTGTTTGTTGGTCATATCTATAGATGTCTCCATCACAAAGCTGGGTTGGCCTAGTTTAAAAAACGCTCTGGTAATCAAAAAGGGAACGTGACTTGCTGGAAAATCCCGACTTCGATGATTGTTCCATTCAAATTGCCATGTTTGATCTACCGGAGAGTGCGTATCTTGAGGGCCTCTGATATTCATCCCCTACATCAATGGCCATTTCAGGTACCCCAATTCGAGGTACCTACCTTTTTTAAAATCGTAAGAATCCTAACAGCTAAAATTCAGAAGAGATGCACCCAATGACTGGCTGGCTTTCTATGGTTACCCGGTAAGATAAACTGACATTTTGCTATAGAAAACACCATTTTGTCTAGGTAAAGCAACGAACTAAATGGGCCATTTTCAATAGCGAACTGTTCAATTACCAGAGGGTAATCCCATTAATATCCCATTGAATCACTATAAAATCTCATTGCGTAACTATAAATCCCATTAAATAACTCTAAATCCCATTAAATAACTATAAATCCCATTAAATCACTAGCCATGTTAAATTACCAGAGGGTAACCCTACCTTTCAGGCTCCATTCATCCCCTAACCAAACTCTCCAGGCCCAGTCAGCTGCGCTGGACGATGGAAGCGAGTCCGGAAGTGATGCCGCTCTACGTAAATTCAATGATCATTTCACCCCATATAGTTTATGCATATAGTACAGTATATACAGTACACCATATATATATATATATCAACACATAGTATATTTACACTATATAGATAAATAGATAGATAAATAGATAGATAAATAGATTGAACGATAGATAGCTAGCTAGATAGATAGATAGATGAGATATAGATAGATAGAATATAGATAGCTAATATTTACTAATATATATATATATATAATAATAAGAAGAAGAATAAAAAAAAAATAAGCACAATAATAATGATGATAATAATAATAAACATAATAGTAATAATAATGATAATAAAAATAAATAATAATAATAACATATAATACTATATAATAATAAAAATAAATAAACATAATACATAATAACAATAATAACAATAATAATAATATCAGCAATAATAATAATAATGTATATATATATATATTTATATATATATATATACATATTTTATAGATAGATTTTATAATAAATATATATATATATACTATATACATAGATAGATATTTGTATATTTAATTCAGATAGACATATTCTATGGATAGACATTTTACAGATAGATATTATACATATAGAAATTAGATAGAGAGATAGTTAGATAGATCAGATCAGATCAGGTCAGATCACATCGGATAAGATAAGATAGATAGATAGGATGCGTAGGAGAGATAAAACTACAGATAAATCGGATAGATCAATATATAGATGGATGGATGGATGGATAGATAGATAGATAGATCGATCCTGTAGACAGACAGATAGATCCTGTAGACAGATAGATAGATCCTGTAGACAGGTAGATAGATCATGATAGATCAATAGATAGATCATGATAGATCAATAGATAGACAGATGCATGTATACACATCATACAAACATACCCAATGATTAATCATGGGAATGTGCGAAGAAAAACAATCAACCTGGATCAGTCTGGGGATATCTGGGTCGATACTAACCAATGAACCAACATGAGGGGTATTCAACCAACCCTAATGGCGCTTATAATGGGATGAGGTCGCCGGATGAGCAAGGCCGTTGAGAGAGTGACATCGTCGGCTCTCCAGGTACCTCGAGAATGAGTGGAACCCCATGTTTCAGTACATCACAAGATGGGCCTGTAGTTACTTCAACCTTGACTTCAACAACGATGACTGGGTCCACGCTGACTTCAACCGCATCATCCACCCTCCATGGTGGCGGGGCACCATCACAGCCAACGACCTTTCCAGCATGGGACTGGGGAGATCCCTACCACATGACAACTGCAAGAATAAGACCCACTTTTGTGAGGTTGGTGGCACAGCAGCATGGAGGAGCGGCGGCACCATATGTGGCAAGTAGGGCTCCAAAGTACAGGTGCACAGCTCCGCTTGAGCTGGCGCCCATCCATCCCGCGATCCTCTGGGGGAGACGGTCTTGATGGCGGGGCAGCAAAGCAGCAGGCAAATTGGTACAGTTGCAAGTATCAACGGTAGGCCCACGAACATTGTGATGAGGATGCGGACTGGTCCGAGTGGCTCATCCGGTGGGTTAAACGGTGAATAAAAAAATGCACAACGAGATATCGGGTGGTTCTATGTTTGAACCATGTTGAAACACTTGGTACTATTTCCAAGTGGTTTTTCATGACCCAATACTGACCAGCCATAAACAGATGGCTTTGGATTTACCGAACTTGTACTGATTCTAGTAGTCTGGGATACCCTCTGGTAATTTAACATAGCTATTGAAAATGGCCATTTATAGTGGATTTTCCCATTAAAAATGGTGATTTTCCATTGCTATGTTAGTTTACCAGAGGGTACCTATGGAAAACAAAACAAAAATCATTTTTGATAGGTAAAACATCTGTCGATGGACCACATGTTCCATAGTTTTGTTCTATAAACATGCGATAACCTGCCACTCCAACTGGTAGGTTCAGTTGTGTGTTTCCCATGATTATCATCTTGGAACATGATTTGAATGAACGACCTTTTTTTTGATGAGACTTACAAATACGTCGTTGTTGGCTGGTGGTGTCATAGTTCCAGCCAATTCCGGGACGTTTTCTCCTGGTTTATGCGATGTATCCTGCAAATTGCTGATTTCGGGGTGATTTAAGTTTGTTTTCCACTAAGACTTCGGCTCATTTAGTATCTGAGCATCAAAAAAACAGTGTATATATATATATATATGTTTGTCAAACAAAAAATAATAATATGCCGTTGTGAAAACCCTAACCGTTTTTGAGGTTTTGTCTTACGTGACAGTGGCGTTTCGGGTTTTCGAGTATTGCCTTTGACCGGGGGTGTCATGCCATAAATTGGGGTTATAACGGATATAACTGACCTACAAACACATGACTGGTCGGGCCATAACTGTAGTTTAATCCTTTTAACAGTTTTCAATAGTAATATCATGTAATATCTACTGTACTAATCAGCAGGGTATCCTTGCGATTGGTAATGTAAACCATATCCGTTTGACGGCCTTGGGTTGTTTTTTTTAGATGCTTCTCATGGATTCATCGTTGCAGAACCTTTCGATGTTCGTAAAGCAATAGTAGACCAGGTCAAATTCTGTTACCATAAACTTACTGGTGCTTAGTAGGGAATGGATGGGAATGGGGGAATGGGATGATTATTTCTAGTTATTATGGATCATTCCCTCGTTCCCTACTAAGCACCAGAAAGTAAATGGGTTGGATAAACCATCAAAATATGGGTGATTTAGTACTGCTTTAATATGCTTTAATAATACAAGGGAATAGTTCATGTGTGGTAAACCCAATTTTGGACACCAATAACTTTGACCAAGACACCCAGTGATTGTGATGATTTTGCGATAAATCACAAAACACACCTGATTTGCCGCTATCTATTTTGTTTGTAAACCTCACACGGGATCAAACTCATTTCTTGTGCCAACACGTCTGAAATAGGATGATTTGAAGGAAAAGAAATGTTTGTTTTGACCATCAAATATGGGTGTATTTTCCAGTGAATTTTCTCACGATTCAAACTTGAGATGGGTTGATGATTGCATCTACCTTGTGACTTTAATTCAATACCGGGCCAGATGCAGAGACAGATTGGTCAATTAAGACACCATGCTTCCATGCAGCACCAATGCTACCATGCGTTGCATCTACCTTGTCAACCTTTGTTAGATACTAACTGGTACTTTTATCTTTGCTATCAATGGTAAAATCAATACATGCACCAGCTAAAAATGTATTATGTTCATAGGTATAAATCAGATTCACCATGTAAATCCATGTTTGTTCATAATTGTTTTTTTCCCATTGTTGGTTGCACCCCTCATCCCCTGTCCCCAAAAGAGCCTGAAAATCACCATGTTTGCCTGTTGATCCGCCATTTCAGGTGGAACCCGTATTTTTCCGCCGGTGAAACCAGCTGCAGCGTGAAATGGATCGGAACCTGGGGATACCATGATGAAATCTGGATGAGACGGTTTCTGTTATTCATATGATCATATGAAATTTGGATATATCATGTTATATCATGATATATCCCATAGACGAGTATATATATATAGAATTGATATCCCATACACAAGTATATATGTCTATCTATCTCCCATGATCTACCTATCTATCCATCTCTCTCTCTATATATATATAGATATAGACCTGGATGAATGATGACCTGACCTCATGTCGTGACGTCACCGGATCATCTTCAAGTGGCTGTGATTTTTTAGTGGTTTTCAGTGCAGTGAATTCTAATTCAGCCAGAATCAAAGGGATACCCTCTGGTAATTAAACATAACTATGGAAAGTGGTGATTTTCCATAGGTAAATCCACTATAAATGGACCATTTTCCATAGCTATGTTAGTTGACTGGAGGCTAAGTAGGATTAATCCACTCGAAAAACAGGGATGAGCCACCAAATAAGCTTTCACGGGAAACAACTATGATTCGGGTAAGCTACAAGGTGGTGCCCCCTAGTTATAAACTGGTTTATAAACTCCATTAACTATGGATATATCACCTATAAACCATAGTTATTGGAGTTATAAACCAACTTAGCTAAATATGGGGCACCACCTTGTATGTTTCGGGTAAGCTATCTGCAGACAAACACATTTGGAGCTATGACTGTGGTTGGCCAATGAAATTCAAAGAGTTGGACGTTGGAAGAAATAAATTGAACTACCCGGGTTATTTGTTACATCGCTATGGAAAATGAAGCATTTATAGATGATGTACCTATAATTCCATGGTGGATCTTTCCATGGCAAACTCTTAGTCATAACCAGATGGTACCCATCATTTTGTTACCGCTACATTGATTTCTCTGGAACAACTGGATAACTGGAGAATTGATGAAGATCCAGGTTCGCTGATTTCGCTCCAAACGGCTCACCGGCTGGTTGAACCGGCAGATATCGAAAGATTCTCTTCAGAAGCCAAAAAAAAGGGAAACCAGATGAAACCAGTCATATGTGGGATATTCATGGATATTCTCAATTTCATGTTTATGGCGAAAAAATCAGGTTTATAGCATGTTATGAACCACTGAACATTACTAATTTGGCATGCTCATCCAAGTATGTCATTCCAACAAAAAACATATGACCTCCAACAACTTGGATAAATGTTCCATAAACATCCATAAGCATCCAGAATGTGTATGTATATATATACATATGTATACACTACTACTACTGCATAGTATAGCTATACCGTATATTTATATATGTATATATCCAACCAATTAATCAATCTACATTTATCTACCAAAAAAACATCAGCGGTTTTTTTTCGGCGGGAGGTCACTCACTTTGCGGTTGGTTGATGGAGTATTTAGCAGTAACTTGAAACTTGGTTAATCAAGCCAGAAAACAAAATAAGATCAAAGCCTAAAGGACCTAAAGGATGGTAAAATTTGGAGGATTTACTGGTCAGAAAATTCTGCACATTTCTGACAGCTTTGAAATTCGTTTTGACAAAAACCCCGTCCTTGTTGATTTGGTTTGGTTTTTTTTTAGCGTAGTTCATCGTGTTTTTGTAATGCAAATACCCTCTGGTAAATTAACAGTTGGACCCTGAAAATCAGCAGCTTTTAGTTGAAACTAATCTTCCAACCCCTATCTGCCAGGGTCTATGTTAATTTACTGGAGGGTATAATATATATATATATGGTGATACTCCAGCATTCGGGACAACTGTTTGCCAACCAGTAAAATTCGTTGGATGGGAGAATTGGGACACCAACTTTGGCGAAACGGCGAAAGCATCGCAAAAGGGCATCCCTTCTGGGATACCGACAAAACGGCATTAGGATTGAAACGTACGCAGTTTAAAAAAAGCATATGGGGGTTTCCTGGAATGGGGGTACCTCCAAAATGGATGGTTTATTTCCATGGGAAAATCCATCAACAAAAATGGATGATTCGGGGGTACCACCATGACTTAGGAAACCTCCATATGTTATGACTATAGGGCACAAAACCTTTGAGTGCCTAGCCAGTTTCGGATTTCCGGGAATTTTGATGGAGTCTCTATGAGCCAACCATGATTAATGTGGCTAAAACAATGCCATAAACCACCCAATTTTTGATAGTTTATACCACCCATAAAATTGCGATTTTGGGGATGGTTTATCATTGTTTTAACCACATTAATGTTTAACCACATTATCATTGTTTTAACCGTAACCACATTAATAACCATTATCAACCATTATTATATAGTCATTATTAGTTAAACTGTTAAACCTCTATTATTTGGGATTTTCCAAGAGTTTTGACACTTCTCAGTGCCTTGGGTTCTCTGGCGCCATTTTGGCTCGCGTATTCTGTGGCAGCTTCCGCGCTGGAAAACCCCCTCCGGCGACTGAGCGAGTATGAAATTGCGATTGGATTGGATTGGTAGGTGGGATGGCCCTCAACAGTTATATACTGTATTCATAATCGAATCTAATCCAAAATAATATGA
This sequence comes from Cladocopium goreaui, assembly GCA_947184155.2. Classification (NCBI taxonomy): domain Eukaryota; class Dinophyceae; order Suessiales; family Symbiodiniaceae; genus Cladocopium; species Cladocopium goreaui. The sequence goes on from CAMXCT020005223.1 coordinate 809,143, forward strand.
TATGATATAATTTAATATAATATATATATATGTAATATACTGTATATAATGTACTATGTATATATATAATATATACTACAGTATATATATATATAATGTACTATATATAATTTACCAGATAGATACATGTATATAACTAATTAATCCCATTTATAACTGTTAAGGTCTATTATAACTGTAGGGATGTTTGTTCACAACATCCCCAACCAACTAGATGGCTAGTTTAATCATATTTTTTCTTATGGAAAATCACCAGCCAACCAGCAAATATCGATTCCCCCTGTGAACCATCATCAAATAATCCATCTTTGGCACCCCAAAAAAATTAATCAAACACATTCAATTGGCAACAAACACAATGACGGGAAATTTAAAAATAAATCCCTTCCTTCTATGATTCCATGAATGTTCCCCCAAGAAGCTGCCTATTGTTATTGCCTACAAGTAAACCATTTTATTGGAATCTTAATCTTTGTTGATATGTAACATATCATGTAAATACCTTATTTTTACATATGATGTGTTGATCTACTGGCGCAAGTGAAGCAGTTTGAGGCTTATTAACCCCATGTTTCGGAGGTGGATATGGATAAAACCCAAGACAGATGTCAAAGAACAGGCTCCAACAAACTTTTTTTTGCGCATGTTAAATGGGGATGTTTATGGTAGAGATAAGGGTAAACACTAGTTACTTTCTATGGCAACTATTTAAAAAAAACATAAACAGCGTTCACAATATTGTGGGCACTACCGTGGGCACATGTCACAAATTGACTGGAGGATTAGCCCTATGGAATTCCTATGGTCTAATGTCATATATAGTCTATAGTGATATAGGCTTGTTTCATATACTATATACAGTATGTTACAGTATATACGACATACACTATAAACAACATATTATTCCATATAGGAATTCCAAAGCTTATATACCCTATGGAATAAGTTGTTTCATATCCTTATGTCAAGCTTCCTTAAACTGATTCCATCAGTGTACTGTGCGAATCAAATCCGAAGCGCCATGGAGTGCCAACGGATTAGTACCTGCGTGGAAGATCATCTACTTGGTAACTGGCTAGTACCATAGTTTTTTGACCTTGTTATAACGCATATCACTGTGATGGTCAAAAGATGGATGATAATATATATATATAATATATATATGGATGGCCATCATCAATCCAAAATTTTCATAGGTATTAAGGATCACCCATTGTTTCTGGATTCCCATGTTAGGATGGATGACGATACTACGCATAGCAGCCATAGCATTTTTTGTGGATAGCAAGACCGTCCTCCAAGCCATCTCCAGATGGTAAGTGGTTAAGACATGTAAGTAACCATAGTTAGGACCATAGTTAATCAGTGCCCCTGCTAGGTGTTTTACGTTTATAAGTGCCACACACTACAAGTTATAACCCCAAAAGGAACAAAACATGATCCCTAGAATAATCTTCCACGTAGGCTTGCGGTAATCAAACGTAGCAATGAACAGCATCCTCTCTAAATGATGTTTTCACAGCAAACTCTAAACGTTTACCGTCCGTGGGTAGCAAGGGCACATCGTCCGAGGCGCATGGTTTCTTCACATTTCTCTTGCAATGCGCTTGATCCAAGCGCCTCGACGATGATGTGACGCACCATGGGGAAAAGATAAAAAAGGGTCATGCGTAGCAGTTCTCCAAGCTCTTCTATGTAGTGTATCTACATTATATTTACATACACAATAATTGGAAGCACCCCCTAATAAAACATGTACTGGATATTCTGTAGCACCCCCAATACGAAAACATCTAAGTTACGTAACGTATCCAAACTTGTCAAATACCACGAATCGTGTTTCTATCCTACGAAGGGGACGAAGGGGGACCGTTAAATACGTTAGGAAAATGGGACTGCCATAGTGGTAGCAAGGGAAAGGTTGTTTATGATGGTTGTTCCCAAACAACTATGACCTAACTACCAAGGGAAAGGTTGTTTATGATTTCTAGGAAAGGTACTATGTTATCATAGCTTGTTAAGGAAAACTGTTGTCAGTATCTCAATTCAGTTTGGTCAAGGATCGTTACAGCTGTGGCAAAAAAAAACAGATATAAGTCAGCTTTTTTTACCCCATTTATGACATGATAAACCCACTTACCATCTGGTTATTTAACATAGCCATGGAAAATCCATCCATTTTTAAGTTCGGTAAACCATCTATTTCTATGGGCCATCTATACCATGGCTATGTAACAAATAACCAGAGGGTATATCCCATTAATATCCCATTGAATCACTATAAAATCCCATTAAATCACTATAAATCCCATTAAACCGTTATATCTACCCATCATATCTTAAACATCTTATAACCACGAGAATAACTAGCTTTAGGGCTGTCACTGTATAATTACTGAAGGATTCACACTTGTAAATCTCATAGTTTAGAAGAGATTGATTTTCCCGTTGAAGCTGCCATGTTTACTAACCCAAAACGGTACAATGTAGTGCCCCCCCTTTACAAGTTGTTTTATAACATTGAGTTACTCTCTGGTTATTTAACATAAACATGGAAAATCCCTTACAAATGGAGGTATTAATGGGAAAATCATCTATAAATTGGCCATTTTCCATGGCTATGTTAGATAACCAGAGGTTAGCTATCTTGGGGGCACCGCCTTGTACCCTTCATTGATATCTTACCTGGCTGGCGTGTCGGAGAATTCCGAATACAGGAACATCGGTGTGTTGCAGAACATGTTTTTTCGAACTGAACTGGCAGTTTCCCAGCCTGCCATACTGGTATCCCAAAGGAAGAAACTGGTTGGGTATCATTATCATTACATACATATCATTACCATTATTGTTCCATGGTAAACAAGTTGATTCATAAATTCACCCATATATAATCATATATATATACGTATATATGGGAAAACGCCCCCGTCGATAAAGATGAAAGGTAACCATCCTTTTTTACACCCGCAGCTTGGGCTCTGCGTTATGGGTGGCCTCTCGCCTGTGGAAGAGAGGCTATCCTGTAACTGCCAAGCGTGTCTGGCGTGGCGCAGGTGTGGGTCCTTGATCGGGGGATTCCACGCTGACGCTGGGCAAGCACGGCGTGCCGCGGCAATCTTGAGACACGCTGTGTGTGAACTCTCGGATCTTATTGAGATCCGCCAATCCAGGTCAGAGCAGCCTTTGGCAGAAGGCAAGCCTGACCTCTCGGTCACCCCTGGAGGAGGGGTTGGGACCGAGGAAGAAAGGTCGAGGAGCAGAGGGCGAGAAAGCAGGGGAGGAGGACATTCAAGCAGCCACAAAGGTCCATCCCCCAGCAAAGAAGCATTAGCATCAGAAAAGGAGGTTGAGAAAGTTTCCAAGTCAAAGAAGTCAAAAAAGCGAGACAGAAGTAGAAGAAGGAGGAGCTCCCCAGAAAGAAGTGTGAAAGCCCCCGCATCGCCTCAGCCCGCGAGATCTCCTGGTAGGTCTTTCATCCCAGTCAAAGAAGAGGCTGAATCTGAGGGTGACGGTCCCCTGGCTCCGCCTGGTCAGTGGACTCTTACTGAGGCCCCATCTTCCTGGAGCACCTTAGCACCTTCAAGGCGTGCCCCAGGGAGTTCAAAGCCACCTGAACCGGCGGGACCGCCCCCAAGTTGGACCTCTTGGGCTGGAGGAGGTGTTGAGAGAAAGTCAAAGGGCATTGTGCGGCGTGAGAGATCTAAGGATATCAACCTCTTCGGCTTCAGTGACCAGAGAAAGAAACAGAGAGAGTCCAGGAGGAACGCATGAGGATTGGTGCTCGTCCTGCTGCTGCGCCAAGGAGACTTCGGCGCCCAGCTGCTGCCGTGATCCCTGAGGCTGCAGTTCCTGGTGGACGGAGGGTCCGCCGACGACCTGCTGCAGCAGAAGGTGGAGGCGCCTTGGACGTACCTGGAGAAGCTGTGGAGCCCGCAGAGGTTGTGCTGGAAAAGTTTCAGAGAGGAGAAGAAGTAGAAGGAGTTAGACTTGCTCCCGGAGTTCTAGGGCGTGGGGAGTGGCTGGTTGCGAACAAGGGCAGTTATTACCAGCAGCCTACTTCTTTTGCTTTCAAGGTGGAGCGAGAGGAGCTCGAAGGAGGAGAACGTGAAGTCGCAGGCATCCTCACGGGAACGGAAAGCGAGCCTCTTCTGAGGTTCGGGTCAGGGGAAAAACCTTGCCGTATACAAGTGCACTTATGTGGCCGGCAATGTCAGCAACTGCGGCACAACCCGAACCTTTTGCACACGCGTTTTCTTCGGCGTCTGGCTCCAGAGGCCCCGAAGACATGGGAAGCCAACTTGATAGAGGAGTCGGAGACGGCGATACTCCAAAGCGAAGCAGAGGCTTTGCGAAAAAGAAAAGAAGATGCGGAGAAGAAGGAGATCAGAAGAAGGTCATCATCGACCTCACCGAGCAAGAAGAAGAAAAAGAAGAGAAAGAAAAAGAAGGAATCAAGGAGGCTGGAAGCAGGGGAGTTGAGGGCTCCCGGGAAGCCAAAGTTAGGAGGGAAAACAGCTGCAAAGAAAGCTACGGACGCACTCTTCCAGGGCACTGGCCTGGACCCCTCGTGGAAGAACCGCAAGAAGATCTTGAAGCTGGTGAAGAAGAAGTTGAAGAAGACGCGAGAGTCTTCTTCCAGCAGCGCCTCCTCGACATCTACAACATCGAGTGGGTCAGGGGGCGAGAATGTCTTGGAGGACCGCAGCAAACTTCACCGCATAGCGGCCATAGCCCCTGGAGTGCTGGCTGCCCAAGGGATTTGCAATATGAAAGAGTTTTTGACACAGGTGGCTGGCACGGGGTGGGAAGAGGACAGGCAGTCCCTACCCCCCCTGTTGGGGTTGTACCACAGGACCTACATGGTCGGTCGCCTATCTGGAGGAGTGAGTCGAGAATTTTCGACTCTGTGTTGGATAGGAGACCTTTTACTGCAAGGAAGGGCTTCGGAAGCAATGGATGCTTTGGTGCAGCGGCTCAAGTCGCTAGAGCTGACTGCAGGGGGCACGAATTGGGCAACGAGCCAGAAGCTCGAGCTCGTGCCTCCGCCGACTGCTTCGATCGGAGGTCGCTCAGAAATACAGGTGGCCCGCAAAGAGGCGAAGCTCGACCAGCAGGTTCTCCCCTCCGCCTCTGCCTTCGAGAAAGGAAGCACGAAAGGCAAAGAGAAGGGCAAGGACAAGACAAAAAGACAAGGGCAAGGGCAAGTCAAAGGAGGGCGACCCCAAGAAGCCGGTGGCATGAAAGAGAGCGAGGGTGCTGAGGATAGGTATGAGGCCCCCAGGGGGGTCGAGGCTGGTGGGAGTCAAGGTGTGCTCCCGAAGAAGGTTGAAGCTTGTGGGAGCCCAGAAGTGCTCCCGAGAAGAGAAGCTGCAGAGGATCAGGATGAGAATAAAGGAGGCTTTTTGCCGGGTGTCGCAAAGAAGAAGAAGGTCGCTGAGATGAGGAGAGGACAGGCTGATTCAGCACAGAAAAGAGGGCTAGAGGGGCGTATATCCCAAAAAAGGGCTTCAAAGAAGATACAAAAGACTTGGAGAAGGCTGCAAAGGAAGAAGGACAGAGAAGAGAAGAAAAAATTGAGGAGCTATGATGCTAGTGAGAGAGGGGGAGTGGAGCGACTCCCGTCTGCTGCGAAATTTTTGCCGGAGGTAGCTGCCACTACTTTGGGCACTATGGAATGTACAGATGGCAAAAGCTTGCCTTTTTCTTCGGATCAGGGGTCACATGCCCTAGGCTTGGGCCAGGACGGACTCCGGAAAAAACAGGGTTGCGAGGGTGGTGATGGGATGACCTTGGGGAGTATTTCAACTTGGCTAGATAGCAGGATGGATGCCTTTTTTGCACGACACTGCAAGACCATGTCCACGGGCAGGCTTTTTCCCCTGCCCTCGTCCTCCTGCACACTGGCCACTATGTTCCCTCAGGTATCCCCATCGGAACGTTGTGTTTTGAGGTGTTTGATTGTTTCTTTGAATTCGTTAAACGGGGAAGGCTTGGATGGGCCTTCCGAGGCTTCTGAATATCAAAAGAAGGTACTGGAGGGTCTTCTTGAGGACTGCAGTAGAGTTGCTGGCTGGATTCAGTTGGATCCCCAGCTCAGCTGGGCCGATTTCTTCCGCGCCAAAGGCGTGGACTATAGAGGAGATGAAGTGCTTACAGCTCAGCAGATGCGCTGGGAGAATGTGTCTCCCGCCCTACCCAAAGAGGTAGGAAGCGTTGAGTTAGAGAGTGTACTGGAGTTTAGGTCCAGGCACTATACTCAAAATTTTGAAGAGTATCTTTTAGCCGAGGAGGACCAGTTTCCAGTCAAGCCTCCAAAGGTCATGGTGCCTCCTGACGACTGGTTTTTGTTTTGTGATCAGCTCCTGAAATTGGGAGTTTTTAGTAGAGTTCATGAGGATGATTTGCATGTGGTCAGAGGACAAAAAGTCCTAAATGGCCTCTTTGGCGTCTCCAAACATGAATTTGTTGGGGACGTCGAAGTCATGAGAATCATAATGAACATGATTCCGGTGAACAATATTTGTAGGGGGATCGAGGGTGACATTAGCACCCTGCCTTCGTGGGCAGGAATGTCACCTCTGCATTTGCAGCCGCACGAACAACTGCTTGTCTCCAGCGAAGACGTGCGGGCGTTCTTCTACATTTTTAAGGTTCCATCGGCTTGGCATCGATTCTTGGCTTTTAATCGCCCTCTCCCTAGTGAGTTGTGTGGCAACAAGCCTGGGAGGTGGTATCCTTGTAGTGCAGTTCTTCCAATGGGTTTTAAGAACTCGGTGTCACTCGCCCAGGCTGTACATAGATTTGTAGTAAACCACGCCATACGCGGGGTTCCAGGGCAGGGCAGTCAAGGTGAAGTCAGAAAGGACAAACCCTTTCTGCGGGCTAACCCTATTCATCGGATTTACCTTGACAATTTTGATGAGCTGGAACGTGTCTCAAAGGATATGGCAGCTCTTCTCACGGGACGTGTCTCACCGTTGACTCAAAGTCTACAAGAGACCTACGCCTCGCTAGGGATTCCAAGACACCCAAAAAAGGGCGTTGCTAGGCAACCTGTAGCGGAAGTGCAAGGTGCCATTGTTGATGGCAGAGTAGGTTTGGCTTACCCAAAGCCTGAGAAGGTTTTGAGGTACCTCCGATTGGCTCAGCTTTTACTAATTGCGGGTGAGGGCAGCCAAAAACAACTCCAGGTTGTAGGAGGAGGTTTTGTGTACATAGCTATGTTCCGGCGGCCCCTATTGGGAGGGCTAAACCATATCTGGCAGTTTGTCGTCGACTGCGAAGGACACCCACCTTGGCAGAAATTTAAACTGCCGTGGGATGTCAAGCACGAGATGGCCAGATTCATTGGGTTGGTGCCACTAGGGTACATGAACTTTCGATGCCAGTTGAGTGGCGTAGTGACCGCCAGTGACGCCTCCGAAGGAGGTGGAGGAGTCACCGCTACGACGGGTTTGTCGCCAATGGGGGTTGTGGCTAGCACATGTGGTGTCCGAGGAGACCTTTTGGAGCCCAGTGACATCACGGGAGTTTTAACCATCGGACTTTTTGATGGGATAGGAGCTTTGAGAGTTGCAGCTGATGCCTTGGGATGGAACGTCCTAGGGCACATCAGTGTTGAAAAGAGCAAGGCTGCAGCACGAGTTGTCGAGAGCCAATTCCCCAATACAGTGGTGGTTGGAAGTGTGGAAGATGTGGACAGGGAAACGGTCAAAGGCTGGGCTCAACAGTTTAGCCAGGCCGCAGTAGTTGTTGTCGGAGGTGGTCCTCCGTGTCAGGGGGTGAGCGGCCTTAATGCCGCAAGAAAAGGTGCACTGAGGGACGAGCGGAGCTGTCTCTTTGTGCACGTAGCACGGGTCCGATCACTTGTACAGGAATGTTTTCCTTGGGCCCAAGTAAAAGGGCTCATGGAGAATGTCGCTTCTATGGATTTGAGCGATCAGGACCTGATGAGCGAGTCTTTTGGTGCTCAGCCTTGGTACATTGACGCTGGGGGAATGTCCCTAGCTCACAGGCCGAGGCTATATTGGATCGATTGGGAGTTGCTACCTCACCAGCAGGTAGTATATGGGCACACTCCCGTGGGTAGGTCTTCTGTTGAGCTGCAGGTCGAATTAGACCCCACACAGTATTTGACTCCCGGGTGGCGAAAGTGTGGTGATGGTAAATTCCCCACTTTTACCACTAGCCGTCCTCGTGGTAAGCCTGGCTATAAACCAGCTGGGTTACACCAATGTACAGACGAGGAAAAGGCCATGTGGGAGAAAGACGAATTCAGATTCCCTCCATATCAATACCGAATGGTACACTGTGTGGAGAACAAAAAAGGTGACAAGCGGTTGCCCAATGTACAGGAGCGGGAAGTCATCATGGGCTTTCCAAAAGACTACACGGTGAACTGTCTCCCCAAAGGGGAGCAGGGATCCCAGTTGCATGTAGATACACGTCTCACACTAGTTGGGAATAGTTGGAATGTCTCCGTCATTGCATGGCTGCTAAGTCAGCTAGGCAATGTTTTAGGTCTCAATTCAACAATGTCTCCAGAGGAGATCGTTCAAAGAACGGCTCCTGGTTGTACAGCTCATTTGCAGACTTTTCTACGTCGACCGCCTATGCAAAATGCTAGGGGGAAACCTGACAACTCCAAGAAAACCTTGGAGTTAGTTTCAAAATTGTGTACTATGGTCAGCCTCAAAGGGGAAGACCTTTTGCTTCAGCCTGCGTCCGAAGATGTGACGCGGTATCACCGGCTTCGTATGAGTATCCCAGCAAGACTTTGGTCTTGGCAAACGGTCGCTAGTTGGAAATGGACTGGCGATCGTGAGCACATAAACTCCCTTGAATTGCGGGCCGTTTTGACATCCTTAAGGTGGAGGTTGGAAAGACACAAGAAGGTCCAAATCAAGTTTGTTCATTTACTTGATTCGCTTGTTGGGATGCATGCCCTCAGTCGAGGGCGGTCTAGCTCCCGAAGACTCAGACGTACCATTCTTCGCATCAACGCACTGCTTCTGGCAACCCGTTCGCAGGGGGTGTGGGCTTATGTCCACACAAAGCAAAATCCAGCGGATGCGCCTAGTCGGCGCCCGCTGAAAAGAAAGTGGAGAGCATGCCAAAACGGCATCTAGAGGCTCCCACTGCCGAAGCACGTGCGAAGATGCGTCGACAACTTGGTACTTTAAAGAGTCTAACTGTACAGCCAATTACACGCAAGCGATATGAAGAAGCTAGGGAGTCTTTTTACAACTGGCTACGCGCTGAGCGCATCTTGCTACCTAATTCAGCTTATCAATTAGATTTTGTAGTGTCAGATTACCTTGAAGCCCTGTGGGCACAGGGAAAAGGGCGTACAGAAGGATCTAATATTTTGGCAGGGTTGCAAGACGCTCAACCCCACCTAAAAGGCAAACTCAAAATGAGTTGGAGACTCATGAAAACTTGGGCTACCCATGAGGTGCCAAACCGAGCACCCCCCTTAGCCTTGGATTGTTTGTACGTTTTAGTTGGGTATGCCATTTTTAAAAAGTGGCACCTGTTTGCCTTGTCTCTTCTTCTTGGTTTTCATGGGTTATTGAGAACTGGGGAATTGTTGGCCCTAAAGGCAAAAGATATTTCTATTGTCTCTTCCAAGGGGCCTGCAATTATTTCCCTTGGCTTGACAAAGTCTGGCAAAAGACAAGGGGTGGCAGAGAGCGTCACCCTTCACTCTGAAGACGTTTGCCGCCGATTGTTTCAATGGAAGTCGGTAGCAGCATCGGACATGCTGCTTTGTGGACCCTCTCACCAATGGAGGAAGCGTTTTGCTGAAATTGTCACAGCTGTGAACTTTGACAAATTTGATTTTAGACCATATTCTCTCCGAAGGGGAGGTGCTACACATTTGTTTCAGGTGCAAGGTCGTTTTGATTCACTTTTGGTTTTAGGTCGCTGGCAGGCAGCGGCTACTGCACGCATCTATATCAATAGTGGACTAGCAGTCCTTGCCGAAATTTCTGTCCCGTGGGATGCTTTCAACAAAAATCTCAGAAGCCAATATTTAACTGGTCTCACTAAACCTTTAGCCAAGCTTGAGCTTACGAAGCCAGCTTCGCAGCGAAGGGGAACTTGGAAAAGGAGCAAAAATCCAACAAACACAGGGGTTGTTTGGTGTGGGTGAAGATCTCTAGTGTCTTTGGGTTTGGCCGGACACTAGAGTGGCCCATCATGGCCCATCTATGCCTATCAGTTAGCCTTGGGTTTGGCCGGGTTTTCTGAAGGTGTAGTAAAGGACAGGGGTTCCTTGGTTTGAATGCTCCTGGGGAGGTAATTTATTTTTTCAACGTGATTTTCACTCTTTATTTTGACTAACCAGGTCTTGCAGTGCAGTGTCAAAAAAGGCGTTCCCTTGAATCTTTGGGAAAACGCCCCCGTCGATAAAGATGAAAGGTAACCATCCTTTTTTACACCCGCAGCTTGGGCTCTGCGTCCCTCCCCCCCTCCCCAAAAGGAGCAAAAATCCAACAAACACAGGGGTTGTTTGGTGTGGGTGAAGATCTCTAGTGTCTTTGGGTTTGGCCGGACACTAGAGTGGCCCATCATGGCCCATCTATGCCTATCAGTTAGCCTTGGGTTTGGCCGGGTTTTCTGAAGGTGTAGTAAAGGACAGGGGTTCCTTGGTTTGAATGCTCCTGGGGAGGTAATTTATTTTTTCAACGTGATTTTCACTCTTTATTTTGACTAACCAGGTCTTGCAGTGCAGTGTCAAAAAAGGCGTTCCCTTGAATCTTTATATATATACACACACATATGGGGGCCTCCTGGGCTGCGGGTGCCGCCCGGTTTTTGGGTGCCCCCCGTTTTTTGCGTGATGGACCGTTGTTTTGATCTTTCGGGGTTGGATTGTGGATGTGTCGTGTTTGCCCGCAGCCATTATGTGTTCTTTCACATATTCTGTTTTATTAAGTTAATACCTGTATGTAACATGTTCCAATGTAGTGACCACGAACTTGATTTTTGTTGACGCGGTATAGAACAGCATGGAAGAAGTAGATGCGTCCTTGATGATTTTCTTCTTCCCTCAAGTCCAAGGAACGTTATTGGCCCCCCCACCCCCCATGTGTCCAGGAAAGCTGAGAAGATGCTGCGTACATTTTGATACACGTTCCGTGAGGGGAAACCTCCATATATTTGGTGGCTCATCCCACTTACTAAGTCCATTAGTTCACCCTAGTTATAAGTGGATTAATGTGGTTAAAACAATATCATAAACTACCCATGACTGGGAATGGTAAACATACCACCTATCAAAATGGTGATGACTGGGGCCCAAGTTATATTATTTGAATAGGCATTGTTATTGAATGGTGATTCAATGGGGATTCAGCCATTTGAGATTTTGTGGATAAATAAACCACTGCTGGTTGATGATAGTGACGATTTAATCGTCAATTATACGTACTTTCTATTTTGTTGGCTTTAACTGTCAAATATATGGGTTTCATATTGAGAACTACCCTTGCTGGTTGACTATCCTAATGGGTGATTAACCCAGTTGACTTAGTGGGGACAATTAAGACCCATTTTTAAGGATAACGATGGATTCACCAGTATTTCATAGTATTTCATAGCCATTTTCTCTGCATATGAACTGACCATAACTCATATGGGATCCGTAAAACCAACGCGGCTCGCTCTTTCCAGGTACTCCTCGTTGCGGCTTTCACCGCCATCTGCTACTCAGCCGAAATTCAGATCTCAGGGTGATTTTTCAATGGGGAATTCCACAGGATGGGGCCCCCCAGTGATGTGAACGTTGGTTTATAAACCCCATGAATGCCATAGTTATCTATAGTTATTTAGTTTGTTATATCTACCATAAACCATACTTAAGCATTCTTTAAAAACCAACTGAACGCTATCGACTGGGGGCCCCATCCTGCAGGATCCGAAAAAAAAATTACTTTACTTCGTGTGATCCCCACCATGACATTTATACATGTTCTTACTGGCACATCTTCTGGCATTCTATCTGACATATCTTCTGACATTCTGTTTGGCATTCTATCTGGCATATCTTCTGGCATATCTTCTGGCATTCTATCTGACATATCTTCTGACATTCTATTTGGCATTCTATCTGGCATATCTTCTGGCATATCTTCTGGCATTCTATCTGACATATCTTCTGACATTCTATTTGGCATTCTATCTGATATATCTTCTGACATTCTGTTTGGCATTCTATCTGACATATCTTCTGGCATATCTTCTGGCATTCTATCTGACACATCTTCTGACATTCTATTTGGCATTCTATCTGGCATATCTTCTGGCATATCTTCTGGCATTCTATCTGACATATCTTCTGACATTCTATTTGGCATTCTATCTGGCATATATTCTGGCATATCTTCTGGCATATCTTCTGGCATTCTATCTGGCAAATCTTCTGGCATTCTATCTGGCATATCTTCTGGCATTCTATCTGACATATCTTCTGGCATTCTATCTGGCATTCTATCTGGCATATCTTCTGGCATATATTCTGACATATCTTCTGGCATTCTATCTGGCATTCTATCTGGCATTCTATCTGGCATACATTCTGACATATCTTCTGGCATATCTATCTGGCATATCTTCTGGCATATTTTCTGGCATTCTACCTGGCAAATCTTCTGGCACTCTATCTGATATTTTATCTTCCTACATGAGGTCCGGCAGGGAACACTTGGCGTGGATACTCGCGGTTGAGGTCCGGCAGGGAACACTGGGCGAGGATGGTCGTGGTTGAGGTCCGGCAGGGAACATTGGGCGAGGATGGTCGTGGTTGAGGTCCGGCAGGGAACACTGGGCGTGGATGGTCTTGGTTGAGGTCCGGCAGAGAACACTGTGGATCGCGGGTCGCAGTTGAGCAAGGACGACGAGGACGACGAGGACGACGAGGACGACGAGGAGGACGAGGAGGAGGAGGAGAGGAGGACGAGGAGGAGAAGGAGGAGGAGGAGAAGGAGGACGAGGAGGCAACTGACATAAAATCTAACAACCCTCACCTGGCAGGTGGGGAAAAAAAAACATAGAAATTGGGCGTATATCCCTCCCAGCACTTACATAGGCCTTATATATAGTATCTCCAATTTACATAGGTCCCTGAAATGACCATTGAATTTTTGTTGCATCGAAATTTCACACAGCATTCTTATGGATCAGCTTTTGGTACCGCGAATGTCTACCGTTTACCATTGTCTTGTTGAAAAAAGAAGGAGTTTCCTGTCTGACTTTGAAAGTGAAAAACACTGCCACAGTATGTGGAAATTTCAGAAAGTAGAACTGGATTAAGTTCACTTTTGATGTTGCTGCTTCAACTTGGGTTGTTTGTATTGGTTCACAAACCAAGGAAGTCAAAAAATGTTCCATCCCCGATCACTTTCCCGCATGTCTTCATGTGTGTTGCCTCCACATATTAAAAAAATCAGTGAGTTTTGCTAACAGACATTCACAAGGTTTATGTATCCATCCCATGTACAGACCATCAAACTATAAAATGTTTTTCTGGTTGGTGGTTTGGAACATGAATTCTATGATTTTGGGAATGTCATCATCCCAACTGACGAACTCCATCATTTTTCAGAGGGGTAGGGCTCAACCACCAACCAGTTTTTTCAGCTTTAATCTTACTTAGAACACGAAAAACATCAGCTTCGCGGTGGGAAGCTGCACTCACAACAGATACAGACCTTTTTTCGGGCCGTAGGAGTTGATTCTATGCAAGTCCCAGCCGGGCCAGCCGGGCGATCCTAAACCTTGCCATGCTTTAGGGCTAAAAATGGTGAAACATAACGGGAAAACCCAGCATTTGATGTGCAGAAAACCATGGACTATTACATGTTCCCTGAAGATGTCCAGCAATTTCCCGGAAGTTTGCCAACATGGACCCCAAACAAGTCAAATCCATGTAGGCAAATCTATCAGCAGCATTTTGACATGGGATGCTAGACCGACAGGCGAAGCAGAACCTTTTGGATGCGATGGAAGATGCGATGGTAGCGATCCTCGTCCAAGTAAGCAGTCATCCGCCATGCGCAAAACTAGCCTGGTTGTGTAAGGTTCGGGGTGTAGATTGTTCATTTTCTATCTGGGATGCGATGTTTTCACTATATATATATAATGTACAATTTCATATAATTCACTGTTACATACACTACGTTGTTACATACATTGGGTGAACAAAATTTGTGGCTAGCTGAGTAAACTGATGGGTGAAGGGTAGGTTGGTGGCTTTGTCTTTGCGTGTTTCGATCGAGGGCACATTAAAAAAGTAGTAATCAGGGTCTTTCAAGATTGGCCAGAATACCATGGTATTCTATCCACGTCAACAACAAAGTAGTATCAAATCTTTCTTGTACCATCATTTTTGTTGGTTAAATTCATTTCATGAAATTAAGGTTGTCATATGTTGTCATCATAATTTTGTTCGATAAATGATAACATGATCGAACTAAAATTACCATAGCGTAAATCCCAAATACTTCATAACCATGGAATCAAATAATGAGTAACATATTTATGCTTGGTGGCTCATCCCACTTAGTAAGTGGGTTATAACCCCAGTTATAAATGGGATAAGTATGGGTTAATCCACTTATAACTGGGGTTATAACCCACTTACTAAGTGGGATGAGCCACCAGGTGGTAAATCAATTTCCACATGGCTTTCCATAAATGGGGCTTTCCTAAAATGGGGCATCCCAAGTCACACCATGGCTTAACCGTTAAGTCACCCAACGTCTTCATGGTCATCCTTAGTTCTGGATGAGAACTGGGGGTACCCCCATGGCCCATGACGACACAGAAAGCTCCATAAATTCTTTCCTGTAAATGTTCCCATCCATGAAATATTACGGGTTTCCTGTAAATCACAGAATTGGATGATGGATGATAATGGGAACATCTACAGGAACGCAGGAACCCCCCTCCTTTTTTTTTGGTAAAAACCCATGGGTGTCCGGTGAAGATGTCCCCAAGAAAACCAATCCATTGAGTAAAAAAAGATCGAACCAAACACTGACTGGTTGGTGGTCGGTTTGGAACATGAATTTTATTTTTCCATAGATTGGGAATAATAACCCCAACTGACTTTCATATTTTTCAGAGGGGTTGCTCAACCACCAACCAGCTGATGACACTGTTATTAGCGCTGAAGCTTGGTGAAGAAGTCACTGGATGAGGCCCTTTGGTGACGTTTGGGTGAACCTTGGTTTATACCCAGGAAAACTACTTCGACATGTCCATAAACGTGCAAATAAACCAGTTGTTTATAGTGAACTAAACCAACTTTGCTATCTAAATCCCATTTTCTGTCCCATGCAATCCCATTAAATCCCATAAACCACATAGTGAGCCTTGTGAACTATTCCAACAACTAGCTATCGTAAAGGGGAGTCTCACCTTGTAGATGCGAGAGTTGACAGTCGTTTTTTTTGGATCCGCAAAATAGCCCGCCAGTGTTATTATGTTTATGCATTCTAAAAAAAATATGAAATATTTTTAGAGACAAAATATTCACAATATGTATATATATATATATATATTATGTCTAATCCTTCTATTAAAAATCCAGAGATTACATCAGGTTCGGTGGAAGGAAGCTGAGAAAAAACATGTTTGATGCGGAGGGTTCGGGGACACAAGCCGCAGGGCTTTGCAGCTTCGAGGCGTAACCTTAGCGGGCCTGCTCTCCCATAACCGGAGATATGGAATTTTGAAAAATTGATAAACACATTTAGACAATCCAGATATTTCATATATTTGATCCTAGTTTGTTCTTAAGCATCCAGATATTTTTATGATATTTCGATATAGTAACAACTGTCCTCATGTTCAGTATCGCTTTTTCAAGTGCCCCTGGCATTGAAGGATTGGTACCCAGAGACATTGGCCAGTGTGTCTTGTGAATTACATCTTGAACAAAGTGGGGCCACCTAGATAGCTAAGTTGGTTTATAACTCCAATAACTATGGTTTGTGGTACCTATAACTATAGTTAATGGGGCTTATAAACCATCTTATAACTGGGGGGGCCCACATTGAAGCAGGTTTAAATGACTGCATCATGCTTATGATGGCTAAATAGGCCATGGATGGCCTTATCAACTCTCTTGAAAAACATTGCCATATATTGACAAGAACAATGACGCCATCTATATTATATATATATATATCATTATATATGTTATGTATTCCTAAATACTATGTATGTCCGTTATACCAGATTAATATCTGTGTATTTGGCTAAATATTATGGATGTTCATTATATTTGCTCAATTTTAGGGCCTTTTTTTCTTACGTGTTTTCAGTTCTTGCCATTACATAATTTGCTACGAAATTGTTGTTAGCTGTTGGGTTTAGATATGTCGAACTAGCTACAAGGTGGTGCCCCCTAGTTATAAATTGGTTTATAAACCCCATTAACTATGGATATATCACCTATAAACCATAGTTATTGGAGTTATAAACCAACTTAGCTAACTATGGGGCACCACCTTGTATGGTCTATAAACCAACATTTGAAGCCAACATTTTTTACAGCTAATCTCCTCGGTTACTTTCCGTTTTCACGGCCAAGTGCTCTCTCCTGCTCTCTCCATGGTGCTGCTATGGTTATTTGTATTTGGGCCGCAGAATGCGGAGTAAATGTTGATAGATATACGAGCACCATGGGTTAAAGTTGTAGATGGATATAAGTTACAATCTGCAAACACTTTTTTTTTGCGATGCAAATTCAGGACCATAACATGAAGGTACTTACCATATTAGGCTATATGTTCTGGGGATATTCCCTTTCATAAGCCTCACGTAAACCTAAAAACTACATCACTACTCTTATCTAATTTAGATAGCTGATAGAAACCATGAAAACTCTTGGAGAGCAGAGGTACTGATTTTGGTAAACTAACATAACTATGGAAAATCACCATGCTATTAATGCGAAAACTCACTATAAATGGCCATTTTCAATAGCTGTGTTAGTTTACCAGAGGGTATATCCCATTAATATCCCATTGAATCACTATAAAATCCCATTAAATCACTATAAAATCCCATTAATCTCTATTAAGGCACTGATTTTGCATTTATCCCTTCACATATGGACAGCCTTTTTTCCGGGTTGGGGATGATCGACTTGCCAAGGATAGCGAAGCCCTACAGGACCTGTTGTTCAGCGCTGGTACAATGTGTTTTTGCAGGTATAAGTTGGTTAATAAACCATAGTAACTATATACCAGGATAGATTCATATATCTACCATATACACTAGTTATTGTGGAATTATCTTCACTCACTTAGTTATGGGGCACCACTTTTTTTTGTTACATCACCCCTTTTTTTCTGTACGGGGAAAGGAACCAGATGGATAGTTCCTAGCACAAGGTGAGGGCCCCGTGTTCATGGGGGATATTCATCTTGGCAATTTCTGTTGCGAACCTTCTCCCGAAACCTGGAATCATGGTTTACCCTCTGGTAAACTAACATAGCTATAGAAAATCACCATTAAAATAATATAGGTAAACCATCTATTTCTATGGGCCATTTTCCATAGCTATGTTAGTTTACCAGAAGGTACATATGGGGAATCATCCCAAAATGGTCGAACTATTCAGGTTAGTGAATTATTATACTTTGCCCAGATATTTATGGGATTTGTACACCAACTTTTGACTAGGGGGGTGTCATGGTGTCACCTTGCAGAATTGACGTTTTGCGGGATGTGCAAGAGCAAGACTGACCACGTCCATATCCTCATATATTACCCTCTGGTAAACTAACGTAACTATGGAAAATCACCATGCTATTAATGGGTAAATCCACTATTTCTATGGTCATTTTCAATAGGTTTTTGTATGTTTACCAGAGGGTACATGATATAAATATAATATACCTGCATTTGTCGAGTCAAAGCATAAGATACCCCTGCATGGATACCCCATAATCCAATCGTGTATCATCATTGTCCGTACACCTCGTTTCTAGAGCGAACATATGCAACCCTCCCCCCTCAAACAAGGGCCCCAAAATTAAGAATCCGAATGCTATAGCTGGTTGGTGGTGTGGAACATGAATTTTATTTTTCCATTCAGTTGGGAATAATAATCCCAACTGACTTTCATATTTTTAGGAGGGGTAGGTATACCACCTATAGCTTTACAAACCTGTTCTTCCAAAAACCACTGAGTTTCGACTGTAGATTTCCCCTAAGTTTCTCACAGTGGGCCGCAGTATACAGGCTGGACCAACACCTTCCTATCCTGCACCTCAATGAATCAAAGCATCAAAGCCTTAACGGGGAAATCCCCGTCATCCAGTCATATCCAGTCATCCTTTATAGGATGCATAGATATGGATAGGATATTGCATGATATAACTATAAATTGATAGTGGTTTATAGTGATTTAATGGGAATTTATAGTCATTCAATGGGATATTAATGGGATATACCCTCTAGTAAACATACAAAAAGCTATTGAAACTGGTGATTTAGTTTGTGGATTTTCCCATTAAAAATGGTGAGTTTCCATCGTTTTTTGTATGTTTACCAGAGGGTTTTTCTGGAGTAATGAACATTTCCATGGCGAAAAAATCTGGAAATTGTCCATGGACCCAGTACTGGTGGATTTTCCAGCAACCCATGGAGCTGATGACACCCCTTTTGGTTGCACCCTGCAGGTAATCAGTTCCGTGGCTGGAAAATCCTCTGAGTTCCGTGATTTGCTAGAAATCACAGTGGCCGTTTGAAAAAACCGGAGGGTAGCCTCTGGTTATGACTAACATAGCCGTGGAAAATATATGAACATATCCCATTTATAGATGGTTTACCTATTAAAAATGGTGATTTTCCATGGCCATGTTAAATATCCAGATGGTACTTACGGAGATACGAAAAATGCCTTTTGCGCACGTAGTCAAAGACTGTTTTAGGGGATCGCTCGAGTTTCGCCTTGCTTCCAGTCTAGATCTTGGAGTCCGAGTCATTTGTCAGCTATGCTGTTTGAAGATCTCTCAGAGACTACCTGGTTAGTAAGTGGGGTTGGAACCAAGTTATGTTATAAGTGACAAAACTGCAGTTTCAATAAACTTGGTGGGATTTTTGGTGATGATTATTCGACTCAAATCTTCCCACTACATTACAAAAAAAACATTAGCATTAGGGATTCTCATCCATGGGAATCCCTCTTTCCTGTTACCATCCTTTGAGCATATGTTCCATTTGTCATTTCTATAATAATTACAGGGGACTACTTAGGGGTGCAGTTGAGGTTATGACTACTAGTCGCCATAGTAACTATATATAGACTTAAGCACTATTTATTATGCTCACCCATTTGCCATATCTACAATAGATCATGATATATCATTAATATCTATCATAAACCCGGTGACAAAAAGATACACTTCAGGAGTTATCAAAACACCAGCGATCAAAACCCGGTTCGCCCCGTGGACTCCGGGAACCCCGTGGACTCCGTGGATGACCAAATCACTTCCCACAGGAGGCGGAGAGTCTCAGGACAGAATTGCTACAAACCAAGATGAAGCTCAACAGAGGTGGGAAGCCCGCTGGGAACCCGCAGGTGGCTGCCGAGGCTGCCGAGAAACGCGTTTCATGAAAATATTTAACATTGATAATATATTGGTTAATAGTTGCATATGTTAACATTTAACATATCTATGTATATATATATATATATAAAGAGAAGACGTTTCAAACAGTATCTATATGTCAAAGCACGCTCCAAATCCCATACCCAACATTCAATACCTTACAATCCACATTCGCTGAGTCTTTGTTTTCACCGCAACGTCGCACAGTCACAGCGCCGTCCCAGCAAGCGCGTCAATCCTACTGCACTCCAAATACCAACTGTTTGCCCTGGAGGTGGCTGTAGCTGATGTTACTTTTAAAACCTTCATCTAGCGCATGGATTTTCAATTGCCACATTTGATTGCCAGAGAGTAGATGTCAAACCATGTAGGGACCATAAAACCAAAATGTAGGGACTTAAGCATCATGAGGATTTCACCCATGGATAACGGCCCGGCCTCTGGGTTTGTCTTCAGAAGGGAATATCGCAACTTGATCAGGGTCATGACCATCATCCTTGAATTGTGATGCTCTAAATCACAGGAGTCTTGGGACAAAGGTCCCTGAAGAGGGATGTGAATTTTTGTGTCAGATTGATGCAAGCCCGGATACAGAAAATCCACTCCACTTCCCCATTCATCTTCAACAGCCCCAAGACATCATAGAATACTTGGTGGCTCATCCCACTTAGTAAGTGGGTTATAACCCCAGTTATAAGTGGATTAACCCTACTTATCCCATTTATAACTGGGGTTATAACCCACTTACTAAGTGGGATGAGCCACCAAGTAGGGTGTTGAATTTCTGAATGGGGATGGGATCAGCCTCCGGTGATCAAACCCGGCATTGGAACATCTCCCATTTTTTGTTTGTTGGTTTTCCCAGCTAGAAACCTCCGTTTATAGTGGATTTACCCATTGAAAATTGTGATTTTCCATAGTTATGTTGGAAATGGTTGGTGATTTATAGATGATAATCTGGTTGGTGGTCTGGAACATTATATATATATATATTTTTTTTTCCATATCTTGGGAACGTCATAATCCCATTTGACTTTCATATTTTTCAGAGAGGTGGGGCTCAACCACCAACCAGATTAAAACCTCCATCAGAGGTGATTTCCAATTGTCATGTTTGATTACCGGAGGGTATCTCCCACTAAAGCACTGGGGTACCCAGCAGGGAAGAAACTTTGGCGGCAATCCACTTCCCAGGAAAATTTGGTTGGAAATGAGGGCAGATCCTAAGTTTCTTCCATCCAAGTAACATTACATTTGGTTGAATTCTGTTGTGACCGCACTGTCACGTCACATTCGAATGATGCTTCGATTGCATAGCTGGCCTAGCTGGATAACAGTTACAGGTCAATGCATCAAACTACCTTTCAAATGCAATTAGTGATTCAACTGGGAGTGGTGTGTCCACATTACATAACTGACAGGTCACACAATTAGCAACAAATATGTGGATATGAAACACATATTATTGTATATTATTGTGTTTCAATGATTTTTTGTACCAACCGACGTGGGGATGTTGATGTTGAGGATTAGTGGCACAATTATTTCAACTTGATGGGAACTGAGCAGTTTTAAGAGCCTCGATTGGTTGATACATATTACTGTATATAAGATAGGGTTATGTGACCATCAAATTGGATATTTAACCATCAACAATGGGGACATACCGGGTAGTGGGTGGTTATTAACCTACCGACCTACCCTTTGTATTTGTATTTTCAGGATTGTCATAATTCGCCTAGGAATCCCACCAACCAACCGCAAACGTTTTCACAGTTCTCCACACCGCAACTTGCGGAGCCAACGCCGCAGTTTGAAGCTCGAGCTGGGAATCTGGCTCAGCGAGCTCATCGGATGTGTAGTGGAAATGTGGCCACAGCTGCGATTTTCAATCAGTTGCAGTTGATTTTTCTGAAGTTTTCTCATGTTGACCTGCGATTTCTCGCAAAACACCTGCACCTAATTCACACACATTCAGTTCTGACAGGAATTGACACCCAAACCACCGTAGTTTCGACCCGCGGGTTTCCAGCGGTTTTTCCTATGGCGGTGAAGAGCCCCATCACCCCTGTCAGCCCGGTTTCGCACCGCAGCAGCAGCATCGGCCTGGCTCTGTTTCCGGAAACTGGTGACTTGCCGCGCTTGCCAGCTCCCGCTGACGACCCGCCTCGTTTGGAGCTGGGTTCCAAGCAGCGCAGGACGCTGGACCAGAAACATGGTGGCCATGGTGGCCCGGTAAAACATGGTAAAACGGTAAAACTATATTAAACCATGATAAGACCAATCAAAATCATAGTTAAACATATACTTTATATTATAGTTTAGGCAACACAAGATGAGGTGAGTTGGTTAAACCGTTGCCATTTTTCGGTAAAATGCAGACACTGGGAAAGCCGACTGGATGAATAGTATTATATAGCCTTAATGTTCCGTGCTGATTTGTGTGTTCCCCCCGCAAACAAATGTTATAATTACTCTTTTTGGAGAAAATTGTCAAATATCAGTTCCCCAGACAAAATGCAACCGTACATTTAAGCAAGGATTTTCATTGGCCACAGTCGAAAACTAATTGAAATGGTATAAAATGGTGTTTTCGCCGGTGAAAACTTGTAGTAATTACTTGTAGTACTTGTAATATCTTGTAAAATTTGTAGTACTTACTTGTAGTACTTGTAGTGAATGGGTGTTCAGCATGTTGATTGCGCTACCTTTTGCACCTCAAACTTTTTATTTAAGAAAGGTGTAATAAGAGAAACAACAAAAAAGGAGAAAGACAAAGAGATAGAAAGGGAAAGAGAAAGGGAACGATAAAGAGAAGGAGAAGGAAAGAAGACAGAGAGAAAGAGAAAGAGACGGTTGTAAAAGGTTGTTCTTTCTTCTCTTGGCTCCAGGATCACCTCAGGAAAAGTTGTCTGCAATTCCGAACCTAGGCAACAAGCCTACTAAAGTGAACTGGACCCTCTCATGGTCTCATGGCTTGATCATTTGTTCAGGTGTTGTTCTTCAAAAAGGCTTTAATAAGAGATTGGATCCTTTAGGAAAGGCAGACAAACATTATCAAACATTTGTTTTTCAGAAAGCGAGGCGGTATCCCCAACAGCAAAGGGCTCGGACAGGCGTGGACACAGCTGCTAGTGAGCAACCCGATCAAGCCGCGGCTTGATCTGAAACTGTCGTTCCAAACATGTTTTAACATGAAATCGTTTAAACATCACGTTGTTTAAACACGTTTAAAACTCGGGTCCATATGTTAACAAACTGACACTGACATATAAACATCGGATTCTGGAGACGGCAACGCTGATATTTGGATCTTGTGACCTTGCTTTGACATCTAAACATGTTGAAACACCTGTTTAAACACGGTTAATAAAACAGATTTCCACATTTGAAAGTTGGCGGCCGGGAAGACTCAATTGTAATAATGAGTGATTTGAGTAGTAAGGACGGGTGAGCAAGAAAGAAACACCAGGGTAGTGTCACTAGCAGCAGATTTCTCAGTGCTTGATTCTGCAAGTGCGCATGATCTCATGCGATTGGGTCCACAATCTCTCGGAATTTATTTCAACATGTTTAAACATTTCTACTACTCCGGATTGGTTTAAACATTTTCGGTTAAACGATGTTTAAACAAAAGGCTGTTTAAAGCGTTTAAACAAACCCTAGGCCCAAACCTGTCTCGAACAAATGCAATGTATGCATAAAATTGCATATATATATGTTATATCTGTGTGTGAGTGCGCGTGCACCGTGCCGAGAAGATGGAGAAACACGCCCCACACACTTGACACAAGGTGCAATAAATCCGGACCGTCCGGACCTTCCTGGAACGAGCCCGAAGCCCGGAACCTGCCCCACGAAGCAGTCCAGAACCTGGGAAGCTGCACCGAACCTCTCGGCTGAGACCTCTAAGCTAACGCTGGGGAAAAATAGTAAAGATAATTCCGATAAAAGACACTTTATTTATAAGAAAGAAATAACCTGCCAAAAAAAAATGCCACAATAATTAAAACGGAAAAGCTAATCAGGGGTGCTGAATAGTTTGGAAATTTCTAGCCACAATAGCGAGCCAGGTACTAATAAGGATGCAACATTGCCGGTGAAGAACTGCTCGGCTTTTTCTTAGCATATACCTAGACCCTCCAAGTACCTATAAAGGATATACAGGTCATGAGTCATAGGTAAACATACTAAAACTATGGGGTACAAACATTATTTTTTTATAGGTACTTGGAGAGTCTATAGGTATCTATATCCATAATTATATATATATATACATACACACACACGCTTAAGATTGGCCACGAATCTTACAAATCATCATGTTCGGGTCGATGGCAGCCAGATTTCATTCCATGTCACATGTTGCAATCCCATATGGGCCATGTTTGGTGTTTTTCTGTTTGTCAATCGGGCTGAAAGAGCCTGGTTCAAGGAACACTATTGATTGGAAATCATTGAGCCAAATATTAGTAGTCCCTTTTTTTAATGTAGTTTTAAGTGCCGCTTAAAGGTTCCCCCGGAAGGGGAAAGCGAACGCGATTTCAACCAAGTGGATGGGCAACTGACCTTTCTGAAAATTGGATCAACCGACTGGTTAGATACCAACTAGCACTTGATTTTTTTTGCTATCATGGTAAAATGTACTAACCAGCTAAAAAATATAATTATATTTCTTTTTTGCATATAAGATTCACCATGAAATTTCTTGGGGGCCCATATCCCCTGTTTTGGGAGAAGCGGTTTTGTTGAGCGGAAAGCTTTTTGAAGAAGTGTCCTGTTATACGAGCCAATGCAAAACATTAATGTGTTTGATAGACGGCAATTGGTGAAAAGTATCCCATATGCGAACCATGGTGCTGGAATATTTACCAACATTTGCCCGAACAAAACGACCCAGTTTTGTAGGTAAATATACCAGCAACATGCTTCGCATCTGGGTATCATAAACATCTTCTGGGTTTCCATTATATAACGAAGCAAAGCGTGTTTTGGCCAATATCGATCATCTAATCGACATTGACATAGTCGTCAAACACATTAATGGAAGCTATGGGATGCTTTCCAAATGGAGTGTGCCCACAAATTACAATTTGCATTTGGTAAAAGGATGATAATCTGTTGAAATTCGAGGTATAATTCATTTTCAGTCAAACGATCGGTTGTAGAAAAAACAAGCCAACGATTGGATTTGCGCTGCCAAAATCCCTAAACTAGTCAGACTCTCAGTATGTACCCATAAGAATCATATTTCATTCCATGGTTTTGATATACTTTGAGATTTTTTCCATGTTTGTCCCCATATTTTTGTATAGGTAACATCAGCCGCTACACTGCTGCGGCCCAGGGCCCCCCCGCGCTCTCCGTCCAGGAGTAACAGCCCCCAGCGCCAGCACAGTTTTTTGGAGGTCCTGACCATGATCAAGGTGATGCGAGCGGGAGCAACGCCGATGTTTGGAAATGTAGTGATGAAAAATGGTTAATCTATGTTAATCTATTAAACAAATGTAGTGATGGTGAGTCTATTTAAGTTGAAAATAGTTGAAGAGTCGGGAAACATATGTTTGTCTTTATTAAATGGTTCATGGTGATTGATTTTCATGGTGTAATAATGATAATAATAGTTGAGAATGGTTAGGAATTGTTAATAGATAAAGATTAATGACAACCATACAGAACTCATAAATGGCGAACCATTATTGTTAACCAACTGGATAGGAAAATAATCCTTTAATCTTTTGCGATTTCAATAGATACCTACTAGTACTAACCAGCTAAGAATGACGTTTTTTGCATGGTATCTAAGATTTGCAATTACAGGGATTTAATATGATTTAATCTGGGGTGCATTTAACATAGTCAAATAGTCATCACCTATTTTCAGCAATCTATAATAAGGATTAGATCACATACTAAAACCAAGCGCTCGGTAGTGCACTGCTAAGGTTGGATCATACTAAAACCCAACAATTGGTAGGGGCTGTTTTGAGGACCAAAAAGAAACAATCGGTAGGGCTCCTGGCTGTTCAAAGGACTTAAATAAAATCAACCATCGGTCTGTTTTAAGGATTGTAACAATACTAAAACCCAACAATCGGTAGCGCTCCCGACTGTTTTAAAAGGACTAAAAACAAACAATCGGTAGCGCTCCCGACTGTTTGAAGGACTGAAAACAAACAATCGGTAGCGCTCCCAACTGTTTTAAGGACTAAAAACAATCAATCGGTAGCGCTCCCGACTGTTTTAAGGACTAGAAACAAACAATCGGTAGCGCTCCCGACTGTTTTAAAGACTAAAAACAAACAATCGGTAGCGCTCCCGACTGTTTTAAGCACTAAAAACAAACAATCGGTAGCGCTCCCGACTGTTTTAAAGACTAAAAACAAACAATCGGTAGCGCTCCCGACTGTTTTAAGAATTGAAAAAATAAATAAATGTAAAATCAGCATCATGCTGTTAAGATAGTCACCTTGGCCAGGGGGGGGTCTGTCAGACCCCCCTCTGGCCAAGGTCGGTAGCGCTCCCGACCTTGGCCAGCCTCCCCCCTGCGTAGTATGGGGCATGCCTTTTGACCTTGGCCAGCCCAAAATAGTGAAAATTACAAGTGCATTTAAGATAATAAAGGGGAGGCTAGCCAACATCGGTAGCGCTCCCGACCTTGGCCAGAGGGGGGTCTGACAGACCCCCCCCTGGCCAAGGTGATTATCTTAACAGCATGATGCTGATTTTCATTTGTATTTGTTTTTTTTCAATTCTTAAAACAGTCGGGAGCGCTACCGATTGTTTGTTTTAGTCCTTAAAACAGTCGGGAACGCTACCGATTGTTTGTTTTTAGATTTTTTAGTCTCTAAAACAGTCGGGAGCGCTACCGATTGTTTGTTTTTAGTCTTTAAAACAGTCGGGAGCGCTACCGATTGTTTGTCCTTAGTCCTTAAAACAGTCGGGACCGCTACCGATTGTTTGTTTTCAGTCCTTAAAACAGTTGGGAGCGCTACCGATTGTTTGTTTTCAGTCCTTAAAACAGTCGGGAGCGCTACCGATTGTTTGTTTTTAGTCCTTTTAAAACAGTCGGGAGCGCTACCGATTGTTGGGTTTTAGAATTGTTACAATCCTTAAAACAGACCGATGGTTGATTTTATTTAAGTCCTTTTGAACAGCCAGGAGCCCTACCGATTGTTTCTTTTTGGTCCTCAAAACAGCCCCTATACCAATTGTTGGGTTTTAGTATGATCCAACCTTAGCAGTGCACTACCGAGCGCTTGGTTTTAGTATGTGATCTAATCCTTATTATAGATTGCTGAAAATAGGTGATGACTATTTGACTATGTTAAATGCACCCCAGTAATATGAATTAACCACCAAAAACGGAGATCTAACATGGGAAACTTATAGGGAAACTTGGGAGAAAAACATGTGGGATCCCTGGGACATATGGGAAATATATGGAAATATGGGGTGGAACTCCAGGATAGGTGGCACACAGATCATCGACTTGTAGTGAGAGTAGTTTCTGGCCACCAGATGAACCAAGATATCAAGAATTGCCCTTTGGTAAACGTTTACAGTTTGCTATAGAACATGGCCAAATATAGTTGATCTACCATGATCTACCTATATAAAAGGGTGATTTTCCATAGCTATGTTAGTTTACCGGAGGGTACACTTTTCAGTGCACCTAGAAAAGGTCATTGAAAGTAGAGTTGGCTTTTGTTTTCTCGCGCAAGAGTTGTCAAGACTGCTCAAAATTGCTAAACGGAATGCACCTATGATGCCAATGGATCGTGAAGATTACCTTTTGGGGCCACTACTAGAAATTAGTGATGATCTGAGCTCTGTGTACAATGTGCTACTTAATTATATATCTACTATACTTAATTTAGTCTTAATCATTCCCGTTAATAATCGCAACTGCACCCCCAAATCCTCCATTCATGAATGATTATCCTGTATATTCCCATGAATTTGCCCACTATTATATGTTCCTCCATATATCATTTAGTGGCTGTATATCACATTAGGATTTGAAACCCTATTTACGTTGGCTGAATGCTATGACTATTAACCACTAAACTACTATGACTATTCCATACTATTCCATGATTATTGTCACATTAATACTTCCCATAGGATCCATGTATGGTATATATGCTAACATTTGGGATGATATTTATGGTAAATGTTCCCATATATAGAAGCACCATGGATCCTATGGGCTTGGTGACCCCACTGAGGATCCATAGCTTAGTTCAAGATTAGTTCACCCAGCAGATCCTCTGGAGGGATGATCTTCCAAGTAATAACCATGAAATAATATTGTTTACTTGGTGGCCCATCCCACGAATCGTAAGTGGGTTATAACCCCAGTTATAAATGGGATAAGTAGGGTTAATCCACTTATACCCTCTGGTAAACTAACATAACTATGGAAAATCACCAGTTTTAATGGGAAAATCCACTATAAATGGTGATTTTCAATAGCTATGTTAATTACCAGAGGGTAACTGGGGTTATAACCCACTTACGATTCGTGTGTAGTTCGCCACCAAGTAGTGGTTAAAACCTGGCGGTTCATCCCACGGAGCGGAAAATTAGGTTATAGCTCCAGGTGTAGAGAAAAAGGCCTACTATCAATGGCCATTCCAGGAACCCTAATTGGAGGTACCTACCATATATAAGGCCTATTTTTTAGGCCTATGTAAGGGAATATCCCCAGAAAATATGGCCCAAAATATGGTACTAACGTACCTCCATTTTAGGATCCTGGCTGGAATTCCCATTGATACTATTTTAGCCACAAAAACCAGAGAATTAGTCTTAGGATGAGGTGGGTAGTTCGCCGCCAAAAATGTTTTGTTTAGAATCCCATGCGACCCATAGTTTTTAACCCAGGGACAGTGAGATGATCCTCCAGTATTCCATCATAGATTTATGTCGCTTCGCAGGTGGTGCCCCCGTAGTGATGTGAATGTTGATTCATAAACCTTTAGCAACTACCGTTCGACCCTAGTACCTATGTAAATAGGTAAACGTACGTATTTAAACTGGGTAAAATACCAATTTTGATGGGTACAAACGGAGAGTCGAGCGGTAGTTCTTTCTATATCTACAATATTCCACAATTATGACCATTTATAGTTGTAACTGGTTCTTTCTATGGGAGTATACATAAACCATAAATGGGGTTACACTTATAACTGGTATTTAAAGGGCCATCAGCCTGTACCATTTTTACCCAACCCTGATTTCTGGGGGAATTCTGTGGCCCGCCGGAGGAGCTGCAGCAGCATCTCTGCGAAATCTACGATGCCGATGTGGCGCTGCTGTCCTCGAAAATGTCGGACGAGCCCCTGCCCCTAACATCTCGCAGCAGCAGCGGGCCGTCCTTGACGAGAGGCGTGCCACATCGGGTAAAGGGCTTGTGAATATTAGTGTAACAATAAGGGTTGTGCCCTTATAAGTTGTGATTTATGTGATAGAAATGTGATATAAATGTGATATAAATGTGATATAACCCCCATAACCGTGGGCACATATTATATATATAGTTGGCTTAGTTGGTGAGCATAACTCCAATTTCATCCATTTTCACTGTCGGGTTTAGGGTAGGTAGATAGATAGATAGATAGACAGACAGACAGATAGATAGATAGATAGATAGATAGATGCATATTAGTAAATTATAACGACCTCACTGCGACCTCACTGGAATCATGGTTAATAAGGGAAATCATCTCCAAATGGCCGAACTATTCAGGTTAGTGAAATATTATAATTTACCCATATATATATAAATCGAACTAGTTACTATGGTTGTCGCCAACATTCACATCGAGCACCACCTCGTAAGACTGTGAACATAGCAACCTCCAAAAAGGTGTTAGAAAAAAACGAAGAAACGAGTGATAGATTGTTTTCCTATCCTTTTCTGTTTGCATTACTATATATCTGTAGTACAATGGTTTTATAGCCCAACGACCACAACTGGAAACACCACTTTGCACGGAGGGTAGAGGGTGATGTGGTCCTGTTGAGTGAAAACTAACTAGCTTTGAAAATATTTCATCACTGGGATATGGTATGGATTTTTGTGTTCCCTTAATCTGATTGGTGGTTTGGAACATGTTTTATTTTTCCATATATTGGGAATGTCATCATCCCAACTGACTTTCATATTTTTCAGAGGGGTGGCTCAACCACCAACCAGTTCAAATATTGAAAATCAAGTAAGATTCAATCAATCATAGTTTTGACAAGTGGTATCTGAACCAATTTATGCAATGTTTTCGTATCCCATCCCCCAAAAAGTGTACCTGATTCCTAAGAGAACCCCCACTGGAAAATCAAGGCGGTGCCCCTTGGAATGGATGGGGATCTTTCACTTTTTAATTTGTACCCTCTGGTAATTTGTTACATATCTATTGAAAATGGCCATAGAAATAGTGAGTTTTCCCATTAATAGCATGGTGATTTTCTATAGCTATGTAAACGTTTACCAGAGGGTACATGATAAATACAAGAAATGTAGCATACTAGGTCCTAACTAGTCTTTTAAGGTATTAATGGGAATATCTACGTTCACCAGCAAAGATTTTTTTTTTTGCAGGGTATCTAAGATTGGCAATGCATATTTCAATGGGAATTCCAGGATCCTAAAATGGAGGTACGTTAGTACCATATTTTGGACCATATTTTGGGGGTATATCCCCTTACATAGCCCTTACATAGGCCTTATATATGGTAGGTACCTCCAATTAGGGTTCCTGGGATGGCCATTGAATATGCTCCCTGTTTTCTGATGAAATTGTCTTTTTGGGGGTCGTAGTGAATATTTCCGCATCATCCCATCGTTCCATGATTGGTGATATACCCCGCCACTACAAAGCATGCCTAATAGCCACAACTGAAACTGGTGGTTATAGCCTAGTTGTACTGGGATATATTTCATGGGTACGTACTTGGTGGTTCATCCCACGGATCGTTTTTGTAGCTTAGTTTACCCCAGGTGTCAGTGGATTAACACTACTTATCCCACTGAAAAAACAGAGGTATAACCTACTTAGCAAGTGGGGTGAGCCACGAAGTAGACTCTCCCAGTACCTATAAAAATGATTAAAGCATGGTATTTTGCTCCGCATGTTTGATACTTTCACCTATTTCATAATAGGTACTTGGAGGGTCTGGGTAGACATGCTAGGGGCCTTTCACCGATCCCCTACAAGAACAGATGGGATGGCTGAACCACCTTTACCCAACAAAAAGGAAGAAGTAATATTACGATCAACTCCCGCTTCTGGAAGAGTTCGACGGGATCATCATTATCATCATCGTCATGATCATCATCATCACCATCACCATCACCATCACCATCACCATCATCATCATCATCATCATCATCGAGAACAACAACAATAACAGCAACAACAACAGCAACAACAACAACAACCACAACGACAACGACAACGACAACAACAACGACAACAACTACCACAACAACGACGACAACAACGACGACAACAACAACGACGACAACGACAACGACGACAACGACAACGACAACGGCAACGGCAACGACAACGACAACAACAACAACAACAACAACGACAACGACAACGATAACGACAACGACAACAACAACAACATCAACAACAACAACAACAACAACGACAACAACAACAACATCATCATCATCATCATCATCATCAGTGGGGCAAATGGTGGGCGTTGCGTCTAATATTACCACCCCAAATCTGGGTTACAGTATGTTAAGAAAATGTCTTCATTTCCTGGTAAAAATTACCAATATCCACCAATATCCACCAATCCTTCGGCTCAGATCGGACATGGAGCCTTTATGCCACCACAGCTACCACGCGTGAGAAAATGCCTGGGCGGCGCTCCCCAAGGGGACGGAAACGCGCGGTATCGACTCCAGGACCGTCGGCATCGGTGAAAGTGCCTTGGAATACGACGTGGGGGATGGGAAAGGATGTCAAGGCCCAGATGAGGTGTTTCCAGTTCCCAGGTGCTTTCAAATGGCGCTTTCTTTTTCCATGTGTTTTTATTAGGTTCCTGGATGTGTTTTTCTATTCCTTTTTATCGTGTTGCTGGCACCTGCTCCTGCAAATATTAACTTGGTAAACTATGGTTTAGTTCACTGTATTTTCATAGATCAACTATATATAGTTTGTGGCCGAAGGAAGTTTAGAAGTCAAACTTCCGGCAATTTGGACATATGGAAAAGCAGAGGTAAGAGTCAGAGAAGATAAAGAGTCATCAGAAAGAAGGGCAGAAAAGAGAAAGAGTCAGAAGAAAAAGATGCAGGTGCTCGAAAAGGTAGAAAAGTCGCCAAACACTGTTTTGTCCAATGTCTTGCGGAGGGTCAAAAAGTATGCTCGCTAAAGCGGCAGGTGCGGAGCCATCTGGGAGATGAGAAATGAAAAATGGGATGCTGTTGTGGTGCGAAGCACATTGCGAAGTCAACATGTCAAAAACATTTCATGCTCGGAGAGCTTTGGGACGTTGAGATGTGGAAAAAGTGCACGCCGTTGCGGCACGAAGCACATGTGGAAGTGACACACACACACAATCACACACATATTCGGAGCACTTTCGGAAGTTGAGATACGAGGTTGTGGAGCAAAGCATATTTCGAAGTCAACATGTTCAGCTCCGGAGCACTTTTGGAAGTTGAGATGTTGAAAGAGGGCACGCCGTTGTGGCACGATCACGATTTCGAAGTCAAAATGCTAAAAATATCACATGTTCGGACAACTTTTGGAGATTGCTGAAAAAGTGCCCGCGGTAGTGGTGCAAAGCACATTTCGAAGTCAAAAGGTGGGAAAATCAACGTTTTTGGACCACTTTTAAACGTTCAACCGTGCCACACGACACAACAAGAACAAGAATAAGAACAAGAACAAAAAGAACAACAACAACAACAACAACTACTCCTCCTGCTGCTGCTACTGCTGCTGCTACTGCTGCTACTACTACTACTTCTACTACTACTACTACTTCTACTACTACTACTACTGCTACTACTACTACCACCACCACCACCACCACCACCACCACTACCACTACCACTACCACTACCACTACCACTACCACTAAACTACCACTACCACTACCACTACAACAAACACTACAACAAACACTACTACTTCTACTGCTACTACTTCTACTGCTATTACCACTACTACTACTGCTGCTGCTGGTACTGCTATTGCTACTACTACTGCTACTACTACAACTACTTTTGCCACTACTATGTTTATTACTACATATTACTACTGCTATCCTTACTACACTTACAGCCACAACTACAGCTACAACAACAACTACTACTACTACAACTACAACGACAGCAGCAGCAACAACAACAACAACAACCACAACCACAACCACAACCACAACCACAACCACAACCATAGCTACAACTACAACTACAGCTACGACTACCACTACAGCTACGACTACCACTACACTACACTACACTACGCTACATTACAAATACACCTATAGAGCTACAATTTCAACTGCACTACACTATGCCACACTACATCCAGCAGTTGTGGGTGAGGTGACCACTGCAACCACTCCAAAAGCGCAACTCCAGCCACCTTTCGGTACCATCGCTGGATTCGCGCTGCCATCCATGCATCACAACAGCTCACCTCTCCCATAGCTTCTTGTGCAATACTACTGGTAGATATATCGAGCGAGCTAATGGCTTTGTGAACCATTATCAACCGATGCTCACATCACTCAGATCACAGGGGTCTCACCTTGTTCCTAAAAGGCACCGTCACAGTTCCACGTGGATGCGCGCTTCAGCTCAAAGGAACCCAAGGCACAGTCAAGTGCGTGTGCGGTGACGCGGTGGGCGTGTGGATGTATCCAATGGAAATGCTGGTATAGTGGTGATATAATTGTGATCATTGTTGATATGATGGTGGTCACTGGTGACATAATAGGACATAGGGGTTCTCGTGTGAAGTAAACTGGGACACATAAGCTACCAGTTTAAGAGAAAGGTGGTACCAATGTTGATACTACAATATCCTACGTTATTGTTATTTTCCGGTAGCCACCTGAATAAACAGTCAGGTTTATAAACCAACTTAAAAAAAATATATCTACTCGGGTGGTACCATACCTAAAGATTATTGATTTATCACTTGTTTGGGGGTAACCACCTCAATCAAGAGGCAAGGATTCTTAATCCGGGGTTGATATTATAATGGGTATAAACAGGGGATACTGTGGGGATATCATGGGGATGTACTGGATATAATTGAAATAACCTGGTTGAATGATAATCCTGTTGATGGAGGAAAATCGAGTATGGTGTTTTTTAAGGTCAATAGTAATCATGTATTTCCAGGCCTGTTTTTTCATCACCGGTGTTTTTCCTACCTGTACGGAATTGGAATTGTGTTTTTTGATGTGGGGAATCTAATGTGAAACATGAAACATGATGGATCTTTTGGGGGGGCATCTTCTCCTTGGTAAGCTATGGTTTAGTTGACTGGATTAACGTAGATTAACCATGGTTTATTGTAGATATATTTCCGCGAGTTACTGGCTTTATGAACCATTATCAACCGATGCTCACATCACTCAGATCACAGGGGTCTCACCTTGTTCCTAAAAGGCACCGTCACAGTTCCACGTGGATGCGCGCTTCAGCTCAAAGGAATCCAAGGCAGAGTCAAGTGCGTATGCGGTGACGCGGTGGGCGAATGTGTATCCAATGGAAATGCTGGTTTAGTGGTGATATAATTGTGATCATTGTTGATATGATGGTGATCACTTGTGACATAATAGGGGTTCTCATGTGAAGAAAACTGGGATAGAACGGGGACCTAATCGGGATATAGTGGAGACAGAATAATGGAGATAAGCTCAGTTTATCTCAGGATCAGTAAGCTACCACTTAGAGAAGAAGGTGGTACCAAGGTTGATGCTACTTTTGTGACAACCACCCGAATTAACAGTCAGGCTTATAAATCCAGGGTTGGTTTCCTAATGGAGATACAATTAATGGGGTTGTAATAGAGATCATGTTACCACGAGATTCATCAACCACGATTTTATTAATAACGCGGCTCCATTGTTCTTAGTAATTTTATCTCTATTGTGAAGGTACGCATCCCAATGAACAGTCAGTGTTTATCAATCCGCGGTTGACAGCACAACTGTGAGATTTGATAGGGAGATACTGGGCGGGGGGTGTCATGGGCATATCGTTACCAGGTAGCCCAGCACGTGCCGGGGCGGAAGTTTCGAAAGAAATGAAACAACTATACGAAGAAGATAGCCTATAGGACAGCTTTTGAGATGCAGAAGAAACGAAGTGTTGCAGTTGTGAGATGCATCAGCGAATGAGCAAACGGTTGTTGAAATGCCAACGACATGACATGCAGCAATCCATGCACAGCTGACTGAATGAATCAATGAACCAATTAATTTTCGTGAATGGTGATATCACACTGACATGGTATGTGAATATATCGCTAAGATTCACTGATATCTTTTTGCTCTTTATATCCTGGCATATCCTGGCGCCAGGCATGGTCCGTGAGCGAATTGGCTAGCCAAGCGATCATGGCAAAGAATGACATGGAGGAGGTGCTCCGTGCGTGGTGTATTTTGTATGTGTAATAGAAAGGTAGATAGATAGATAGATAGAGAAATAGATAGAAAGATAGATGGATAGATAGATAGATAGATAGATGCACTCATGTTTGCATACACAGAAAACATTGTACATTATTTTACACCTTTTCATAGATTAGCTTTTGTTTTGTTTATCTTGGTTTGATTATTATTAGGCTGTGTGTTTCTTGAATCAGTTTTTTTTCCATATTATGCTTTGTCTATGCTTTGTTTTTCAACAAAGCATGTTGTACTATACGTTTCAATCATTGCATGGTTTTGGTTAAATTACAATCTTTGTTTACTTTTTTTTGGCGAAACTACTTTGCAATTTGTTGTCGTATAGTTTGACAGATTGCAATATGAATTTAAATGGCAATTGACAATTAACATCATATATTACTGGTGGTATCTTAATTATGTATTGGGCATTGTTTATGTTTTTTGTTTTACATATATTCTACATATATGCATTGTTGTTTTTGCTTTTGGCATGTTTAGAATACCATTTACATTTCTTGCTTTACATGTCAGATTTTCTGTGGCATAAACCATTACTATGCATATTTTCGGACTTGTAATACGCCCCCAACAGGATGTTGTTGTTTTCCCTATGTCTGTAGTACGTGGGCAGTAAACCCAGTTCTAAGTAGGGTAGGTAGGGTTAGTCTAGATACAAGTGCCCACCTACTAAGTGGGGTGAGCCACCAAGTATTGAATCACTCAATTTTTGACAACCCTACTGTCCTGAGTTTTTTTCCCAATCTATGTCCACCTACTTGGTGTTATCACCCACCCCTCTGATTTTCTTGCCACAAATCGGGGGTGCCTGGCGACACAGGCGAGCCCACTGCTTATTACACCATAAGGGCGGTTCTTGAAATGGGGGACCCCCAAGTCACCATAGATTTAAATACTAAAATGGTGTAACCTTGGATGATTTGGGGGCCCACCCTTTTTAGGATACCTTCTTAAATTCTGGGTAAATTATAACGACCTCACGTCCTGACCGGCCCTTGGAATGATGATTAAGCCATCGGCCATCATCCCCAAATCGCCCGCAATTTTCAGATGAGCATTATGATAAATAGTATTTGATAATTCACTCATCATACTATTCGGGATACTATTATGATACTATTATGATATTATCATGATGAATACTACCTTCGGTACCCTGATTTTTCACAGGATTCAGCCACCCCCAAGGCCCAAGATCTGAAGATTTCGCCGACCCTGTTGGAAGCAACCAGCAGAGAATATCCAGTATATAACATATGGATATAACTGTCGGAATTTTAGGCCCATAAGTTGGGAGTCTTACCCCTAGAAGTATGGTGATATACCCTCCAAGTAGGGCGTATGGATGTTTATGGTTTTTATACCTTCCGGTAATCAAACATGGTTTGCTAGAAAGCAATGGCAATTTTGATGGAGATTTGATCGGATTTATGGGAATAGGAATGGGAATCAAACATGGCTTGCTGGAAAATCACCATTAGTTCGATGATGTTCCCATTTATAAATGTTCATTTTAGTTCGGGGATTTCGCACCTATAGCCACGTTCGACGACACCGGAAGGTATCCATATTGGGGATGGTTCTCCCCCGTTTTAATAGGGTTTACTATAGTATACTGTACGGATGATGGTTGACATTCCTCTATTGGATGAGCGGCCATATCCCATATACCATGCTTTGACCACGGCACGGCACATATGATTTTTCTTTCTCGGTGGTTGTAATGTGTTTTTTGTTACCTGCAGGGTACTGCCTTGGTTCCGTTGGAGCTGCAGGAAATTCGACAAGAGACCGAGAATGAAGTGGAGTTTCACATTGCTGAAGAGTGGGCCATGGACAATGAGGACGCGACGCTTTTGTCAAAACGTTACCCTTTTTAACTGTTCGCTTGACAACACCCTTCCTCCTAATAGGGAAGCTCATCAAAGCTCCCTCTGTATGGGAATCATAGATTTGTAGATCCCAAACTAGAGACCAATTAATTGGATGAGATTAATGGAACAGCTACGCTTCTTCTTGCCTATAGAGCTTAGAGGTTGGAAGAGCAAGTATGAATAGAACATTTACGAGGTAGAAGTAAAGTGGTTCTAAAAAAGGAGCCGGGCGTAGCCTAAGCTGAAGAGCCAAGTCCAAATGCTCTCTTTAGATCCTTTTGTGAGATATTTGCCCACATGTATTTCTCAAATCCAGACGTACCATAGATGAAGCAGTCAGGAATGGGTAAGTGGTACCAGACCGGCCCCCAAAAATATTTTTCTTGAGGTTCCCTTCCAGGCGTCGGAATTTGATCTGGGTAGCACGGATGCTGGTAGTAATGGTTGATGCTCAGGCACTTGTTGAAACATGTCCTAGTGAACAGACACCTTGCTTTGAAGGTGCATCCAACCAAAGTTTGGGCCGATTGTCATGAACTTGCTCATGTGCGTTGATCATACCCCTACAACGCCATGTTCAGAGTGACCTAACCCATTCCGCACACTCTCTGGCATATTTCTTCCTTTGATGTGTATGTGAATCGAGCGAGCCTTTCTGAGTTGGGCTTCCCATTGGTTCTCGGGCGAAGACCAAACACAATTCTTGATTACTTTAAACCGCTTCTCCTGTAGCTGAGACATTTTTCTAGCCAGTTTTTTTCCCCAAACAGCGTGTCCACACTGAGGGGTTCTTACGGTAAGAGTAAAGGCCGGTGCTTGATCAGGGTGCTCCAACTGTTTGCCGGCTTTTTTCCGTGCCAATTATTGCATAAAATTACTCTTCTGACATGTCCATGTCCATGTCCATTGCGTAGGCTTACACAAAAACTGTTGTCCCTGTCCTGGGGCGCGACATTTTCCTTCAGAATTCTCGCATAAAATGGCTCTTGCGACATGCGTCCATGTCTGCCTCGACTGCGTCCATGTCTGGGGTGCGGGTTCCGAAACCTTGAGCCTGCGGCATTTTCATTGTAAATTCTCGCGTAAACCGGCTCTTGCGGAGATCCTGCTAACTTCCTCTCTAAGATGTCCTTGCATGATCCTGTACAGGCCCTGAACAGAAGATCTTGTGGAGATCCTGGTGAGGTCCTCCCTAAGAGGTCCTTGCATGACAGCCTTGCAGGTGTCATGTCTTAGAGGTGCTTGCGTGAAAGCTCTTGTAGGAGGACTTGTACCAAGATCTTGTAAGGTCCGCTCCAGCAGCAGCAGGTTCTTTTTTGACGATCTCGTGAGATTCTCTTCGGGGTCCTGGCATGCACATCTTGCTCAATTTATTTAAAAATTCCTTGTGCGAAGATCTTGTGGAGATCCTGTTGAAATCCTCCTCAAGAGGTCCTTGCATTAAGATCTTGAGTATCCTCTGCGTTGGTGCTTGTAAGAAAGTTCCTCTGGGATGCTCATGGGAAGTTATTGTACGAAGATCTTGTGACCTCCTCTTTATATATAATCCTGCATAGAAGGTCCTGCTGCTGCAGTTGATCATGTCTAAGCTCATTTGCTACTGTTCCATTGCTACTGTGGCTTGTATCTGGTACATTGATTTCCTACCCCCCACACTGTTAGTGGTCTCTTGCCGGAGTATTTGGTTTTGATTGAATTGCCATGGACTTCTTGGTGTAGTCCTTGAATGTTTCATGGAACCTTGGTTTAATTCCCATCATTGACCTAATACGAAACAGGTCAAAACCCGCTATTTCCCCAATCAAGATCCATCATTTTCTTTCTTACATCCCAGATTTTTTGGTTAACCCACCATTTGTTTGAGGCAACAGGAAACATGGTGCCTTTACAACATTCTGGGTACCGGCGGCAGGAGCTCTTTGAGCTCAAGAAAAGCAACATGCACCTGGGCGAGATGGTGTCCGGACAGTGAAAGAAGGGGGTTTCATCCATTCGGGGTGTTTGTTGATCCCAACGGCCCAATCTATGCATATTTGTTATTATTTGTATATGTATTAAAAGATATATGCAATTATATACATATTTTCTTTATATTGTGAAAGTGGATGTCTCTGACAATAGTTCCAGAATGGGTCTTTTCCATCATTGCATGTATCCGCAATCGTATCCTGCCCAAAGCGCCCTTGATGCAATTCTTTTGTCACGGCAGCCTTTGAGCTCCCCTATGACAAACCAGCACCGAATACGCCTATATGATGCGGAACAAATCAAGTGGGTCGCCACTGGAAACATGGCCGCCGATTTTGTAAATTCGTCTCCCATGGGTGGCTGGGAGGGCCAAGGTTCCGCTGCCTGCGACGCAAGTGGACTTTCAAAATCTGATCCTGCGACGAGTAGCCCATGCAGAACGGGATGAGTTTCAGCATTTGGTATTGACCGGCTCTGCGGCGCATTTACATTTAGACCGCCTGCCTGTGATTTATACAGCTCATGCATGATGCTCCACTGATGTCCAGTCTGGCGCGCAAGCCATCTTGACTTCGACGGACCATTTGGCCCTTGCATAAAGAAGTACACGTGTGAGCCTTGCGGCTTTTCCATTTGAGACATCGCTTGGGATTTTATCACCTCTGTCATCTACCGGCTTCGCATATATGTACTACCTGTTTTGAAACAGGCCATTTGTATAAGTGTAGACATACACGCATGTAATCTGCAGATCTGCATACATAGGTATATATATATATATAATTATATATATAATTATATATATAATTATATATATATACATATATTTATAATTATATATATATCATAATATATATAATTATATATTTAATTATTTATTTATATATATAATTATATATATAATTATATATATATGTAATTATATATATAATTATATATATAATTATATATATATAATTATATATATATAATTATATATCTATGTCTATATCATTACGCGCAAAACCTTTGCCTCGCCGTCGCCTCAAACAGCAAAATGTTGCATTTCCAGAACTGTTGGTGTAAGACGTTCGCCTGCAGAATCCCGTGTGCAATTCTGACATTTGGTCAATCAATGGAGGATTTTTTCAGATCTCTGTGTCAAGATTTCTTGTCGAAAGCACCGAGCTGCCTGGCTTTTTGCTGCAGCTCATTGCAGCCGTTTAAGGCATTGAAGTGACAAGGCGCCACTAGGTGACACTTTGTCAATTCCAACGGTGCATTCCTTCCTGTAAAGCCGAATGGAACCCAAAATTTGTTGGAGACCAGGCTGTCGGTGCAACGTGGCTGCAGGAAGGCATGGTTTGAGGTATTGCGTCCGACTGTGTTCTGGCGACGCATGGTTTGCGACCATCAGCAGCGTGCCAAGGTAGACATAAGAAAGTTAAGAACGAAACGCGAACAGAGTGTTTTAATAATAGAGATAAGAAAGCCCAGAGAGTACCATCAAGAATTTGTTTCAGTTGACAAAAGAAAGTTAAGAACGTAACATCAAAACTGTGCTGAAATAGACATGAGAAAGTTCGAAACTTAACATACACAAAGCGTCTTCAAATATACAAAAGAATAAAAGAAAGAGAGGCTCGTAGCATGAGAAGCCTGGTAAAAAAGAACCAGGGAAAGTCAACAGCGTACAATCAGCAACGTGTTAGATAGAATAGACATAAGAAAGTCAACAGCGTACAAGCAAGAGTGTGTTAAGATAGACAAAAGAAAGTCCACAGTGTACCATCAAGAGTGTGTTTAAACTGACATAAGAAAGTTAAGAGTGTAACATGAAAAGTGTGTGAAAATGACCTCAGAAGTTAAAAAAATAACGTGCAATTGTTACAGGTACAAAAGGCAGTGAAGAGCATACCATGAAGAGCATGCGTACCATCAAGAGTGTGACTGTTGAAATTGACATAAGAAAGTTAACAGCATAACACCAATAGCGTATTAAATCAGGAACCAAGAAAGCCCACAGCATACCACCAAGAGTGTGTTAAGATGGGCACAGGGAGGTTGACAGCGTACCATCAAGAGTGTGTTTAGTCAGTTTAATTGACAAAACGCCAAGAGCGTGTTAAAACACAAAACAAAAGGTTCACTGCGTACCATCAAGAGTGTGATCAAGTTGAAATAAAAAGTCAAGAGCGCAGCATCAAGAGCGTGTTTAATTGGACATGAAAAAGGTCCAAGTGTAACACGAAAATTGCGAAAATGAACATAGGAAGCTTATTATCGCCCCACCCCGCCCCACTCCCCACAAGGGGGCGTTGCATGGTTGCTTGCAAGCGCGTAATATGACACGTGCGTTAACAAGGTTATTATCGCCCCACCCCACCCCCCACCCACCTCATCCAACCCCCCAAACCCACCCCCCCAAAACAAAAATAACACAACATAACATAAAAAACAAAAGGAAAATGCGTCACGCGGAAACAGTTCAAAGGAAAACTACGCTTCCATGTCCAGAAAAAAAGGAAAAATGACACCCCCCAAAAAATCAAAAACGGCGAGAATCCCACGCGCCTGCCATTGAAAATGAAGATGGTATTTTTCCAAAGGTTCCGAAACCTTGCGCCTGCCATGCAACATGAACGTGCTCCGATTCATTGGTGGCAAGGTAAAATGCAGTTTCTTCGGCGTGAACGTGGGACAAAAACAATTTTTGCCTTCACGAAATGCATGGTTGCACATTGAAACATGACGTTTTGAGCGACAGCGAGACGCAGGGTTTGCGGGCATAATTATTTTTGATTAATGTGTGCCTCTGATTAGTGTGAGGGCCCCCCCCAAAAAAAATTGAGGATACTCTATAACTCGCACTTTTTTTTGCCCCCCCCCCTCAACATTTTTTTGGTCAATCAACTTAAGAAAGGATTTCAATTTACTTTCAATTGATCTCAATTTACTTTCAATTGATTTCAATTTACTTTTAATTAATTTAATTACTTTTAATTTACTTTCAATTTACTTTCAATTGATTTCAATTTACTTTTAATTTCCTTTCAATTGATTTCAATTTACTTTCAATTTACTTTCAATTTACTTTTAATTTACTTTTAATTTACTTTCAATTTATTTCAATTGATTTGAATTTACTTTTAATTTACTTTCAATTGATTTCAATTTACTTTCAATTGATTTCAATTTACTTTTAATTGATTTGAATTTACTTTTAATTTACTTTCAATTGATTTCAATTTACTTTCAATTGATTTCAATTTGCTTTCAATTTACTTTTAATTTACTTTCAATTGATTTCAATTTACTTTCAATTGATTTCAATTTACTTTTAATTTACTTTCAATTTACTTTCAATTGATTTCAATTTACTTCTAATTTACTGTTATTTTTTTTCACTCCCAAAAGTTGGTGCTCACAATAGAGTACCATCCAGACAATTATATTATTGAGTAACTGAGCCACTCATGGGGTAATATATTAATGAGAAATAAAGCAATTACTTTACTTCGTGTGATCCCCACCATGACATTTATACATGTTCTTACTGGCACATCTTCTGGCATTCTATCTGACATATCTTCTGACATTCTATTTGGCATTCTATCTGGCATATCTTCTGGCATATCTTCTGGCATTTTCTCTGGCATATCTTCTGGCATTCTATCTGGCAAATCTTCTGACATATCTTCTGGCATTCTATCTGGCATTCTATCTGGCATATCTTCTGGCATATATTCTGACATATCTTCTGGCATTCTATCTGGCATTCTATCTGGCATTCTATCTGGCATATCTTCTGGAATATCTTGTGGCATATCTATCTGGCATATCTTCTGGCATATTTTCTGGCATTCTACCTGGCAAATCTTCTGGCACTCTATCTGACATTTTATCTTCCTACATGAGGTCCGGCAGGGAACACTTGGCGTGGATACTCGCGGTTGAGGTCCGGCAGGGAACACTGGGCGTGGATGGTCCGGCAGGGAACACTGGGCGTGGATGGTCGTGGTTGAGGTCCGGCAGGGAACACTGGGCGTGGATGGTCGTGGTTGAGGTCCGGCAGGGAACACTGGGCGTGGATGGTCGTGGTTGAGGTCCGGCAGGGAACACTGGGCGTGGATGGTCGTGGTTGAGGTCCGGCAGGGAACACTGGGCGTGGATGGTCGTGGTTGAGGTCCGGCAGGGAACACTGGGCGTGGATGGTCGAGGAGGACAACGAGAGGAGGAGGAGGAAGACGAGGAGGAGGAGGACGAGGAGGACCAGGCAACTGACATAAAATCTAACAACCCTCACCTGGCAGGTGGGGAATAAAAAAAGAAAGGAAACAATGAAAAAATGAAACAATAGTAAATAAAAATAAAATTAAAATAACAATAGAAAAGTAAAAGGTAAACATAAAATAAAAATAGATGAACTAAAAATAAAAATAGATTAATTCATTTCAACAAAACTTTGGAATAAAAATAAAAGTTGAAAAAAAAACATCTCGAAACAATTCTCACAATAGAGGCTCCCCCCCAACAATTAGCATGTTACTGAATTAGGAGCAAGAAATTTCTCACAATAGGGTACCAAGCTTCTAATCAGAGGCTAACATTATATATATGTGTGTGTGTGAGACAAGATTTATATGTGTATATATATATGTATATAACCTTAATACTGACGTTAGCCCCAAAATGAATAGGCCCAATACCAACCCAAGGTTTCGTCTACTAAGCTCAAAAAAATCAAGGGAAAAGGGTTTGTTTCAGCAAGAAGCGGGGATGTCATTGATGAAAAAAACAATTGCCAACCAACAAACCTCATAATAGTTATCAGTGGCTAACATCATAGTAATCACTGTATCACCAGAACAACAAAAAGTGCAAAACATAGGAATCTCACTCATGGTTTGAATTGCCCGCCAGCTTCCGGTGTCACCAAACATGGTTTGCTGGAACATCTTCCATTTAGTTGCATGATTTCCCCAGCTAGAAACTTCCAGTTATTGTTCATTTTGGCACGTTTGAGGGCACTGGAGCTTGAAAACCCCAGGGATATCAAGCCGCCAAGCA
This sequence comes from Cladocopium goreaui, assembly GCA_947184155.2. Taxonomy (NCBI): domain Eukaryota; class Dinophyceae; order Suessiales; family Symbiodiniaceae; genus Cladocopium; species Cladocopium goreaui. The sequence continues at coordinate 853,352 of CAMXCT020005223.1, forward strand.
CTGATTTGTAGCCTTGGAACTATGATCCCACATCGACATGCGAACCACGTGTTTGAGATATGATGTTTTCTGCCACCAACCAAGTGACATATGAACGTTGATGGGGAGGAAATCACCCACTGGGCAGTGGGAAATCGATTATAAATGAAGTTTTTACTGGGGAAATCGTCTGTGCATCGATGATTCGCCATTGCCGTGTTTGATTACCGATTACCGGATGGTATATCTTTATTGCGAACCGTTCGTGGTGTACTCAGATCGGGTTTGTCTGAAAGCCCAATTTCCTCCAATCGTCTCCGGAAGAAAAATGTCCAAAAAATGCCATAAGTTTTGGTATCCGCCCACTACCAAAGATTTATTGTGATTTCCATAGTCCCAAGATATTCTTTGATTATCACACTCCACCATGGGAATCCTTCTCAACCAACCATTAGAAAGGATTTGGGGTAAACCATTGACATCACCATCTTTCTAGCTCTATTCCCAGTATATTCCCATAAAATCTGTAGCCTTCCGAGTTTTAGCAGCCACTGCTCATCCGGCTTTGTAAATAAGGTACCCCATTCCATAGTTTTTATTGGTTAATCATGGTTAGTCATGGTTTTCGCTATTTTGGTGGTATGCACCTTTTCAAGGCATTCCCGAAGAAAATGACTAGTCTTAGTCACCAGTGCACCTAATAAGATTGCACTAGTAGATCCCCATTGGACCCCGTGGTATACCACTATGCATTTTCCGATCATGTGCAGAATTGTTTTCCCGGCTGAACTGTGTGCTTTTGGGTCGGACGAGGACGGTATCCAACAAGCGGACGGACACTCCCGATGGTATGAATGCTGTGCGGCCACTGGGCTTCCCCATGGGGATACGTTTGCTTTTCAACGTTTTGGGCAAGGTGTAGGGTCTTTACATCTCGCGGGGGTTTGACCATCAAACATATAGGGTCTCAACATGTCTCAACCATGCAATCCATGCAGACTGAAGCATTCATTTGTTTTTCATCAAACATTAGGATTTAACAGTCAATAGTGGAAACAGAAATGCCGGGAATTCTGGTATCATGGAATATTGTGAGGATTTTTTTTGGTAAATCCGTATTTAAATAAATGAAAAACAATATCAATAAATAAATAAATAAATATATATATATATATATTATATCTTATATATATTATATATTCAGATACACGGATAAAAAATACGACCTTACCACATACTCATGACGAGATTGATGTTGTGATGTGGTCCAGAATGTGGAGAGAAAATTGCTGATGGGACCTGCAGATCGTGTCGAAGGCATCATACAAGGGCGCGTTTTTTGCAGCATCTTCACTGGGGAAACACACTGTGTTGGGCCTATCGGCCTATCATTTCCGTTGTTTTGTGCCTCTAGATGATGATGCTGCTGCTCAGTTGGATGAGACAGATCGACTGAATGGGAAAGCTTTACATCAAAGGGAAACTGCCAATGATGTGGCAAAGGAAGTGTGGAGGCATGCCACTGAGAATGAACTCCAGCCTGTCTTGATTGATATCCCCTGCTTTTGTAGATGTCACAGAGGCGATAGGTAGCTATCCCCAGATGGCAGAGCTTTTCAGGCTGGTGATTTACTATTGTTTATCCTTTTAACTATGTAAATAGAATATTTCATACTTGTTTCTTATATAATTATATATATATATACACATGCATTGGTGTATGCTGGTGCATAGCGATGCAGCATTATAGCAGCACAATTTATATATCTACATATATATATATATGTCTATGCGCTAGCAGTCATCATGCTATGGGATACCAAGACAAAACATAGACACGCTCAGATAGCAGTAATATATGTATTCTCAATGTACTGTTAAATTCACGGAGTGTATAGATAAACAGACAGACAGACAGGCAGGCAGGCAGGCAGGCACACTGAGAAACAGACAGACAGATAGACAGACACACAGATAGATAGGAAGATAGTTGCATAGATAAGCGGGCAGATAAGATTTGACAAGAAAGGTAAGATAGACAGACAGACAGACAGAAACATAGATAGACCGATCGTTAGATCGACAGATATATTGACAGAAAGATAGAAAGAAAGAAAGAAAGATAGATAGATCGATTGACGGGTAGTTAGATAGGTAGGTAGATAGATAGGTCGATAGACAGATCGATGAGATAAGATAATTTAAGCTAGGCAGATAGATAGATAAATAGATAGATAGAAAGGTAGATGGATAGAAGTGATAGAATAGAATGGAGTATATAGACAAGCATAGAGTAGCGAAGAAAAGCATACAATAGAATAGAACGGATGAATTAGAGTAGATTAGATTCAATTAGACAAATTGGCAGGTATAGCGAAAGAAAGGAAAATAGATAGATAAACAGATAGACAGTTAGTTAGATAGATAGATGGATGGATAGGTAGATGGTTAGACCGATAGATGGAATTATGGATAGGTAGATGTTTTTATATTTGTATGTGTTGTATATGTTTGTTTGTGTGCAAATATATGTTTTTTTGGTTTTTACTGTATATATATATATATATATGTGCAATGTGTGTGTAGCAAATATAGATGTGACATATGGCATGTCATGCAATGCAATGTAATGTAATATAATGTACCATCTGGCAACGTAAAACATGTGACCTTTTTTTAATTTGAAGATAATGTAATGTAATGTCAAACATGTAATTTGAGACATGTAATGTAATGTAACGTAACGTAACGTATTTTTTTGTAATGCAATGTAATGCAATGTAAAGCAATGTAATGCAACGTAATGCAATGTAATGCAATGCATCTAATGTAGTGTACTGTGAACTGTGTCATGTAATGCCGTAATGTAATGTACCGCAATGTAGTATGATTTCAAAATGTAATGTAATGTAGTGTAAGGTAATGTAATATAATGACATTTCATGTAACGTGATGTAGTGTAATGCAATGCAGGATTGAAAAGCATTTTAACGCAATGCAGTGCAATTTAACGTAAATTTTAAGTGTAATGACATGTATAATGAATTTACTATTTATGGTGGTTTCTACCATGTAATGTATCTACTGTATTGTTCTGTACTGTATACTGTGTACTCTGTACTGTACTGCACTGCGCTGCACTGTACTGTCATGTAATGTCATGTAATGCATGCAGGTAGGCATTTTTATGAGAAATATAACGCGGTAAAATTCAATTTTGAAACTTAATAAAATGGCAAGAATGGTTAGAAATAGAAAAGAACACGTTTTTTTTGATAAGGACATAGCCTCATTAGCTTCAGGTGTCACCAAACATGGCAACTGAACATGCTACACTTAGTTGCCTTTCAATGAGAAATTCATCTCCGAATGGGGAATTTTCCATTGCCATGTTTGATGCCCAGAAGGTATTTCGGTTTTCTCACCATGTTCATTCATACAAAGGCTCAAAATCAAATGTGCAAATATTGTTTTGACACAACAATTTCCAGATGACACAGGGCTTTGACATTGTTCCACTCTAGCTTTCGCTCACGCGTACTAATTGAGATGACACCCGTCGTGCGTCAGGGCCCAAAATTGCAGAGTTGCCAATGATCAGTTGAGATACAAAAAGTGTTGTTGGATGCTTGTTGTCTCAGAACCTCAGGATGGAAAACTGACATGCTGATTCTCGTTCGTAGATAGATAGATAGATAGATAGATAGATAGTTAGATAGATAGATAGATAGACAGATAGATAGATAGATAGATAGAGAGATTCAGATAGAGAGAGAGAGATAGAGAGATATAGAGATAGAGAGATAGATAGATAGATAGATAGACAGACAGATAGATAGATAGATAGATAGATTAGATAGATAGGATAAGATAAGATAAGATAGATATATATATATATATAGATAGATAGATAGATAGATAGATAGATAGAAAGATAGATAGATAGATAGGTAGATAGATAGGTAGATAGATAGATAGATATATAGATAGATACATAGATACATAGATACATAGATAAATAGATATATACATAGAAAGATAGATAAATAGATAGATAGATTGATAGATAGATAGATAGGCAGGTAGGTAGATAGATAGATAGATACAGGTTTTATTCGTCCATTTGGGTTAGTGCCTCTACTCGAGCTCTTGGCAAGAACATGCGTAAACCCAAAATGTGTTTGAGGTTATGGTACCGCAAAGGGTAAACATTAGGTCTGGATTGTTGAAAGGAATGTGTGCTGATTGGTGCCCCCATTGTTTTTGTGGCTGCCTCAGGCAATTATCTGTGTTCCATTTCTGTGCTTGCCATATTCGTGGCCAGGTGAAACCCACAATTATTTTCATTGATCAGATTTGCTTGAAAGAACCCAAAGAAATGGCGAAAGGTTATGACGACGATTTTCTGCGGAAACCTTGGATGGATATTTGGCTAGCACAAGTACTTTCCAGTTGGTAGATGGTTTATCCCATGATTATCCCATGAAATTTACACTGTCTCATATATATACCAACTGGTGCAGGATTTCGCAACCATCGACAGTATGTTCTTGAGATTCCGTGGCTTCGACGAAGCCCAGTGAACGCAGTAGGCCAACTAAAAAGCGTATGTTAGTTTTTCTTGGTACATATATATGTATATATTCTCACATATATGTCAATATATATATATGTATGTATACATACACTCATAATCTTTACATCTTTGTACCATATACATATATGTATGCATTGCAATTTTTGATTAGGTTTGTGAAAGTGTAACCATATACATGTATATGTGTGTGTACATACTTATATGTATATATATATATATATATGTACATTTATTTATGCACACTGCAACATATATCACCATATCTTTCATGTCCTGGAAATCATTTCGCCAAATCTTCGTTCTTTTAGCATTTCTTTGCTGTTCAAAAAAGCCAGTTCCAAACGGGCACGCAGCACGCCTGCGGCTGCAAGGAAACGGCCATCAACCGCCAGCAAGCCAAACCGTCCTCCTCGGCCACAGCGGTGCATCATCCATCCAGAGCCACTCGGCTCGTTGTGCGATGCCAGCTGCAGGACTTTCTTTATGGTAACTATATGGGATGTAAACCCCCATAAGTTGGTATACGGGGCCCCTTTAACTATGGTTACTATATATATATATATATACTTATTGTATTTATAGCTCCTGCCAGTGCCTTTGTGCAACGCGCTTTGTGTCCCATCAATCACCTCAATGTCATAATTTACGATGATCTGGGGTAAATTTTGGGATCATATGATGATACATTTGAAAAGCCCGAATGGTTGATATCATTGGGGATGGTTTATTATTTCATTGGGTTTACCTCATTATTTCCAGCGGTTAGGCTTGGACCTCAGGGAACGTCCAGGTACAGTGATGAAGCCAGTGATATTGCCTGAAGCTGATCAATGGTTTCAGCACTTTGTGACCAAACTAAAGCCCCCCCAAGACATACATAAATGGGAAAATGCAGGATACATTCGGATACAACCTTTAAATGTCCGTATATGTAATACCAGTCCCGGCCGGCGCCGGGGCGGACGTTTCGAAAAAAAATCCAAGTACTATAGGAAGAAGATGGCCCAGAGGAAAGTTTTCCAGATGCAGAAGCACCGAAGTATTGAAGTTGTGAGGCGCACCAACGAATGAGCAAATGAAAGGACATGAAAGAATCCATGCACATCTGACTGAACGAGTCAATGAACTAAACCGATGAATCAATGAGCCAATGAATCGACAATCAGTGTGAACCGGTGAAAGAACGAAGCAATGAATCAAGGAATCGGACGGTGAATCAATCAATCAATGAAACAAGGAATCAGTGAATCAACGAAGCAACGAAGCGGCGAACCAATGAATCATTTAATGAGTGAGGTAGTGAGTCGATGCGCCCATGAATCAATGAAGCCATGAATTTATGAAGCAACGAAGCAATGAACTAATGACCCAAGGAATCAAAGAAACAAAGAATCAATGAACCAATGAGTCAGTGAATCAACCAGTCAATGATCCAATGAATCAATGAAGCAGTGAACCAATGAATCAGTGAATGAACAAATGAACAAATGAATGAGTGAAAGGAAGGAAGGAAGGAAGGAAGGAAGGATGGATGGATGGATGGATGGATGGATCATGGATGGATGGATGGATGGATGAGTGAGTCACTTTTCTGTGTTGAGCTACTTCTTCACTCAGCAGCCTCTTCGCTGAGGCACCTCTTCTCTCAGCGACTTTTCCTCTGAGCAGCCACTTATCTGGGCTACCTCTGCTTTGATTTGCCTCCCAGCTAGCTCTTCTGTAGCTTCGGCAACCTGCTTCTTCTCTTTGCGCAGCTGTTACAATACATTTAGCAACCTCCAGCTGCAATCCCGCATAGCACAAGAGTAGCATGATGGTCAAGAACTACCTGTCGGGCAGCGGTTACATTGCGTTTAGCCACCTCCAGCTGCAATCCCGCTTGCTTGCATCACGGACGCAGCAGTGCAAATGCGTTCTGTCACAGCCGGTTGCAAACCTGCAAAACAGGAGCGTCACAGACCAAATCGACGAACGTGCGCGCAGCGCTGACATAATGGAGACTTGACGACCGAGCTCTCGCTACAGTCTGGTGCACACTTTTTCCGACCTCATCTTCCACAAGTGCTCCGGCGTTGTCAGTTTTTTAATATTTTGAAGTGGAAACCGAGCTCACGCCACAGTCCTGTGCACTTCGGCAACTTTCCCAGATCGAGGCCCGCACCCACGGAAACAGAGACCCTAAATCGGCGACACCAGGAGCCACATTACCCGGTTCCGCACCCGAGAGTGCTTTCACTGTCACTCGTGAATATTCACACGCTTCCGAACTGTTTCACTTCCCAGCTACTTGATGATGGGTGGTTGACATGATGATTTGGCTGACATGATGGTGGGACTAACCATGACAGTCGTCAATAACGCACAAATTTTCTAAGTAAATTTCCTTTGACATTATACTATATATAATATTTTTTATTATATATATATATATGTACATATTTAATCCCCGGCCAGTGACGGCCTATAGAATGAGGAACCTTTACAACGATGAAATGTGATTCCAGATAGCCATTATATAGTAAAGTAAAGTGGTTGGGTTGTTCCCTCCTTTTTGCAGGGGTTTAGATGCTCGTTATACAGGATCCACACGGCCCACCTGCAAACTCTTAAATTTTCATTTTTTTTGCAAACAAAATCGTTTCATTTTATAGGTTCCAGCAGTTGGTGAATCATTTTGTTTTATTTTGTGCAAAAAAAATGCCCTCATTGCCACCTAGAAAATGCCTTGCAAAGCTACAGACAATGTAGAGATGTCGACATGTCGGGTTTAGGGTCAGATGAGTTGGATCCACAAGAGTCACAAGAGAAGAGAAAACAATCGTCAAAGAAGGTTCCAGCCCAAGAAAAAAAATGCAAAACCCAAACCCAAACCCAAGGCAAAACCAAAAGCAAAGTCCAAACAAACAAAAAACATTGACACTGCAAACATGGATGTGGAAGAAAAAACACCCGATGCTGAAGCTGCTCCACAGACAAGTAAAAAAACGAAGGGCAAAGGCAAAAACAAATGCACAAACACTTAAACAAGGACATTATATAGACTCTAAACAAAATTTGTGCTTGGGTAAAAACCATGGTATTTTTTGTGTTTCTGACGGTTTTGTTGTGCACCTCATTTTATAGAGAACAAAAATTGGTTTACACCTTAGTTTCCCGTTTTATAGCCCAATTTTTGCTATATAATGAGCGGGCCAAGGGTCCTTAGGTAACAATAAGGGAGGATTATATGTGTAATTATTTATATTTATATTTATGCACCTTTAGACTCTCCAAATACCCATAAAGTTGTAGGTTATTCTTTCGTATGTTCACATACTTTTTAAGGTACTTGGAGGGTCTATATAACTATGTGTATGCTGTCAATCAAATAGTTTTTGGGGCATACCCCAGTTGCAAACTATGTAAAAACCGGAACATGCCATTAGTGTCAACACCAAACGAAACCTTTGTTCTTCAAAGGCCGCGTATTTTCCAAAGGTGATTTACTCTGAAAATGATCTCTGCCAGTAATCAAAGATGGTTTGCTGTGAAATTGTGGGGGATGAGCGTTAAAATGGTAAATCATTTCAATGAATGATTTTCTAGCAAAGCATGTTTGATTCCCATGCACATTCCCATGAAAATCCGGTAAATCTCCAGCAATTTTTCCTTTTTTTGGGGGGGAACTGAGGGGTCAACAATCCTGAGGTCAACTGCGAAGGTCTCCTGGGTAGCTGGGCTGCGTGGTATGGCTAGGCTGGTTTTTTTTACCCCAGTGAATTCATGTGAATTCAGTAGGCTAAGTAGTACTAAGTAAGGAAAACAACTAAGTAATAATAAGTGGACTAAGCAGTACTAAGTATAAGTAGTGTTTTCCAGTTTTTTAAAAAAGGTGGTGAACTAACCCATGGATCCTCACGTTGGGACTCTACCTGCACAATGATTTGTTTGCCACTGGGAAACAGTAAATGTCTACAAGGATTGGACACCTCAACAAAAAAATGATGTGACAATATGGAGGTTTTTCAATTTAACCGACTAACTTACAAATGGAATACTAACTCTAACCATTTATTTTTCGGCGTGATTTTTGGTGTGGGGCGGCCAGACTGTCAAATGGTTAGCCACCTACAAGGACAGGGCTTACCAGATCGCTAACTTGGTTTAGTTCACTAGGCGAATTCTATGTTGTATGGTAGGTATATCATGATGACATATATATATATATATATGTATAATACAGCTAATACATATGTATGTATATGTATATATATATATATACATATATATACATCTATACATGTGTATATATATATATATATATTTACACATATATATATATATATACATATTTATATTTATATTTACACAATTATGTATATATATATATTAATATATATGCATTAGTATTTTTAGTTTTATTAGATTTGTGATTATTGCTATTATTATCATTATTTTATTTTTTTGTGTTATTATAATAACTATTATTATTCTTGTTATTAAATATTATTATTATTATTTATTATTTTTATTATTATCTAATTATATTTACTATGTAATTATCTAGAAAGTATTCATGGGTTTTACACACATATATCATGATATATTGAACTAGTATGCTAATAGGCTTTACAAACATTCACATCACAGGGGCCCATCTTGTATAACTCATGGCTTCGGGGCCCAGTCTTGGATGTGCAGTTGTGGTTTATACCACCCATTGATGGTGATTTTGGGGATGCTTGGTCCAATTGGTGGCTCATCACACTTAGTAAGTGGGTTTTAACCCCAGTTATAAGTGGACTAACCCTACTTATCCCATTTATACCTGGGGTTATAGCCCACTTACTAAGTGGGGTGAGCCACCAAGTGGGCTACTAAATGTTACTTAAAATCGTGACTTTTTTCAATATGTCCCAATGTTTCCCAATTCTGGCAACAGATGAGTAGCTCAAGAGTACGTCCCATGAGTTTCTCAATCTTTCCCACTACATCCAAGGTTTCCAAAGTTTCCCCATATTTCCCGATATTTCCAACCTGTTTTCCGTACAGTTCCCAATGTTTCCTACCTATTTTTCGGCACCTTTTTCTTCACATTCCCTGAAGAGTTATCCAGAAACATTCCCAACGAGATGAGGAAAAAACCGGAGGTTTTTTCAGAGGAAAACCAGCGTATACGTTATACTTACTATTTGTAGTACATACTGTACGTGTTTTTTTAGTACATACTGTTTATAGTACAAATGCTATTGAATAGTATATTTATAGTACATACTATTCAATAGTATATTTGTAATATGTTTAATAAATGGTAATCTACAAATGTGGACAGTTCCATTGCCGTGTTTGATGACCGGAGGGTTTAAACACTCCCCCGTTGCTCCGTCGCCCACTTTTCCAATCCCCTTCAAATATCATCCCAAAAGCGGACGCAGCTGGATGTTTTGGCGGCAAGGCTCCTCAGTTGTGATGCGTCTGAAAATAGTGTTTTTTTCGCCCCATGATGGCTATCCCTTTAATTTTCACTCACACCCATTTTTTGGAGTTCATGAACAACTATGATTGTTGCGAAAATTTATATATATATTTTTTCCGGAACCATGGAAGTGGGAAGATTTTAGAAATCTTTGGAAATACTCAAGATGAATAGACTACAAATTCAAATCCAAAAAGTTTGGGGTAGTTCACACCAGTTGACCTATGTTTACCTGGTCCATTCCATGACATATCCCAGGTCCTACTGTAAGACTTTCGCGCACCTTTCGGACGTGCAGCTGCATATACCCGACTGAGGATTGCTTGGCGTTGATTGCCATCCTTTTTGACATTTATCTTGGGCCGCTGTATGTCTACAACCTCGATGACCAGTCGGTGACTTGTTAACAACATCTGAGGGGGCTCCTAAGTCATGGGGGTTACCCCAATAGCTGGATGGTTTTGAGTGGAACATCCGATTCAACTGGATAAGAACTGGGGGTACACCCTTTTTGGGAAGCCATATATGAAAATTGCTGATTGGTGAAGACTTGAAAGTTCATGGTCGTAATCCAATCTCTGATGCGGAATACTTGTGGTAATTCATAGGAAACCCGAACTTGAATAATTCAAATTCTAAATCAAGGTTTCCCCTAGTCAAAATGTTGGTAATTTTTTGCTGTGAAGGAGATGGTCATTAATCCATGCTTATATGGCTTTCTTGGCCCGTTTTTATAAGCAAACAGAAGCAATCCCAGTCATGATTGAATGGATGACCACAATTCATATTGTGGATGGTTGCGAAATCCTGCATCATCAATGGCCATTTCAGGAACCTAAATTGGAGGTACCTACCATATATAAGGCCTATATAAGGCCTATGTAAGGGAATATCCCTAGAAAATATGCCCTCCCATGGTACAGTACCTCCATTTTAGAATCCTGAAATTCTCATTGACATCACCTTGGATGGTTGAAAGCCTTTAAATAATGGGATGTGTACATATGTGTACCACCTATCGACTGGCGCAGGATTTCCCAACCATCCACCGAAAAACGGATCTTGCAGGCTACGCCAGACAGCTATTTTTGAGACCTACGCACTACTTTGGGGATGCAGTTTTTTGGGTATAATGATATAGCCATGAAGAGAACCTCCATGAGCTGGGATATTTTGTTGTTCATAATCGAGCAATATACATGGTCCTTATATATATATACTTGGTGGCTCATCACACTTAGTAAGTGGGTTATAACCCCAGTTATAAATGGGATAAGTAGGGTTAATCCACTTATAACTGGGGTTATAACCCACTTACTAAGTGTGATGAGCCACCAAGTATATATATATATTATAGATATCCTCCTAGTTCAGTGGAGCTGCATCCCCCAGAACGGAAGAAATTTACATGTCAACGGATTGCCCCTTTTTGTACAGCAAAAACGTTGGCGATGTCACCCACCGTCATGAAACATGGCAAGTCGGTAAGTCCCCTTTTCCAATTACCAATGGGGTAAAACAATAATACCCCCCCCCCCAATTTCACGATTTTTATGGGTGGTATGGTTACCAAGTTACCATTCTCAAATGGGCGGTTTATGATTGTTTTACCCACATTACCAGAGGCCTCTGGTAATGTGGGCTTATTTTTGTTCACAAAACGGGCACCATTTTCCACTGGATTCTCACTATCTTCCCATGTTTCATGGCATAAGTCGTTGAGGCCTCAGTTTTGGGCATCTTTTGGGCCTCAGTTTTGCCCCCAGAAACTCGATGGACTGATAAACCGTTGGGGTTGTATCAATCTTCAAAAAGGGAAACACCAACACCGGCCCGAATAGAAAACTCTCGCCGTATCTCATTAGTGAACTCTGTTTGTCAGATAGAATATATATATATACATAGTTATACATGATGATGATATCGAAGCCGCAAGACATCCTCGAGGAACACTTGTGTGACACACAATATGGCGGCCATCCCGTAGCACATCTCAAGCCCAATCAACTCACCCATAGGTTACAAACATCGATATATCGGAACAAAAAAGGATAAACAAATGTATTAACATGATAGTAACTTTCTTTCTTAGGTCTTAGGAGAAGGCGTTTGACAAGGTGCAGCATTGTCTTTTATGGGCAGCACTACGTAGACTCGGAATTCATTACGCCTTCGTAGAGGTACTACTACAGGATTGTTACGCTAAGGCTTTCTTTTTTGTTGAGAATATGGAACATCAACAGCAAAGACACGGTCCGCCGGAATAAGAGAGTTGCCCATCATTATCGCCCTATGTACCTATTCGATCCTATTCGTACTACTTATGTCCGTCGTGGATAGAAATATATAGAAATGTAGCTTTGAACTTAGACACTGCATACCAGAGGAGAAATCCAAACAAATTATGTGTCCTTGGCGGATTTGTACAGTGCCGACGGCACTGCGGCACTGTTTTGAGTTTTGATTTCCGCCTTAGCCGCGGCTGCGAATAGATTCTTCGATATTGTTTTCCAGTTGGGGGAGTTTCAAAAGCCTAGAGGGTGGTGCCCCATAGTTAGCGTTCAGTTGGTGTATAAGTCCAATAACTATGGTTTATGGGTGATATATCATAGTTAATGGGATTATAGTCCATTTATAACTGTGGGGGGCACCACTTTGTAGAGGAAGAAATCTTGTTCCAATGCAACCGACCATGGAATGAGTATCATGTACCGTCGCACACATATCCACGTGAAATCCTGGGTCTCAGCTACCTGGGAGTTTAAGATAGGCGAGTGAAACTTGAAACGGACCAATTTTTACGAAACAACGGTGATCCCCTGAGGAAAGTTAGTTATGAACGTACTCAGCGGTTTTTTCTGTGGGCTTCTCAGTCAACAGTGGCTATACAAGATGCGCAAGGAAAAAGTCACGGAGCCATTGGCAGTCAGAAAGATATATATATATATATATGAACCACAAATCCAACAGCTATTGGGGTTATGTCACCAACTTTGCCAAGTCAAAATAACTTAGTGGTGCCCCACAAGTTATAAGTTGGTTTGCATTCTCCATTGACTGTGAATATATCTACCAGCTACCACAAACCATAGTTACCCTCCGTTAATTTAACGTAGCTATTGAAAATGGCCCATTTAGAGTTGATATAACATGATTTACCCATTAAACATGGTGATTTTCTACAGCTACGTTAGTTTATGAACTTTGCCGTCTCGTCAACGGGGCCACCTTGTAGTGATCCCCGCAATTGAGCAATTTCGGCCCCAACATCGACCTGCGATCCATGGTGCTGGTATTTCTAGCAACATGGGTCATTTGTTGTGTAAGATGTTAGCAAATATTCCATAATATCTGGGTAAATTTCATCACGACCTCACTGTTCTCCCTCACTGGAATCATGGCGAATAAGGGAAACATAGGGAAATCATCCCCAAATGGCCGAACTATTCAGCAGGGTATTGGTCCAAACCTTCAAGCGGTTACCCTGACTGTGCGTAACAGCGAATTGGCCATGGAACATGATACTCATCATCAAGTACCTATTCCAATAGTAGACATCATCAGATCCTATGACCTCACGAACAAACCTGTAATGGGGGAGAAGTTCAACCTGTTTGTCTATGACATCGTATGTGATTTTTCAGATGATCGATCATTGTTGCATGGACGAGTGAACAGGAAACCACACTTTTCACTGGATTTTGTGATGGGCAATCAGACGGCAATGACAAGCCCTTTTCCAGATGAGATGGTGACGATTGAAATGGAGGAACATGTCGCACTGAAAGCAGCCAAAGTCATGTCGATTTATGTGCACAATGCAGAAGTCATGACCATGGACCCGTTGGTCCTTAAGATGTGCAATGACAGTCTTCTCATCCCGCAGTTCAGTGAAGATCCTTTCATCTTTCATCCAAAACCGATTGTGCTGGAACAATTTGCAGGGGGCTTTGGGGGGTGGAGCTTTGCACAAGAAGTTTTGAAGCCTTTCGTCCAAACAGAGCCAAGAAGAGTAGCAATTGAGACCAACCTGAAATACTCAGTTCAATTTGCATTGAATCACCATCACACCATCGTTGGTGATGTTGAGTCCCTGCCTCCGAACTTTTTGCATTGCCATTCCAAAGATGTTTTATTCATCACCGATGTAGAAAGCCACCAATGGCAACAACAGATCCAATGGTCCAGCCAAGCAATTTGGACACTGAGTTCACCATGCCAATCATGGTCATCAGCAGGATACCAGACAGGACTGAATTCTCAAAATGGCAGGATTCTGATTCACTCCATTTCCCAAGCACGTATTTTCAAGCCGACCTTTCTGGGAATTGAACAAGTGTCAGGTTTTGCAAGACATCCTCATTTTGGTTTGGTGAAACGTATTTTGAGATGGGCCAACTATGTGCTTGTGTTTGAACGAGTGCTCGAACTGTCTGATGTCACTGCAGTACGCCGTCAAAGATGGCTTGCACTTTATGTCCATGCTGATGCACAAACAACCGTTCAGCAGATGCAGCCGTGGCCGAAGATCCCAATGTCACCCAAGGATTGTGATGCATTGCATGGACTTGATGACCTAGATGTAAAAGACTTTCAGCCGTCAATCCAAGTTGCCACGAAGTATTTTGCAAATGATTTCCTGCCACCAAGCCGAAAGCATAGCACCAAGGCAGAGGTCATAGCTTTTCGCATTCCCGGCCTGTCCGAAGCTCTTCCCACATTCATGAAGCAATACGGAAATGCACACAACTTGGATGACAATTTGCTCAGAACCAAAGGGTTGTTTGGAGCTTTTATCAAGCATGGGGACACGTTTCGTTTTTTCACTCCATATGAAATCCTGAAACTCCACTGCCAGTCAGTTCCAGTGACCTTGTTGAAACCAGCCAAGTTGGCATGGGAAACCCTGGGAAATGCGATCATGGTTCCACATGCGATGTACTTGCTGTTTCATGCTTTTCACATGCTCAATTGGATTCCGCAAGAGATGACTTTCAAGAGATGCTTGGAACAGATGATTGCTGAAAGATTCACCACCTCAAATTCAGAAGTTCTAGCGGATGATTTTGCATGGTATGTGGGCACAGATCATGACAATCTTCAGCAACAATTTTCCTTGTTTCGGTTGATCAACGAACTCCAATGGATGAAGGGAGAATCACACCCTGTCTGGCCGACAGGAAAGTTTTTTGACTTTCAACATGGGCTGTGTGAATTTCTCAGAGAAGAACCCATGAACATGAGCACCATTCCACCCACGATGCCTTTCCAAGTTTGTTGTTTGGTTGCATTGGCAGTTCCACCGGGAGAATATGGAGTTCTCAAGATTGATGCAAGTGTAACTTGGCACACTCTGCTCAAGCTGTGGGATAACAGATTCATGCCAATGAACATGTCACTCCGAACAGACCAAATCACCCAGCCAATCATGACCACAATCGATTTTGACAAGATCTTACTTGCGCCGATCCAGTTTCTTGACTGCCATCCAGTTGTTCCAACTGAGGAGCCTATCCCACGAAAGGTACCGTTTTTGCTCCGGCAAGACTGTGATTTGACGCTGTATGAAATTGAAGAAAGCACCACTTGGAAGCAAGTCCGAGCCCAATGCAAGCTGCCAGATCAAACCATGTATGACTCGTTTGGCCAGCTCAGTAATGAACAAACCATCAAGCACCCGACCCTGATAGACTCCAACGAGCATCCGATCACAGTGCAGTCCACCTTCATTGGACTCTTGCACCACCTGACCCAAGCCAAATTCGAAGTTGTGCAGCCGCCCAATACAGATATTTTGCTGCTGTATGTCACAGGTACTGTTCAGGCGATGGATGCTTTTGCAACCATCTGGCTTTCGGAAGATCAGGTCAACTGGTGCGCCAAGAACGGTAGACAAATCAATGTACAGTTGCTGGAAACAGGAGCCATGCAAGTGTTGTATCGCCCGAAACTTCCAACCACAGCCACACCAACATCCCTTTTCCGAAACATGTTGTTCATTCACATGATGAAGACAGCCATGTCTGTGTTGCAACAAAAAGAAGGCATTGATTGGATCCTGAAGTATGAACAGAGAGTCCTTTTCAGAGGAAAATTTGCACCTGACTTATCCATGGGAGTCATCATTCCGATGTTTGAACATTTCTTCCAACTTCGACCTACCAAAGGCACTCCAGCATTCATCACGATGGCCAAAAGATGCGGTGACCTGTGTACACTTTTTGACTTGCAACAGAGATCCAAAAACCAAAATTTTGTGGTCACCATGATGGGTAATCCAATGATTGGGGGAACAGGTGCCAAGATGCCAACCACCAAACAGGATCATCACAAAGCAATTGAAGTCGGCATCGCGAACATGTTCTTGGAATATGGTATCAATATTACTGCGGTTCCCGATTATACCACAGCACTTTTGCAAACCGCAGGTGAACCACGATTGCACAAGCTTTTGTTTGCAGAAGCACCACCACAGAAATATGAAAGCTTTGAAAAGTTGTGCGCAGCTTCTAGACTTGCTTTGCCATCGCATGGTCCTCGATATGCACAGGTCAATGCCAAGTTCAAAAAGCTCAGATCGAAAGAAAATGACCACAAGACCAAGGACATTGATGTCAGCCAGTTTGCTTTGACACCGCAGTTCTTTCGCAATGCAGATGATTCCCATGCAACAATTCTCCAACAATACACCCCACAATCATCAGGTGTCATGTTGATGTCATCCAAAGAAGCAGAAGCATGGCTGATGGCCACCACTGAGCTGGCACCGGATGAGCTGGCAATTTACATTGTAGGTCATACCAAGGTCCCAGATGCATTCAGCCACACCAGAATCCATGCACCGGCACGAGACAGCCAAGGTCGAGAAGTTTTGCTGAATGGCCTGCTAGTCCAAATGGGATCCAAACATATAGGTACAGCAGGTACTACTGAAAACATCCAGCTCAATGACACGCAAATTTGTTCCATCACAGTCTGGAGAAACACCATTGAGCCATCACTATGGGAGAGAATCACGGACGCACCAGTCAGAACGGTCAAAGAACTCCTCACCCTAGATGGCCATGCTGGATTAGGATTGATGGGAAAGCCTTGGGGACGCACATTCCAGAAAGATGGAATCACAGTAGATGCGAAAACAGCAACCAGCCTTCAGTTCCACTGTGAGATGACCAAAGGACCACGGTTCGAAGCCATGCTCAGACGAAGTGGATTCAATCATATTTTCGTCACCCCCAAGGACTCAGATGGCTTGCCATCAAAGCATTGGCGTATCATATGGTTACCTTTGACTTCCAAAGAGATTGAATCAAAAACCACGTCCATTTCAGGTACAGCTGGTTTGATCAAAGGTAAGAAAGCCATTGGTCTCCGAGTTGAAGAAACTGCCTTTTCGCAAGCCTGGCGCAAATTGCGTCCTGAAGATGATCCACCAGACCAACGAATTATGGCTCATGTATTCAAACTTCAACCATTACCATTGGGATTGGACCATACCATACTCAAGACTTGGGGTGACTCACAAGGATGGGACATCAAACCAATCAAGCCGATGGGAGCTAAGCAGTGGATTGTAGCTTCAAACACTTTGCCACCAGCAGTCTTGAGTTTCAATGGAGCTCCCATCCTGTGCCAAAAGATTTTGCAGAAACCACTGGAATCAAATCAAGCCATTGTGGCTGGACCCAGACCAGCAACTACGAACAAAACTACCACCAATTCAAAACACGTTTATACATCACCACAGATGCAGGTACCCAATCCAAATGAAGATCCATGGCAACTTTGGATTGCAAATCAGAAATCAAAACAGCCACGATCAGCAGAGGATGCACGACCACCAAATCTGCCGACACCTTATCCAGAGCAGAGATCCTTGACAGGTCCATTTGCAGATATGTTTCAGCAACAGGACAGTCGTATCAAGACAGTTGAGACCATGGTTGCGCAGCTCAATGAGTCCCAAACGACTCAAAAACACATGCTGGAAACACAGTTGCAAACCTTGGACACTCGATTGACTCAGCATGTCACGCAGACTCAGGCGGGTTTTGAGCATATCCATCAAGAAAATCACAATATGCAAAGAAATATTGCTGACGCACTTGGAAAACAGGAAGAACGAATGGCCAAGTCTTTCGAAGATTTGAAAACCATTTTCCTGCAGAACAGGGGAACCAAAAGAAAAGATGCGAACCATCCCAACCGGGATGATGAGGAGTTGCATTCTGCATCCGAGTGACCTTGTGTGCATTGGGCCACAGAGGGAATTCCAGACACTATGTTGCCAGTGTCCTTTGAAGATAAAACATGCTGCCAATCATCGATTTTGCCTTTCCGATGTTCAGCTTTGCAAGACATAATTTGCAACCTCAGTGACCCTCCCTCGGATTGCTATTTCCATAATAATGTGGTGGTGTCGTTCGGTATCCACTGGCCACACGTCTTTGACCGCTGTTGTGCTGGGGATAACAAACGCACCCACTTTAGTGCTAAGAGCAATCCTGGAGCCAATCCAAAGAGTTCCCATATCCAAAGCCGAAGAGCCACTTGGATTTTTAGAAGAGCTTCCTATAGGTTGGGACCCATGGTAGCTTGCAGAATTGGAGAGGCCTTGAAACCAGGTCCAAACGATCCATGCACACCAATTAACTTTATCGTAACTAACCCTACAGCTGTTTTTCAAAAAACTGATCTCTTGAATCAACTTGGTGGGGATGTCATAGCTTTATCCGAAAACTCTGCAACGAAGTTTGTGCAAAACCTTGAGGATTCCAATTTCAGAAACTTGGGATACAGAACTGTATGGGGTGTTCCAGCTGCACCGCAACTCCATAAAGGGCCAGAAGACAGCAAGAGAGGCACATCGACTGGAGTGTCTTTGCATTCGAAATTTCCAATCCGACCATCCAGAACAGCAGAAATCTCCGAGTGGAATACAGCCGGAAGATTTTTGCATGCCTTTTTACGCCTTGCACAGATCGAGATACAGATTTGTTGCATCTATGGATATCCAGCCAACTTGCAAAACAGCCGCCAAAAAACTAATTCACTTTTACAACATGCCATTGAAACTATTCGACAGACCACTTTCCCTGCCATCATATGTGGTGATTTGAATCATGCACCTGATGCACTCGAAGCCATGCAGGAGCTCCGAGATCTTGGCTTTGTATCCACAAATGAACTTTTTCAATCTCTTTATGGATATCCAATTCCACCCACTTTTGGAATCTCCACTACAAATGATGTTGCGTTAATTTCACCATCACTTTCAAAAATGATCACCAATGTTTGGGTTGACAACCAACAACTTTTTCCAGGACATCACCCGATGGGATTCACCTTGCAATTGCCAGATACCCCACTTTACACTCAAACTTGGAAATTACCTCAATCTTGGTTACCATTTCAACCTGACAATGCCAAAATTGCCTATTTTTTCAACAACCCTTTGAATGAATACACAGATCTACATCCATTGCATGCATGGGCCAAACAAACTGAAGATGCTATTGACCGTGCCATAGCGCAGCAGCATACCGAAGATCCAGCGAGATTCCCAACATCTCAACTGCCGAAAAGATGTAAGGGCCGATGCAAGCCGCTGAAGATCATTCAACAACCACACCCAAGATCAATTAAGACAGCATGCGATGGTCAATTTACGCCTCAAATTGACCAGGCTACCATGGCCATCAAGCAGGCAACTAGGCAACTAAGACGTATCCAATCTCTCAAATTAAGATTTGCCAAAATTGCCAAAACACGCCAATGTACAGATGATGTAGTTGTTCAGCTGCACTTGGAATGGACAGCCATTCTCCATGCAAAAGGCTTTGAGCGCAGTTTTCAATCATGGATGGAACATTTCCCGGAACTTTATCCATTGCCACTCACTTTGCCGGATGTTCCGTTCTTAAATGATGTGGAACAACTGTTAAAACATCATGTCGATGCATTGGTTGCCGAACAATCCCAACGTCAACGCCAGCATGCAAAATTCATGAGACGCCAAGATGTCAACAAATATGGAAAACAACAAGCCTTCCAGGCTATCAGACCAGCAACTCCCGGCCTGGTTCAAGTAACCAAAATGGAAAAAACAATGCTGGCCACAAGAGCCCAAAATCCAGAATGGGGTTTAGTTCAGTTACATCTCCAAGAAAAATATGAGATTGACCTTCGAGCCCCAATCCAAATTTGTGGTCAACCAGCACAGATCATCAATTATGACTTCCCTTTGCTTGAACTCAATCCAGTTGAACCCATCGATGAACTGCCACTGAATGTAGTCCTCACCCAAACAATCCATACGGCAGACCCCAAAGAAGTTGCTGATGCTTTGCAAAAACACTGGGACCACTATTGGCAGCGTGACGATCCGACATCTGATTCGAATGCCAATATATGGGATGACTTTCACACTTTTTGCCGACAAATACCAGATGCACCCATTTTGGACATTGCACAAACTGACCTTGCAGTTTGGAAAAATGCAATTAAGTCCCTGAAATCACGTTCAGCAAGAGGCACATGCAGCTGGTTTCCAGATGAAATTAAATCACTCCCAGATGTTTGTATTCAAAAATTGTCCGAAGTTGTTGCCAATTTTGCTCCAAATGGTTTTCCAAAATGGCTCATGCAAGCAAAAACAATACCACTTGCCAAATGCCAAGAAGCTGACCACCCGGGGGCTACCCGCCCTATAACGATACTTCCGTTGTTGTATCGTTTGTGGGGGAAAGTTATCACTTCCCAGATACTTCAAGCTTGGAACATAAGTTTTCCACAGGCCATAACGGGTTTTCTCCCTGGCCGATCACCCACTAACTTTCAATATGGATTGCAACTGCACCTTGAATCACTTTCGAAGAAGCTCACTGATCGATATTTGAGTGGCCTGACTCTTGATATCGTCAAAGCTTTTAACTGTTTACCTCGATTTCCCACAAAAATCCTTGTTGAAAAATTTGGTGTCCCATCGACCTTGACAGAAGCTTGGAACCAAAGTATTGAAAATTGCACTCGATGTTGGGCAATTGATGGACAAATATGGCCGCAGACGACAACAAGCACAGGCTATCCGGAAGGAGACGCCTGGTCAGTGGTGGCAATGCTGGCAATTAATGCCTATTGGGTTTTCCATGCTCTGCAAGTCACCCCCAAGATTGCAGCATTTGCTGATAATTGGAGTTACGGTACCGAAAATCCCCAACATCATACGGTACTTATTCCTTTGCTGGACCGCCTGACCAAATCAGTAAGATTAACAATTGATTGGTCCAAAACTTGGGGTTGGGCTACCAACGCCCTACACAAAAGTGCCTTAATCACCGCCAAAACCCAGCATTTGCCTGACGAAGTTGAAATTGCCATTGTATCAAATGCTCGTGATTTAGGCTATATAATCCACTATAATGCCAAACAATCCAGAGCCACCCAAAAGGAAAGACATGCCAAAGCGTTGACTGCACTTAAAAAGCTCAGACATGTTGATATCCCTCTTGAAGCCAAAGCGCAGATTGCAACCGCTTCTGCATTTGCTAAAGCCCTGTGGGGTACTTCCTTCTATCTTTCAGGACAACGTTTCTTTGAAGAATTGCGCGCTGAGTTTGCTCATGCAATTTTTGGCAATTACCACAACATTCAGTCACATGTTGCAGCCATGGCCTTGCTGAAAAGTGGAATGGACCCAGAATTGTACGTGATACATGCATCCATTCGCACAGCCAGACATTTTCTATGCCATGCCACAGACGATGAGAAAGAAATGTTTTGGCTTTTGGTCCGTCAGCCACTGCCACATGCAGCCACTATTGCGGGCCCGGCCATGGCCTTTAAGCAGTATATAACGAAACTCAACTGGACCTTGGAGGAAACGGGAAACATACGTATAACTGCTTTTACAGTATTGAACCTCATTGATAGCAACCTCAATGAAATATTGGATGCTGCCACAGATGCCTGGATGGAAATTGTCGTTGAAGTCACTGGTGGCCGAAAGCACATGCGAAATATGCCTCCTATTGATCGTGAAGCCACTATTGCAGCTTTTGCCACGGTCCCTGAAAAATTTAAGCTCAGCATGGGTCTCGAATCAACGGGAGGGTTTATGCTCAATTCTCAAAAGGCCCATTTTGCAGATCAAGTTGATGGTAAGTGCAATTATTGTGAAGAGATGGACTCACACAGACACAGAGTTCTCCATTGCAAAGCCACCCAAGAAGCCAGGGTTCAACATTCTTCTATTTGCCAGCAATTGGAAGAAGCTGAAGACATGCAACTTGCCTTTCCATTAGCTTATAAATCACCGGAAGACCAGTTTTTGCAAGATATGCTCTATCGCATTCCTGAGCCACACCTTGAGATGCCAAATGCCCCCAAACTAACTTGGGTGTACACAGATGGTTCTTGCTATTTACCTAACAGCCGAAGATATAGATGGTCTGCTTTTGCAATCGTGTGTCCAGCAGTGCCAATGCAAGCCCTACTGCAGTTGACCCAGACTCAACCTGAGGTTCTGCTCAGGAAAGCATATCATGTAATCGCAGTTTCAATAGTTCCAGGTAAGCAGACAATCAATCGAGCAGAACTATTTGCAGCCGTTCTGACGCATGAACAACAAATGAACGCGGTTGTGGTTACTGACAGTGCCTATGTCATCAATATGCATTCACTGGTTTGTCAAACGCGTAATGTCATGATTCTGCATAAACTGCCCAACTGGGACTTACTGAGAAGACTTCACCACTTGTATTGGAGATGTGATTACGCATTGCCGCACCTCAAGATCAAAGCTCATCAGAATATCACCACTCAAACTGCACATGAAGTAATCCATATCTTGGGAAATCGCGCAGCTGATGAAGCCGCCAAACAAGCAGCCAAGCACCAAATGACGATTGTGACAAAGGACTTGCGCAGACTACATGCTGAATCTAGGACAGAACAACAAAACCTTACTGCACAGTATGCTTTAAGAGTAGATCTGGTTGTTAAACGCACGCGACTGGATAATGAAATTGAAACTACAAAAGCACCTGAAAGACAGATGGAACGCCTGTAGCAGATGCACAGCTATATCGTTGAGCACAGCCGTAAGTTTTCTTTCACAGAAGAGGATTTTCACAATGCGCGCAGCAGTAAATTTGGGAGACGCACTACGCATTTGCTTTTACAATGGCTTCAACAACTAGAATGGCCTACATCACCGGAGGAAGTTACACCACCAATTGGGATTACATGGGTTGAGCTGACCGTAAATTTCATGCTTTGTTCACAATCTTCAGTTCCGGTACAACCTCATCAAGAAGAACAGGGATTTACTATTCGAACCAACACCTTTCGCAATATCATTATGCATGTGCAGTTCCTCGTCAATAAAGAAATCATTCCTAAGCTTACACCAGTAAAGGTCAAATCACTTTCTCAACTGGGGGCAAAGGTGCTGAAACAAGGGCTACCATTGCGTCCAAAACTTCCACTACAAGATGAAACTTTGGAAATCTTGCAAAAATACTTCAGGGAGCATGGCCAAAATGGTAAGGCCTGCTTCACGGCTATGCCTCACATTCCGTTAATGGATCCGGTTGTTACAACTGACTTGGATGAGACTTCTGAATTTACTCAGAAAGATCGCCAAAAACTGTACAGAGAACGCAGACAGCAGATGAAGGACGAGAACACCAATCTGGAACTTGCTGCCGGCGACGATTAAATCTGTCAAAACGATTGGTATTTTAGCTAGCCAACAAACTGCGATGACCTGTGAACATCACAGGGGGAGTGGGATAACCTCCTTAGTAGTACTGGCCTTTATCTGTAGCATTGCTAGGAACCGAGGTGGTGGGTCCATCAAGCCTCTGTTGATCGCCAGTGTTTAACATCAAGGACTGTGTGGATGGGATTAGAGATGGTTTTAGTTCATGATAGGACCCTTCGCCTGGTCCCTCATTGACTATGGACGCAGTCTTCTCTTGCAGCTGCGGGGGGAAGGCTGTGGGCGCAAGCGTGTGGGCCGAACTATTCAGCTGAGTGAAATATTGTAATTTACCCAGATAATATGGGTCAATATGGAGCACATGGGTGATGGTCAATTTGCAGACGGCATTTTGTCAGGGACACTCCGCCTCAAACGTGAGCTTTTGAGTCCTCCCAGGCACATGTGTTCGAGGTGCTGCATTGGTTTGCCAGTGGCTACTGGCTTCTGGACATCCCCGTTTCTTGGCATAAGCACATTAAAAAGTGATATCACGTGATATCAAATTGATGATATCACAGCTTACCTATCAAAACGGGGCTGTAGATCTTTTACAAGTTTTTATGTTTGTGTATATGTATATATACTAACAGATCAGGTGACCAACATGTGGTCACCAGCCCTTATGTTGTACTATTTTGTACCTACATCATCCTACTTCCATATTATATATATATTTATATACCGCATACAGTTTTGCATGTTGAGTAGGTATGACTAGATAACTATAGTGAATGGGGTTTATAAACCAGCAAACATAACTTGAGGGCCCCATCCTGCAGGGCCAACACTTTTTGACAAACCCATCTCTCTTGAGTTAATCCACGTTTTTTTCTTGGGAACATTATACATCTGGATAGACATCCACCGAACTCGAACTGGTGAAAACATGGATTACAGAAACTTCCCCAGATAGAAAACGAAACCCTATGGCGGTTACTATACAACACTATTGTAACCCCAAAAAATCAGATTTGATAATCCGTGATAATCAACATGTATGGGGACTGATTCATTGTTTTTCAACAGGGGGACCTCATTTATCATCATTTATTTATATATTCATTTATGCATTGTTTTTTTCGACTGACCATGACACACCTGGTCAACCACCAGGTCTCTTTTTGTACCGCGGTCTATGTCAATGACTTGCTGCACTTTCAGCCAAGTGTATAGCTCAGGGAACTTGTTGTTCAGCCAGGCAATTTTAGCAACCCAACAAAAGAGAAAACAAATCGGAAACCTGGAAACATGTAGTAAACATCATCTATAACACCTAGAAAATGATTTCTATCCTTTTGGGGGCTGGTATATACCAATATCATGATGATTCTCCGCCATTCTCTTAGACATTTGTTCTTTTAGACATTTTTTTTGACAATATATAATGGTATGATAGTATATAAACTAACGCGGCAAACCCAACAATAAACCATCCTCAAAACCACCTTGTTTCATGGGTGGTATAAACAGAAGGCGAACCATGATTGATTGGAGGGACGGTGATTTTTCAGGCTAACTTCAACCAACCATCAACCACACACATATCATGACCACACACGAGATTAACTGGGTATATCACACATATGAATCATGGGTTTGTACGCTAGATTAATTGGGAATATGTAACCACTATTAATAGATATAAATACCATACACATACCATGACCAATATTAACCACTGGGCTTATATTTGAATCAGGATGCTTGATGATTGACTTGATGGGTAAAGTTTGGATTTCCACTCTAGTACTTGCTATACATACATACATATATATATATATATGGGTAAATTATAACGACCTCACTGCGACCTCACTGGGAATCATGGTTAATAAGGGGAATCATCCCAAACTTGCCTTATTCCAGGTTAGTGAATTATTATCATATCCCCATATATATATATATATAGATAATATCATAATGATATGTTTGCCATTGTTGATTGTATGTTGATTGTTTGGAGGGTATCTAAGATTGTCCATGCTTCTTTGATGATCCAAATCTTGGTAATTGCTCTTGCCCAGCATGATCCAGCCGTTGTTTCTGAGGATGTATATGTGCCATTGTCAAATCATGGTTTAGTTTCCCACAAAAGAACATATTCATATCCTCTTAAGGGGTCAATGAACCCATTACGGGGAATCGAATTCCTGATTGTGGGATGACCAGGGTCCTATGTATCCATCCACGTACTTTGACCATGACACCGTGTTGGTTTTGGTCTCTCCAAATGCCAGGGTCGTCATGTTTGAGGGAAGGGTAATGATCAGATTTAGCAGTGAGTAGCTGGTTCTGGACCATTGACTAACTTCCAGTACACCTCACAATACATAATATCAATACATACAGATACATACAGTATATGTTGAAAGCAGGGGAAAGCACCTTCCAAAGTTGGTTGATGTGGGATTTGGGTGATAATTTCATCTGGAGGCAAGCCCTTCACCCGAATCTGATTTTTTTAAGGATTTGGAGGGGTTCCTAAGTCATAGGAATACCCCTAGTTCTCATCCATTTATAGATTGTTTTTCCGCTATAAACCAACCATTTTGGAGGTATCCCCATGTATGGAAACCTCCATTTCAAGGATGTTTAAGGGCCCTTGTTTTGGGTGTACCGTTGACCATCTTCATCCACATCGTTCCATCCCCCCCTTTCAGGGGGGGTCTCTTTGAAGGCGAAGGGAATCATGGCTGCCATGGCTGTCTCCCTGTCCTCTCCAAATTCCATGCATTTGAAAAATTCCCTGGAAAACTGTAGAGGAGTGGGATGATTCGCAATTTTGAACCATTTTGAGTTCGGGGAATACCCAGCTCTTGCACTGGATTGTAGTAATTACCGGGTATCCCTAGTAATTGGCCATGCTACCTGTAAGTTCGAATTCTACGGACTCGGACTCGGAGCACATCATGATCTCAGGAGCAAGCCATGGAGAGTGCCATGAAAAGACCCTGTCACTCGACACCTCTTTCCCGCACCCATGACGGCTGCTCGTGAATTTAGATGAGCAATGAAGCTGAAGCCATGGAAGCTTGGGCAGCGGTGCGTCCCTGGGGGAAGGGACGGCCGCTTGGGTGCCAAGTAGCACTCGGCCCAATGACTGGGGCAGTGGTACCTCCGGCTACGATTGTTCAAAGTCTTCATTGAGACCAGGATGTTTTACGGGCTTGGCACATGGCGTACACCGTCATTGAAGATGATGATGCTCCGTACTGCATGTGTTCACCAATCCAACTGTGATTGCA
Source organism: Cladocopium goreaui (assembly GCA_947184155.2). NCBI lineage: Eukaryota > Dinophyceae > Suessiales > Symbiodiniaceae > Cladocopium > Cladocopium goreaui. Next base: position 880,393 of record CAMXCT020005223.1, read on the forward strand.
GTTCAAAGTTGATCTAAAACCATACGGTAACGACATTTAAATATGATTAAATATGTGGAGAGCAGGCCAGACCACAAGGCCCCGGAGGTAGTATGAAACACCAGTTCCATCCGGATATTTAAATTCAATGTGTCAATAAATTGGATTCCGCATGTTTAGATTGCCAGGCGGGCCAAGGAAATCCTTTCCAGAGGTAGTCTAAAATACTCTAAAATAGCAGTTTGTATATTTAAAATATATTTAGATGTAGTTACGGTATATTGAATATCTATATAATATAAATATCTATAATCATAATATAACCATTATAGAAATTATAGATCAATAACCAACTATGGGCCAGCTTCATCCATGTCCCACTGCTGGCCTAGTTATAAACCCACCCATCCTTCGGGGTCCGGTGATTTCAGACATGTTGAAATAGAAGCGCCTGCGCGATGTGGTTAACCCAATGATAAATTTAATAAACCTCGAATTGCAAATGGCATTGTACTTAATTTATTCCTGGTAAAGTGATTTTTCAAATTGGTTGACCACATTGATTGTAAACTTTATATATATTCAGATATTCATATAGAATTTATTGGGCTTAGTCGATTGTTGACTTCACCACATTAATCCAATCATGACTGATGGGATTTTTCACCCAACCACAGGACCATTCCTTTGGGTCAATCCAGTGGGAAAGCGCCAAACCGTGACGAAGTTTTCCGCATCCATTTCGGGGATCATTCCATGGGAAATCCAGTGGAACTCTGGTGATTTCAAGCTGACTTTCAGGTTGGTGAAACTCAGATTTTTCACATCAACATCACATACATCACGCTTCTAGGTCAATCTTACATGGATACTTTAACTAATCCTAACTAGTCTTCTAAGGTATTCTTATGGGAATATCGAACCGTTCACCAGCAAAGAATTTATGTTCTTGCAGGGTATCTAGGATTGGCAATGAATAACGAGTGGCACCAAGCGCATAAACGGGTCAAGAAAATCGGCGAGACAATAAAGAGCAGAGTCAATCCCATGAATTAAACAACCCGGTAGACGTTCACATAGATGTGGAAAATCAATGAAAATCAACTATGTGTAGATCGTTTTCCCCAAGGAAACCATAGGTTTTCATGGGTTTTCCACATCTATGTTAACGTTTACCCTAGGGTAAATTATGGTAAATGTCTTGGGTCAATTCGAAAAAAACTGGGACCGTAATGAGAAAACCGATCTTGTGTAGCGACGGTTTTTTTCGGTGGTCTCTTGGGCTGAACAGAGGTGTCATAGCCAAGACCTATCTCAGCTCGTGGTTTTGCTTCGATCTGCTGATGCTTCTACCGGAGTCTCGTACACGGAAAATGTTGTTCTGTTGGCATTTTGTTCTCTTCGGATTGTTCGAGCAAAAAATTGACTGACAAAACAAGAAAACCGCCGCATATCATATCATCATCCAGAATTAGATGGTTTCGAAGCAAGAAAGAGACCATGTACAACAATGTACATATCCGATTTTGATCAAATGTGTTGTACATTTAACCCAAGGCCATGGCAACCCTAACATTTGACGAATCTCAACTATTGGATATGCGCCCCACTTCCTCATGTTCTTGCAGGATCTGTGAAACGTGCCATTCTGCTTTGCATCAACTCGGAGTGTTCTGATTGATATAACCTTTTGGTACTTGCTGTCTCATCCCACGAATCCTAAGTAGGTTAGTTATGGTTAGTTCACCCTAGAATTAAGTGGATTAACCCTACTTATCCCACTGAAAAAAAAACAGGGATATAACTTGATATAACCGACTTGGTAAGTGGGGTAAGCCGGCAAGTATACTCTGTTTAGAGTCCTTAGTACCTGTCGATAATTGGTTTCCGTCAGGAATCCTTCAATGTTCTCTCGGTCATCTCTGTTTTTTCGAGCCACGTGTTTCGTTATCCCGAACGTCTAGACTCTCCGTTTGTACCCATGTATGTTGCTGTAATATGGGTTATTCATAATTTTAGTGCTTTTAGCTCCTTTCATAGGTACTTGGAGGGTCGAACGGTATCATTGTTCTTTAAGGTTCTGAGGTATCTACTTCCACGCTTAAGTTTGGGTCGAATGGGCCGGGCAGAGTATGACAGTATGACCCATCCGTAGACCCCCTAGATATAAGATGATATAAGTGGCTTTATAACCCCATCTAATTATAGAAATATTCCCCATTATCCCCCTAGTTACCCGTAGTTATTGCTATTGTAGTTATGTTCACCAACTTATCTATCTAGGGGGCCCCACATTGTCCAATTATGGTGTACACCGTGTTGACCCATACCCTTTTGGCCACTGAAAGAATCTGAATGCATGAGTGACCCTTCTGAAAATCGCTTTCTCTCATTCATTCTCTGCGCCAAATTTTCAGAGACTCCCAACTTCTCCGAAAAACAAGTTTCGTCAAAAAAACACCCTTGCTTCCAGTACTGGTTATAGTATGTTATAGTATCGTCTTCCCTATGAAATTACAATGTTTTTGGCTTTGCCATGGTTGCCATCCGCATCAGATAGCCATGGCTGACCTGTCGCTAAGGACACCATTCATATCTTACAGCTGGATCGATTGTGGCAATTTGGCTGAACCAAACATCTGGGTAAATTATAACGACCTCACTGTGACCTCACTATAATATACTATAATCATCTATAATCATATTTAGTAAGGGGAATCATCCCAAAATGGCCCTAATTCAGGGTAGTGAAATATTGTAATTTACCCAGAAATATGCCGCCGCAGTGCTGGAGCAGACCAGAGTGATTTTTTAAAAGTGACGAGAATTGCACGGGTGACTAAACAAGGGGTGTAAATGGGATATCACATGATATCACATGATATATGGATAGATGGACCCCACTACCTCACTGCAGGGTCGCTGGAATGAGGGTCCCTATAGGCCAAACTTCCCCAAAATTGCTGAACGTTTTAAGTTGGTGAGTTGTTTTTCAGTGCAGAGAAACACAGAGTTCTGGAATAGAGCTTAGCGATCACAGATTGAGCTTTGGTTCTTCATATTTCTTTACCATAATGTATCACCTAATGAGTTATATACTAACACCGTATATCATCTAATTTTGTCCAACCATCTATCACCTAGTGAGTTCTATACAAAACGTGGGACGTGGTAATCCACCGAATAATTTCAGCGGTCAAGTGGATTTGTCTGAAAATAGGGCACCCCAAACATCCCATGTGTTATCACCATGTTCCCCATTAAAGTGCCATTTTTGGCATGGCTGCCCTTTCAAAAAAAGACAGCCAGTCGTCTTTTGGGATGTCAGCTTTGACATGATTGGGGTGATCAGCCAGTGGAGTCGTGAAACGTGTCGTTGCTACTTGTAGTACTTGGGGGATAACAATTCAATGGGAATTTCAGGATCCGATTTATTGGAGGTACCTACCATATATAAGGCCTATATCAGGGCTAGGGAGGGGGATATTCCCCTAAAATATGGCCTTATATGGTACAGTACCTCCATTTTAGGTTCCTGGAATTCCCATTGAACATACGAATTGCCATTTCACGTCATTCTGCCCCCGGAATTCTCCATCCCATTTCAAGTGGCATCTAAGTCTAAACTAACTTTGCGCTGAACATGTTTTTGTATCCTGGTTGTAAACCAGTTAAGCCATCTACAATCTTGTCTATGAAGGGTGACAGTCCTTATAGGGACACTCCTAGAACATTATTTTTCATTTGTTTTAGTTTCATTTGGTTCCATATAATTACATTTCATTCCAAATAGTTCTTTATCGTTATTCTTTAGATTTTCAGTTTTTTTTGCTGAATTTGTTTTTTTATTTGTTTATTTGTTGGCGTTTTTCGTTTTTTTAATATAAGATGTCTTTTTGATTTTTGAGATTTGTTTGTGTCCTTTTGGAGTTTAGGAGTAACCGTTTTAGGAGTAACCCAGGGCTCTTTAATGAACAAAAAACACATATACCATATCCCATCCCAGCCTGGCGGCTGGGGACCGCTGGTGAAATTGTATTCCAAGGGGTTCAGTTGGTTTATAAGTGGCTTAGCTATAGTTTATGGTAGTTATAACTATAGATAACTATGGTTAATGGGGTTTATAAACCAACCTATAACCCTAGTTATGGTTGTTGATTTATAACCCCATCTAAACATATTTATAAGTATCATACGCCATCATAACCAATTTCAACAGTTGGGTATGTTTAGCGGCTCAGTTTGCAACAGAGAAGACCATGTGGGACAGAAAGGAACCAGCGGTGATTGCTGCTGAGACATTCTTTCCCATGGCTGAAAGTTTTGCTATATATATATAATATATATATAGAGAGAGAGAGACACTATTATAGAGACATGTTTTTACATACCTAGATCCTCAAAGTACAAGCAAAAAGAATTGGTAAACATAGCAAAACTTTGGTGTAAGATAATCATTGTTATGGGTACTTGGAGAGTCTAGGTAGATGAGTGACTGCATTGTATCCAGCTCAAACAAGATGCAGAGGCAGAGTATTTAAGATGGGCCACATGTTTGATAGTCACCTCTCTCTCTCTCTCTATATATATATATACATATGTATATATATAATATATACATAAACATATATAAACACAGAGGGGGGACAAGCCTTTGTTTCATGTTGATATGGGCCCAAACAGGGATTTTATGCCTTATTATGTTTTTTTTTATGTTTGGTCATATTTTATATCATCCTGCACCATTTTTCATCTCTCTTCCGTCTTCCATCATCTTCCAGCACTATCCATAAACTACAAACTATCAGACACCAATACAAGTTAAGTTGCTGAAATAGGTACCAACATGTCGGGGTAGAACAAAAAGCCTTAAACAAATGGGTAGGTTCTCCCACGCTGGCACATGTCTTTACCAGTATGTTATCGCATGGTGTGCATCATCATATCAGTACTGGATATTGCTCAGCTACCTTACACCTCACCCATATATTATCTGGTTGGTGGATTAGAACATTTGGATTTATTTTTCCATATATTGGGAATGTCATCATCCCAACTGACGAACTCATATTTTTTTCAGAGGGGTAGGTATATCACCAACCAGTTATTACTGGAAAAAAATATATTATTACTCTATATTACTCTCTTCCAACTAAACTAAACATGACAATGGGAATTCCTCTATAAAATGAAGGTGTAGCCATACGCAAATGATCTATACGTGGGGAATTGTCTGAATTGTCCAGCACGCAAGCTGCTAAAAATTACCGGTCAACAGTACACATAGAAATACCTGGTTGGTGGTTTCAAACATTTTTTCCATAATATGTGGGCTAATCCTTCCCATTGACTAATATTTTTCAAGATGGTGAAAACCACCAACCAGATACGATTAAGACTATCCTTTTTTCCGCATGTTGAATACATCACACAAAAAAAACAGAAACATGAATTATTATCTAACTAACATTCCATAATAAACATGTGTTTGCATTTTCCCAAAGAACCTCAACCTGTGGTAACCGGAAAAACACGTTGATTCATATATATATATATGTATATACATATGTTCCCAATCAATCTCGACCTGTTGTGACGAAAAACATCAGTTAACTTTGTTTTCCGTTTTTCCCCACCTGCCAGGTGAGGGTTGTTAGATTTTATCAGAGCTGTTCTCCTCCTCCGCCTCCGCATCCTCCTCCTCCATCTCCTCCGCGTCCTCCTCCTCGCAGTCCAGATCCCAACCGCGACTTCCAGATCGCAGTCTGCCTCCTCCTCCTCCTCGCAGTCCAGATCCCAACCGCGACTTCCAGATCCCAGTGGGCCCTGCCGGACCTCCACCGCGAGCTCCAGATCCCAGTGGGCACTGCCGGACCTCAACGGCGAATTCCAGATCGCAGTGGGCACTGCCGGACCTCCACCGCGAGCTCCAGATCCCAGTGGGCACTGCCGGACCTCAACGGCGAATTCCAGATCGCAGTGGGCACTGCCGGACCTCAACCGCGACTTCCAGATCGCAGTGGGCACTGCCGGACCTCAACCGCGACTTCCAGATCGCAATAGGCACTGCCGGACCTCAACTGCGACTTCCAGATCGCAGTGGGCACTGCCGGACCTCAACCGAGCTCCAGATCCCAGTGGGCACTCCCGGACCTCAACGGCCAGATAGAATGCCAGAAGATATGCCAGATAGAATGCCAGAAGATATGTCAGAAAATATGCCGGATAGAATGCCAGATAGATATGTGAGATAGAATGCCAGAAGATATGCCAGATAGATATGTCAGATAGAATGCCAGAACATATGCCAGATAGAATGCCAGAAGATATGCCAGATAGAATGCCAGAAGGTTGGCCAGATAGAATGCCAAAAGATATGCCAGAACATATGCCAGAAGATTTGCCAGATAGAATGCCAGAAGATATGCCAGAGAAAATACCAGAAGATATGCCAGAAGATATGCCAGAACATATGCCAGAAGATATGCCAGATAGAATGCCAGAAGATATGTCAGAGAAAATGCCAGATAGATATGCCAGATAGAATGCCAGAAGATATGCCAGAGAAAATGCCAGAAGATATGCCAGAAGATATGCCAGAAGATATGCCAGAACATATGCCAGAAGATATGCCAGAGAAAATGCCAGAAGATATGTCAGATAGAATGCCAGATAGAATGCCAGAAGATATGTCAGATAGAATGCCAGAAGATTTGCCAGATAGAATGCCAGAAGAATGTCAGATAGAATGGTCCCCCACGAAGATTGCCATATAGAATGTGCCCGAAGATATGCAGAGAAAATGCCAGAAGATATGGCCAGATTAGAATGCCCAGATAGACTGCCATAAATATGTCCAGATAGAAGGCAGGAGGTGCCGATAAATCCAGAGAAAAGTGCAAGGAAAGAGAGAGAGATAGAATGCCAGATTAAATGCCCGAAAATATTCATATAGAAGGCCAGAAGATTTCGCCAGATGGAATGCAGACTATGCCAGAGAACATGCCAGAAGATATGCCAGATAATAGTCAATACGAGGCCAAAGAATATGCCAGAGAAAATGCCAGACAGATATGCCAGAACATATGCCAGGATAGAATTGCAAGATATGCCAATGAGAGGCCAAGAGATATGTCCATAACATAGAATGTCAGAAGATATGCCAGAAGATATGCCAGATAGAGTGCCAGAAGATATGCCAGAACATATGCCAGAAGATATGCCGGGTAGATTGCCAGAAGATATGTCAGAAAGAATGCCAGAAGATATGCCAGATAAAATGCCAGAAGATATGCCAGATAGAATGCCAGAAGGTATGCCAGATAGAATGTCAGATAGAATGCCAGAAGGTATGCCAGATAAAGTGCCAGAATGTTTGCCAGATAGAATGCCAGAAGATTTGCAGATAGAATGCCAGATAGGATGTCAGAAGATATGCCAGAAGATATGCCAGATAGAATGCCAGATAGAATGCCAGATAGAATGCCAGATAGAATGCCAGAAGATATGCAGATAGAATGCCAGATAGAATGCCAGAAGATATGTCAGATAGAATGCCAGAAGATTTGCCAGTAAGAAAATGTATAAATGTCATGGTGGGGATCACACGAAGTAAAGTAATTTTTTTCGCACATTCTTTTGTCCCATACGTCCTACAGGAGGTCCGCAGGAACACTTGCATGGATTACTCGCGGTTTTGAGGTTCGGCAGGGAAACACTGGGGTGGAATGGTCGCGGTTGAGTCCGGCAGGAAACACTGGGCGTGGATGGTCGTGGTTGAGGTCCGGCAGGGAACACTGGGCGTGGATGGTCGTGGTTGAGTCCGGCAGGGAAACACTGGCGTGGATGGTCGGGGTGGAGGTTCCGACGAGAACACTGTGGATCGCGAGTCGCAGTTGAGCAGGAGGACGAGGAGGACAACGAGAGGAGGAGGAGGAGGAGAAGGAGGAGGACGAGGAGGACCAGGCAACTGACATAAAATCTAACAACCCTCACCTGGCAGGTGGGGAAAAAACAGTTTTTATTAGATTTTAATTTAATTGCAGCCGATTGAAGTCCTTACTTAAGTGATGATTTTTTCCTGGGAAGAAAATTTTTGACTTTCCACTTTAAAGAGAGTCCAACTATTGTTTAGGGGGAGGGGGGGGCCTCACACTAATCAGGACCCAACATTACAATGCGATTTGCAGAGCCTGACTTGCTAAACACAATAGAACTATGCGCAAGAACTTTAGCAAAACGATGCTTGAACTGGCAGTTCCACTGCAGGGCCGATCCTACCATGATCCGAGCCTAACCGAACGTGTTTCGAAACCGTCCGCCGGACACACACATCCTCCGAGACACGTTTAGTCCTGCAAAACACAGCATTTCGTGCATCCGCTAACTTTCAAAACCGCATTTTGTGCGAGACTTCCCTCAAATTCCGACAGTTGAAGATGTGAAAACGAAGCTTTCGTGCGAGACTTCCCTTCAAAAAATGACAGTGTAAGATGTGCAAACAAAGCTTTCGTGCGAGACTTCCCTTCAAAAAGGGAAAGTGGAAGATGTGGAAACGAAGCTTTCGTGCGAGACTTCCCTGAAAAAGTGACAGCTGAAGATGTGAAAACGAAGCTTTCGTGCGAGACTTCCCTCAATTTTTGAAAGTTGAAATTGTCAAAATGACGCCTGAACTGTCAGTTCCACTGCGCGGCCGATCCGAGAATGATCCGGCCCTAACCGAGCGTGTTCCGCACCCATCCGCCGGACAAGCTTCCCCAGTCCGAGACACGTTTTGTCCTGCAAAACACAGCATTTCGTTCACCTACTAACTCTCAAAAACGCAATTCGCGCAAGACCTCCCCTAAAAAGTGGCAGTGTAGGATGTGAAAACGAAGCTTTCGTGCGAGACGTCCCTGAAAAAGTGAAAGTGGAATGTGAAAACGAAGCTTTCGTGAGAGACTTCCCTCGATTTTTGAAAGTTGAAGTTTTCAAAATGACGCCGACCCTAACTGAGCGTGTTCCGCACCCGTCCGCCGGACAAGCTTCCCCACACATCTTCTGAGACACATTTTGTCCTGCAAACCACAGCATTTCGTGCATCTACTATCTCTCAAAAGCGCATTTCGCGCGAAACCTCCCCCAAAAAGTGGCAGTGTAAGTGTAAGATGTGAAAACGAAGCTTTCGTGCGAGACGTCCCTGAAAAAGTGAAAGTGGAAGATGTGAAGCCGAATCTTTCGCGCGAGACTTCCCTCAAAATCTGAAAGCTGCAGACGTGAAAGCGAAGCCTTCGTGTGAGACTTCCTTCAAAATCTGAAGCCGGAAGCCTTCGTGCCATGACATGTCATTCTATACCATTCCAATCCATTGCATTCCAATCCAATCCATTCCACTCCGTTCCATTCCATTCCATTCCATTCCATTCATTCTTGGCCATCAAAACTATCCGTAACAGGGAAGTTCCTTCAAACTTCCTTTGATAATTATAGAGCGGAGCAAAGACTGCGCCTATAGGGTGCGGTCACGCCTTCTGTGCAATTTCTTGACTTGCCATTCCGGTGCCATCTCTCTTCAAGGCTGGATCTTTTTACATCTCATCTCACTTCCTCCAATTTCATTTCATCTCAATTTCATCTGATCCAACCTCTTTTCATGTCACCTCACATCTCACATCTCTTCTCATCCAATCTCATCTCATCCTCTACTGTTTTCACATCATCTCATCTCATGTCTTTTCACGTCGTCTCTCCTCTTCTCAGCCCATCCCAGCTCTTCGCAGTTGATCTCAATTGTTTTCATGTGTCTTATGTTATCTCAGCATGTCCGATCTTTTCTCATGTCATCTCACCTCATCTTACGTTTGTTAACTTATTTCATTCCGCCTCACGTCAGCTCATCTCCTGGGGCATTGTATTCTCTCTTCAGTGCTTCTCTTTCCTGTTTGCAAGTCATTTCACCTTTTTGGTTTCCCATCAAAGCTCTTTCTCTCCCCACGGCACGCCGCAGCAACTTTTTTCGGGCTCGACTATAGCAGAGCCACATGGATGACACAACAACATTGACGGAGCAAGACATTGCAGATTTGCAAGCAAAAACTTGCAAAAGACCATAGAACTGCACGCGCAACAGCCCTGCAGAGCAACATTGACGCAGCCGCTCGATCGCGATTTGCAAGCAGCAGATTGCAGAAGCCAATAGAATTACAAAGGTTTTGGCCAGAAGCGGGACCTCGGCGCCAAAACCGCGAAAAAAAAAGATTTTTAAGCCTTCCAAAAAGGAATTCTAAAAGGAAAATGAAAGCCACCGAAAACGAGAAAAACCACCAAAACTGATTGCAGAAACTTATTTTTTTTGACAACCAAGCTTTCGTGCAGGACCTCCCTCAAAATCTGAAAGTTGAAGACATCAAAACGAAGCTTGAAAGCTGGACGGTTCTCAAAAACTGATAGATGAAGATGTGACGAAGCTTTCGTGCGAGATGTCCCCCTCAAGACCTGAAAGTTGCAGTAGTGAAAACAAAATTTGCGTGACTTCTTGCTGTGAGATCTCTTTACTGTGGGACTTCTTTGCTGTGAGATTTCTTTAATGTGAGACTTCTTTGCTGTGAGACTTCTTTGCTGTGAGACTTCTTTGCTGTGAGACTTCTTTGGCGTGAGACTTGTTTGCTGTGAGGCTTCTTTGCCGTGAGGCTTCTTTGCTGTGAGACTTCTTTGCTGTTGAGACTTCTTTACTCTGAGACTTCTTTGCTGTGAGACTTCTTTGCTGTGAGACTTCTTTGCTGTGAGACTTCTTTACTGTGAGACTTCTTTGCTGTGAGACTTCTCTGCTGTGAGACTTCTCTATTGTGAGACTTCTTTAATGTGAGACTTCTTTGCTGTGAGACTTCTTTGCTGTGAGACTTCTTTGCTGTGAGACTTCTTTGCTACGAGACTTCTTTGCTACGAGACTTCTTTGCTGTGAGACTTCTTTACTCTGAGACTTCTTTGCTGCGAGACTTCTTTGCTGTGAGACTTCTTTGCTGTGAGACTTGTCTGCTGTAAGACTTCTTTGCTGTAATATCTCTTTGCTGTGAGACTTCTTTGCTGTGAAATCTGATTGCTGTGAGCCTTCTGTGCTGTGAGTCTTCTTTGCTGTGAGCCTTCTTTGCTGTGAGACTTGTCTGCTGTAAGACTTCTTTGCTGTAATATCTCTTTGCTGTGAGACTTCTTTGCTGTGAAATCTGATTGCTGTGAGATTTCTTGGCTGTGGAGACTTCTTTGCTGTGAGACTTCTTTGCTGTGAGACTTCTTTGCTGTGAGACTTCTTTGCTGTGAGACTTCTTTACTGTGAGACTTCTTTGCTGTGAGACTTCTCTGCTGTGAGACTTCTCTATTGTGAGACTTCTTTAATGTGAGACTTCTTTGCTGTGAGACTTCTTTGCTGTGAGACTTCTTTGCTGTGAGACTTCTTTGCTACGAGACTTCTTTGCTACGAGACTTCTTTGCTGTGACTGTGAGATTTCTTTTCTATGAGACTTGTGGGCTCTTGCATATCCGGCACGCGGAAGTATAGACTTCTAAACTGGCTTTGAGAAGCCAAAGTGCGCCCTTGTGCCGATGTGCCTATTGCAGATGGATGCCTTTCTTACTTGCTCCAACAAAATCTTCTCTCGACTTTGCACATTTTCCAAGCCTAATGACACTATACTCATGCGTGTCTGGGCAGCTGTGTGGAGTTTACGCGCCCCTGACGACAATGTGGGGGAATAGATCAAAAGAGGATGAGATATGAAAATGACGGATGCTGAACGATGATGAATGCAAGATACTGGATGATGAGTGAAGTTGGTGATGCAGATGATGAATAACAACAAGGGTGACATGCAACAAAGCACAGGGGTAGCACAGTTGGTTGTTTCACACACACACACACCGCGGTCCCAACCAACTTCGGCTCACAAATCTTTGTTGCACAATGCAAGACACTGCTGCTTCTGATTGCACTCTGTGTGCGTGTTTGAATAAACACCCCGCAAAGGTACGTGGCGCATGGGGAGAAGCTTGTACGCAGGAAAACTTTTGCACACAGAAAAACTTTTACACACAGAGGTGTTTCGCCGAGAAGCCTTTACACGAAACAGTTTTTGCACACGGGGACTTTTACACACAGAAGCTTTTATACACAGGAGCTTTTACACACAGAAGCCGTTGCACGCAAAATCGCAATGCGACCTCAGTTTTTGACACTATCATCTCATGCGAAAGGGTTGCGTCTGACGTTGGCCAATAGCAATTTTATCTCAGTTTTTGACGTTCCACCTTCGCTTCGTGCGAAAGGGCGACGCCGTGGAACAGAATATTTGCATTTAGCTACACGTTTGTGCCTCCGACACGCACAATTTCCGCAGGGGTTGACTTTTCGATGGACGAAGCCCGGCTGCCCCTGCCGCCAAAAGAGAAAAACTTAGAAGAACTTGAGAAGTGGGAGGCTTGTAGCAGTTCAGATACAAGTAAATCACCTGGAAGTTAGCTCCTGTATAACTCGTGTGACAGCTCTTGTATAACAACTCCCGTGCAATTAAGAACTGCTGCGCAAATGGCATTGTAGGAGTTTTGTGGGAGGTATGTGGGCGGTGAGCACATGTACATTATGTCAATGATTTAGGTGATGTACGTAACGTAGATGAAGATGATTTAAATGATGTGCATGATGTAAAGATGAAATTGTGTGAAGTTGATGTAGATGATGTAGATGATATAAACTGTAGACGATGCTGGCGCCCTTGAACTGCAAACAATATCTTCTGCAACCAGCATCACGCGTGGCCGCACACAGCGGCCAAATGAAGCATCAGCCAGTGTGGCCATAGCGCCCCAGCCAAAGCTGCTGAGACACGTGGCCAAGCCAAGCCAATATGGCCAGCCTCTCAACTTCGGGCTGGTTTTTCCGCGGCCAGCCCATGCGCTGACCGAGATAATGTGTAGGAGAACTTGGTCTCATGGTCGAAACATCAGGAACACCCTCACATTGCCAAGCCAAGTGAGGCCAGGTTGCAAACACCTCAGGGCAGAATTCGCATCGACCATCATGATTAGCATTTGGAATGCGACTCATCCAGGCAGGAGAAACCACAGAACCAAGCAAGACCGATCTGGCGGCGCCATCGCATCGATCCAAGAATGTGCGCAACCAGGCAAAGTCAATCTGTTGCGCAGCGCGGCAAATGTCAGCATCAGAAGCACTCCAGGCCTGTGCTTCGTGCCGAGCGCTCTTTGCCCATTGTTTCAAGGTGGCTCCACGCCACACTTCACGCAGCTGATGTGTACCACAAGCAATGCCGTCTTTTGCAGCTGCAGCAGGGATTTCAAGGCGAAGATCACTGATAGGGTGGTACCAGCGCCAGGGCCCTTCTTCCTGCCATGCATCATCCTTTAAAGAAGCACGGAGTGTGGCAACCTGCGTGCCAGGCTGCTTGCCCCACCTGCACGCGGGGTTGTTCTTGCGAAGTCTGCACAAACGAGCAAACAAGCGCTGCTGCAAAACTGGTCGAAGATGAACAGTACCTCCATAAATCACAGAGCGGATCAAATGGGCTAGCCATCTTGTTGCGACCAAGCACGGCAGTCAACGTATTGAATAAGGAGTTGCAATCAGCTTTGGGAGGCATTCGAGAGCCCCAACCGAAACTTGCCACTGGGAGGGCTAGTTTGCGAAACACAGTGAGCCCGGCGGAGTACGGCACAGGCAAAACTTTGATCAACTGAGTGCGTTTGACGGCAGACTGCAAACGACCAGTTTCTTTGGCAGTGTTTCGACGCGGACCAGTAGTCATGCACGTACCCAACACAGGGAAGTTGGCTTCACGGCACCATTCCGGGTGCTCCTCCTTGAGTTGTGCCTGTCCCCTCTTTGTTTTGGCGCAGGCCATAGTTTTGTTCTGGTTCTCCTTGAGGCTGACAGAATCTGAGAAGTGTGTCCAAGCAGAAACACAGGCCGTCGACTGTTGAAGGTTTGTGCCAATCCAAGTTCTGTCGTCCATGTAAGAAAGGAAAGGATGAGCGTCAACTGCTTCAGGCGAAAATCCAGCTTGAACCAACTGAGACTTGACCGAATGCTGACCTGCCAACATCCAACAAGCAAGAGTCAATGGCGCCAAAGGGCACCCCTGCGGCACAGCAGAATGCTGAATTGTGCGAGGGTGGGTATGGTCCCCATACTGTATCCATCTTTCGGTATACCAAGCCTGCCGAATATGTTCCGTCAAAGCTTTGGGAAGGCCAATTTGTGCCAAGAAGTCTGCGCTGGCTGTGCCTGACATGCGGTCGTAGCAAGCAGAATAATAGTCCAAAGTGACCAGGTGACCTTGGGACTCGATTAACGAGTCTTGCAACTTGGCTGCAGCTTCTTCAGCTCCTGCGTGCTGACTCAAACCACACAGAGACTCTGGGAGAGCTTCAACCCAAGTTTTGCAGTTTCGGCTGAGGCACCAGGATGCAGCCCAAACGCGCCACCATATGCTGAGCACAGTGATAGGACGCAAGTCAGAGGTGGCCACACAACCAGTGTCAGTGAGCTTATGCATTTTGGGAATGTTCACAATTCTTCCTTGGGTGAGAGCACGAGGGATTTTCTCGGCCACGCACCAACGCAAAGCAAGAGTGTGAAAAATGTGTAAACTTTCTTTAGGCAGAGCGTGGACCTCTACGGCTGTCCAACTGTCACATCCAGCTGCCCCTTGACATTTTTGGGCAGCGGCAATCACTTCCCAGCAGATGGGAGGTTCCCACTGGTGAGCAAAATGTTGACGTGGAAAATGGTGAGTCAAGGTTCGGGCAATGGACTCGGCGTTGACACCGAGCCTTTCAGTGCGTTGAGCTTGTTCTGTCCACAGTTGCGACCAAAACTCATGGATAAACTCAGCAGCTTGGTTATCAGAGTGCGCTGATTGGCCATGATGAGTGACAGTAACACACCTCTGCTGGGCTTCCTTTTGACGCATCCATTGGCTCATGATTTTGATGTCCTGGTTGACAAACTTTTGCCGCCATTTTTGGAGCCTGGCTTCAGTGTCAGCAGCTTCCTGTCTCTCCCTTTCAGCACGGCAAGAGGCAATTGCAGCGGTCACGTGAGCAAGTACCTGAGCGAAGCTGGTTTCAGCTATCACAAACTGGTGAGGCCAAAGTTTGTGCAACAAACTATGGAGTTCATTGTGGCAATGTGCCACCTGATGCTTGCCGTTGTTGACTTCTTTCTTTGTCAAGCGGAGCACAGCGAGCCAAGCTTCTGGACAGAGCTTTATCAGCTTGAGAAGTATTTGCAGGAGCCGCATTTCTCAGCACCCTATTGATTATTTGAATTTCCGGCTGCTGCAGACCCTTACCTGTTTTAACGCCAGGCTGGCGCAGCTTTTGCAACACTTCACGTTCATGTGCAGGGCTGGTGATGTGCAGGGCTGGTGATGTGTCTGGCAGCGTTGCGAGTGGCGAGACGCATGACTTCGCTGAGAAGGCTCATGTAGTGCTTCCACTCTTGCTCTATGTCTATGGCTGATCACTTAAGTTCTGCAAGTATTGTGATACAGGAGCGTGGCTGCACTGAAACCAAGCTTTGCGAACCAAGGATTTCCATTCTTCGGTGGAAACAAAGCTGGGTTGCTCCCACTTGGGTTGAGGCTTCAACCTGCCTCTTTGCAAAGGTCGGCCTTGAGCTTTACAGGTAGTGGTGATGCCTATATGGTCGCTCAGGCGCACCGTTTCACAAAAGGCCGGGGTGCACGTGGCAGCTCGGTTGGCAATGAAAAATCGATTTCACGGGGTGTGTCTTGTTGCCATCGTGTTCCTTGTCCAACACCGACAACGACAGCTTGATGGGCTGCTTGAAGAACTTGAACAAGCACGCTGCAATCTGGCAGATCATTGTGATCTCCGGCGACCACCCAACCCAAGTGAGCCATGTGGTGAGATTCCATAGTGGCAAGGATGGCTTCCGCTTGTTGCTGAAGTTCACCAGGAGCAGAATAGCTGTTGACAACAATGATTCCTTCCACAAACAAAGCTGCAAATTCCCTTTATCACAACGAAGTGGGTGATGTCGGAGGCGCTTGGGAATCAAGGTGGCAACACCTCCTGTAGGTCTACCTTGGACCCGAGTGGGCTCCTGGTGATAAACTTTGTATCCCGCTGTGGCAGCGGAGGCAGTGAATGCAGCAAGTTCACTAGGATTGAGAGGGCACAATCCTGGCAACACAACACGCACTTGTCGGCGAGTTGGGACAAAGCTCGCCACAAGCCTGGCACTCCCCCCGTGTTCTGAGTGGTCACTTTGAATTCTGCGTGCCGCGAACCCTGAGGACCGGGGTTGGGCTCGACACATTGTTGCACCAAACGTTTGCGAGCTGCTGTGGCGAGGTCAAGCTCTTTCTTGTTGCTCACATTCTTTAAGTTCATTTGTAATGTAGATGTAGATTGATTTTGGTGATGCAAAGGATGCAGGAGATGTTCTGTAGATGAGGTGAAAAGATGAATTTGGCAATTCTTTGGGAAAAACCCTTCGCAGGAGCCTTCAGGGAAAAGAATCAAAGGCAATTCCGCCCGTCCCGCCCGTGTCCAGCAAGGCAACCAGGAACTCGAGCCAGGGGCACACCTCCTCTTGCTCCACCTTTCAGTGACTATTCAAATTTGACAAAAATGACACATCTGCCCCCCTGGCATGTGAATAGGATGAAAAGTTTGAAGGAAACAACTTCACCGCAAAATTCGAACCCCTTGCTACCCCTTGCCAAGACAATGCCTGAGGTGCAGTTTGCTGAAGTGGCGCCGCGCTTTGCTGAGGAGGTGCCGCACTCTGCTCAGGTGGTGGATTTTGCCCCCCCCAGATTTCGTCATGAGGCAGCACCGTGTATGTGTCAAAGGGTTTGAGGCTGCAACACAACAAACGGAATATATCGGAATTGCTAATGATCACCGCTAAAATGCATCAGAGCAAATGAGAAGAACACGGGGCCCCAAAACCAGTCCGACATACGAATCAAGGA
The DNA here is from genome assembly GCA_947184155.2 of Cladocopium goreaui. Lineage (NCBI taxonomy): Eukaryota > Dinophyceae > Suessiales > Symbiodiniaceae > Cladocopium > Cladocopium goreaui. The sequence goes on from CAMXCT020005223.1 coordinate 897,363, forward strand.
GGCTGCATCCAGTCTACCCCCAGCTTATTGCTAAAGCAAACCCAACTCCAACTAGCAAGCTATCTTTGTGATAGTTACCTTGATCCGCCTAGCAACAGAAAAAAACAAAACTACATGCCGCAAAACCCATGTCTTCCGGAATCTTCTGAAAACCCACCACAAATCCAAGTCCCAGGCTTTTCAGTGGAGAGTTTTTTAGGCTGCAATCTCCATCTTCTGACGCCAATACATCAAACGGTTTTCCGCTAACTGAGCGACGTCGATCCTGGAGTGCTTTCGGATTGCCATAAAAAGGTCAGTGAAGATACGCATGGCAGACACCACTGTGGCACATCAAATGTCGAATCTTTTGTGTTTCACGCATTTTGAAAAAATTGACCAATATCCGACACTATCACTATCTGACATTTTGCGCAAAATTGTTGCATTTTCTGTTTCGAAAGTCAGTAGTGTGTGCCCCATTCCAGTCCAGCACTGCTGCGGGGCCAGACCCATTTCAGCCATGTCCTTGGCCGGGGCAAAGGTTGAGGACCAACTTAAATGGCGCCAGTGACGTCCAGCAACACAAAACACTCGAAGAATGTCGAAGATTTTTTTGGAACACAGTGGATGAAGCCGTTTTCGCTTACAGCTGTTCAACTTCACCCCATGTTCAATGAAAATGTTTTCTCGCAGGGCAACGCTGAAGTCAGCTAGTTCAAACGGAGATCATGCACGTCTTTTTCCAAAAACTGTGCGAACGCACAATAATTCATACCAGCAACCAACAATTTTGCTGCGAGTTGAGCTTTATTCCATGATGGAACGGCAAAGCACCCCTCCAATTTGCAAGGCTCTGCTCGATATTCCAGGTCATCAGCAAGATCCTCTTCAGCCCTTCTCTCCTAGCACAGAAACCAATGGAAGCCTCGATGCTTCGCGTGCCGTGACCCCTGAGTTGCCCGCATTTTTCAGCCAATGCTTCAAGAGCTTCGAGAGCTCCTTGGCAAGCCGTGATCCTTGAAAATCCTTGAGCCCGTTTGAAGTGTTGCAGCAATGCAAAAACCCAGCCTCTATCCGGTCCAGCCATGCTCCCGCAAAAGCCTTGAGCTCATCCTTCTCAAGCTCCTCAAAATCTTGATGGAAACAACACTGCACAAGAACAACATTGGGCAAACCTGTTCCAATTTAAGGCTCGTTGAAAAAGTGCGCTCATGAAATACCTACCGCCGCCTGTCCTGGCATGCTTGGTCTATGGCAGCCTGGGTGAAGTGACATGCAAAAACCTTCTGTCAATGGAAGGAGATTATGCTTCAAACTTCCAAGTTCAAGCGTCTATCCAAGGAATTCAAAGGTTGCGCGTGAGACATTAGGGTTTGCTCCCAGCCATTTCAAACAGTCTTATCCGGTTCCGGCCTTGAGTGCGCTAGAACTCTTGGATTTCACTGCTCTCCGTAATGAGAGCTCAAGCTGCAACCACCTCACCTTGAACCATGTCAGCATGGTGGACCCAATGATCTTAATGACGAAAGCACACTGAGAGCCGTGGCCCATAGAGAGCGGAATTGAAGCGGTAAAAAGCCTCCAATCCTTGGCCAAAGGCATGCCTTACTATAGCATGCGGCATGCCAATGTCATTAAAGACTCGAAAGCAAGAGGAAGAAAACAAAAGGCATTTGGGGTGAAACCTTAAACGCAGGAAAGAGAGAGAGAGAGAGAGAGAGAGGGAGGGAGGGAGGGAGGGAGGGAGGGAGCGAGGGAGGGAGGTGTGTTTCGGTGCGGGCAAATTATTGCATGGGTGGTTGGAAAAGATGTATATGGCACAAAGGAGCAGAAGTAGGCATGATGATGTGGGGCACGGAAAATGTTGAGGAGGAGGAGGAGGACAAAAATGACAATGCAGGAGCAATGGTACAATTGATGCTTGTGATGGTGACGGTGATGCTCAGGATGATGATGCTAATGGCGATGAAGGTGCCGGTGGTGATGGTGGTGATGATGGTGGTGAAGGTTAGCCAGCCTAGGGGGTTATGCTGGCTAGGCTATGACGGCCACAAGTAATGCCTCCAAAAGGGAAGCTGTGAAGGGTAAGGAAACGCTCCAAAAAATTGCTCCGAAGGAAACACATGGAAACCGGGAGGGAAGAACCCATGCACTGGACAAAGGGGGGAGTTAAATCTCTGAGCAAATTTTTTGGGGGCCACGTAAAGAAAATTCTTCATAGGCCTCATTTTTCCAGCCTAATCCTTCGGTGCGCCGAAAAGGGAAAAGTCTTCCTTCTCATTGTCTTACCCTCAGATAAAGACTGACTCCTGAGGGCAGTGCTCCAAAGTCTTGAAAAAGTCCAGCGCATTGGCATCTACACCGGGTGAGAGCAAAATGCCTGAGATTGTGCGGGGCCCTCTGCGTGATTAGGGTGAGGATCCGCATGGCATGCTGTGGAAAGTATTCCACGCACAAAAAAAAACGCCATGCTGAAATCCTGTCAGCTTCTAGCTGTCCTCCGCTGTTTTCTCGGATTCTCGAGCCCTGCAAGTTTTGTCCCCTGTCTGAGGCGGCACACCACTTCATCTATTTAACATTAGCTTTCAAGCTTTGGTACGGTATAGACTCAGCATACAAGGTCCACAATTTTCAAGGCGCCCGGCGCAGCTGCAAGAAAACGGGCCCAGCACTTGTTTTCAGCAGCAAGCCTTCCTGCCATGCTTCACCCACGACAAAGTCGAACTCGCGAGCAACACATTATGCACTAGCAGTTTTCAAAAGCATCCACTCGATTGTCTTCAGCTGTTTGGGTGGGCGCCCAGACTGAAGCATTAAACGGCTCGGTCCGGGTTTCTACTGTTCAGCATGCAAATCGGTTCAAGTCGCGCCTGCAGACCAGAACGATCAAGCAATCCCGCACCTGTGGCCTTGGCTGAGTTCGCTTTGTCTCCCACTTGTGCTGGCGTAACCTTTCGCTGATTTTATATGTCCCTTTGATTTCTTTGTCTCTTCTGTTGCGTTGCTTGACTTTGTTTCGTTGCCCTGCCTTCCTTCCGAAAATTGCGGGTCACATCACCTGCTTGCGCTGTCTTTGCCTATACATGGTTCCCTGCAGCTTGGACTTAGACGCTCGTCCACATGAGCTCCGCCCCCTCTCGAAAAGCCAAGCGGAGCCTCGAACCAGCGAGCAAAACAAAACGGCGACCAAGCCTGGTCAAATCATTAAACGACTACTGGACCATGATTGCCAACAAATGCTATGATCGAGATTACTCTCTTCACGGCCCTCCGGGCACACGGGCACACGGCCGATCCACGGGCGCACGGGCACACGAGGAATCCACGGGCACACGGGCACACGAGGAATCCACGGGCACACGGGCACACTGGCAATCCACGGACACACGGGCGCAGGAATCAACGAAACTCAGTTAACATGACGGAAATCCGCCCGCACCGAAGGTGCTGGGGCGTGATCGTCCGGATGGCACTCGTAAAAGGTTACAGGTTTACCTGGGGGGGGGCATTTTTCGGCCAAAACCTCCTGCTCTTGATAGGTCGTGACGCTCGCCTTCAAAAAACACTGTAAAAAACAGTACGGAAGACACCTGTTCGTGAACGCGCCCATCCAAAATCGGCAAGCGAAAAGTGAAAAAAACCCGTGTTTTTCAACTTATTGACCTCAATTTTTTGGTTTGCAACATCTTTTTTTCCGGTTCCGCAGGTGGCCTGGCCCGGAGGCGGATTTTTGAATTTTTGGACCCGTTTTCGGACTGATTTTCGTCGTTTTGTGATAGCAGAAACACTGGTTTTTACAGTGTTTTTCTGTTTTCTGCATGCTTGACGGCTAGCTTCAAAACTTCCAAAAACCTCGTAAATTACGCTGTTTTATGTTACGGTGTGCATGAAAACATCGTAAATACCAGTGTTTTTTGACGTTGGTTAAAAAAACACTGTAAATTAAATTACAGTGTTTTTGGCCACCTGACCCTCAAAAACCATGGTATTTGCAGTGGTTTCTGCTTCTCACCGCGTAAAAACATTCTAAATAACAGCAATTTCGCCGTTTTTTCATGTTTTCGTTATTTTTTGAACTGCGTTGGTCCGCTACACGTGGCTATCAAATTCTTCGCGTTTTTTTTCCCCGACAATCAGTACTTTCGGATGTTTTTGGTCTCAATGGCCGACATCATTGGCAGTTACGAGCGGTCGCGAAGGTGTGAGAACAACATCGTTCAAACCGTGGCGGCCGCACAGGGGTTCTTGTCGCGGAGCGACGGCAATAGAAGAGAACAATGGCAGTAGAAGAGAACGATGCGGTGCGGGCGGTTGCCGTCGCGAAGCGACGTGAATAATGACAACATTGCGGCGGAATAACGGCGAGCCCACTGAAAGGAATCTGCGGAAGACGGAGCCAAAGCGACGCATGAGGAAAATAAGATCAAGGCAAAACAACGACATTCGGCAAGGACAGCGACATGCCATCAAACAAACACCAAGGTCTACAACGACGGGCAACGAGCTCATAATGCTGGTATATGATATCACACTGCGGCAACCGGTTCGCACACAGACAGACAGACAGACAGACAGCCAGACAGCCAAACAGACAGATACATAGGTAGGTAGATAAATAGATACATAGATACATACATAGACAGATAGATACATAGATAGATGGATAGATAGGTAGATAGAAAGATAGATAGATAGATAAATAGATAGATAGATAGATAGAAAGACAGACGCACAGACATGTAGATACACAGGCAAAAGGATAGATCGATAAGTAGAAAGGGAGACGAGGAATCTACGGTAGACGGAGCTAAAACGACACATGTGGAAATTAACTTAAGATCAAGGCAAAACAACGACATTAAGCTGCACGCAAACAACACGGCAAGGACAGCGACATGCCATCTACAGCAGACGGCGCCGAAACGCCGCATGTCGAAATTAACATTTAAGATCAACGCATCACAGCACAGCGGAACAAAGTTGCATGCAAACAACAAGGCAACCACATGGTCATGCAACAGGAAGGAACGTCAAACAAACACCAAGGTCTACAACGACGGGCAGCGAGCTCATGCTGCTATGACATCACGCTGCGGCAACCGATTGACACACAGACAGACAGACAGAGAGATAGACAGACAGACAGTCAGACAGATAGATAGGGAGGTAGATAGAAAGACACACAGACAGACAGACAGCCAAACAGACAGATACATAGGTAGGTAGATAGATAGATAGATAGAAAGACAGACGCACAGACATGTAGATACACAGGCAAAAGGATAGATCGATAAGTAGAAAGGGAGACGAGGAATCTACGGTAGACGGAGCCAAAACGACACATGTGGAAATTAACTTAAGATCAAGGCAAAACAACGACATTAAGCTGCACGCAAACAACACGGCAAGGACAGCGACATGCCATCTACAGCAGACGGCGCCGAAACGCCGCATGTCGAAATTAACATTTAAGATCAACGCATGACAGCACAGCGGAACAAAGTTGCATGCAAACAACAAGGCAACCACATGGTCATGCAACAGGAAGGAACGTCAAACAAACACCAAGGTCTACAACGACGGGCAACGAGCTCATGCTGCTATGACATCACGCTTTTGCAACCGGTTGACAGACAGACAAACAGATAGATAGATAGATAGGTAGATAGATAGGTAGATAGATAGATAGATAGGTAGATAGATACATTCCTTGCTGGAACATCCGCTGTGTACTGCGGAGCCGATTGAAGTTGGTGTCAAGGAAGAGGAAAATGATGATGTTGATGTTGAGGAGGAAGATGTTGATGTTGAGGAGGAAGACCGATGCGGCCAGAACGCAGACATACACTTTTTGCGAGACTGCCAGACTGCACAGTGCAAATGCACTTCAACATGTCACAAGAGCCGCAACCATACAGAAATTTACAGGTAAAAATGCGGCAGACCAGAGTGAGCACCCAGACCAGGCACCGGCCTTTACATCTACCGTAAGAACCCCTCAGTGTGGACTGACTGTTTGGGGAACCAACAGACAGATTGCAACTGCCTGCAAGCGTGCCACTTCTGGACTTCTGGACTTGTCGCTGGCCCGGGCACACGGGCACCCGGGCACAACCTGATCCACGGGCACACGGGCACAACCCCGATCCACGGGCACACGGGCACACGGGCAAGGGCCACCAGAGGATAATACTCGAGATTATGATAAACGGGATGCTTCATGAGAAAATGCTACAACATTAAGGCGAAAGCAAAGCACAGAACCATTGTAAAAAATACAGCCACCTTTGCCTGTCCTCCATTTCTGGAGTGTGTACTTTTTCTCATTGCCTTCAACGACCTTCAATGGTTCTCAAGGCCCAAGCAAGAAATGATGAAGTGCTCGCATGGCTGTGGCCGAAGGGAGCTCACACTCACAGGCCTCAGGGTGTGAGCCATGTCAAGATGCTGTCACAAGGATGCTTCACGTGTTAATTTCCCATGACTATCCGTGCTTCACCGCGCTTCACGAACTTCTGACCATGGCCGACCATGGCTCTGCCAATGATATTTCATCATTTTTTATCTATTTTCACTTAAGCCGGAAGCCAAAATGTCGCACAAGAAGACTCCAGGAAGATGAGGTTCTGCAGTCGTGTGCCTTGTGATTCTTAAAAAGATCCTGCATCATGATGTGACCTATGCAACAAAATTAGCCCATGGCGGCAAAAGAGTCCATGCTCGTTGCCACAAAGCGTCCAAACCTAGGGCAGCAACTTCGCAGACTTTGCAGCAATGAAGCCAAAATCACATCCAGTTCTCAGAAGAAGTTAAGACATGGACAGATTGAACAATGTGCTTTGCAAGGCAAAAATAGGCAAAGTGCATCTCAGGCTGTTGCTTGGAATCGCCATGCGCTTCAGGTGCGAGAATGGCACCTGCCAATGTCCTCATGCTTTGTCCGTTCTGTGTCTCGGCCTGTTGCCGTTCAAAAGCGCCTGTGACTTGTTCAACAGCCGAACCACTTGTCCAACAGCTTCTGACTCTGCCTGGCAGGTACACAGCACAAAAAGTACAGAAGAGAAAGCAAAGTGGTGAAAAAATGTTGAAGCACAAAGTGTACATGTTTGGCCGACATGTGGAAGCGAAGCTGGAGGTAAAGTCACAAAGTCAACGCACTTCATTGATGGTCCTGGCAACATCGATGCCAAAGCTGTGCGCAATGAAGCCATGCCTTAGGAATAGAGGCGACACCCAGAACAAATCGGCACACGCACAAAATCAACAAATATCAACAACCGGTTCAATACAAGTGCAAGCCACTACCAGAGCAAATCTCATTCAATGAGCCCGGGCTATAAAGACACAGACATTAAGACTAAGCAAATACCAAGTGGCGGCAGATACTTGAAGACATGTCACATCCTGCGACCGGCTGTAACCAGTACGATCCAATGGTAAACAATACATAACAATACTACAACGAATTAGGCGATCTCATCATCTCTCATTCTGACCTTGACACCTTGGACTTCTCGTAGAGCCAGGACCAGCTCCTGAAAAACGAGAAATTCGAAACTTTCGAATACTTCCAATGTCCCGTGCCAAATTCGGCAACCAATTCGTGCAAAATGAAACTAGATATGCGTTGCAGCACCATGGCCGGTAAAATGGTTGAGATATGATTGAGTCATGTCGAGTCATTGGGTTGAAATGGGGCCCGTGCACTGTGGCACGCCTTTCAATCAGCTACGCAACATTATAATTGTAGACGCAGAGACATTTTCGGCGGTGCTGACAAACAAACCCTAGCCTGCTATAGCTGGCTACAGTTCATCAGTTCGTCATTATATTTCAAAAGACCTCTTCCAACGTTTCTTACAGAGGACACTTCAGTCTGTCAACTTGCAGCAATCGTCCTCCGCAACACTGAAATGTCTCTCCCCGTTGTCAAAGACAACCTCAGAGATCAACGGGACAGACTCGGGATTTTGGAACCCTCAAGGTTGTCGTAGGCGAGGAGTCTAGAGTTGAATTTCGAGCCTCCTTTTTCTTCGCCACATTGACTGCTATGAACATTGCGTGCAATCAACACTCAGATCCAACATGTGGTGTGGGGATTACGTGAATTTCTGCAGACGCAGTGGGGCCATGCTTTCAAACACATTCAAACACCCACCAGTAGATTTTTTGCCGAGCTGCAAAACGTGTTTGCATTTCAGTTGCTGCTTCACGTAGATCTTCTTCTGTTTCGCATCTCATGCATGTAGTGGAAAAAATCGAAAAAGTCCAAGGTCTCCCCCTGAGGAACCTGGACGCTTTCGACGACACTTTCCACACTGTGAGAGAAACAAGAGACTATGACAAGACTATGACACAACGATGACAAGACTATGACAAGACTATGACAAGACTATGACAAGACTATGACAAGACTATGACAAGACTATGACAAGACGATGACACAACGACGACAAGACGATGACAAGACTATGACAAGACTATGACAAGACTATGACAAGACTATGACAAGACTATGACAAGACGATGACAAGACTATGACAAGACTATGACAAGACTATGACAAGACTATGACAAGACGATGACAAGACTATGACGACTATGACAAGACGATGACACAACGATGACACAACGATGACTAAGACTATGACAAGACTATGACAAGACTATGACAAGACTATGACAAGACTATGACAAGACGATGACACAACGATGACAAGACGATGACAAGACTATGACAAGACTATGACAAGACTATGACAAGACTATGACAAGACTATGACAAGACGATGACAAGACGATGACAAGACTATGACAAGACTATGACAAGACTATGACAAGACTATGACAAGACTATGACAAGACTATGACAAGACGATGACACAACGATGACAAGACGATGACAAGACTATGACAAGACTATGACAAGACTATGACAAGACTATGACAAGACGATGACAAGACGATGACACAACGATGACAAGAGATGACAGACTATGACAAACTATACAAGACTATGACAAGACAGACTATGACAAGACTATGAACAAGACAAGACATGAAACGATGACAAGACTATGACTATGACAAGAAGATGACAAGACTATGACAAGACTATGACAAGACGACAAGACTATGACAAGACTATGACAAGACTATGACAAGACTATGACAAGACTGACAAGATGACAAGACTATGACAAGATGACGATGACAAGACGACGATGACAAGACGATGACAAGATGACAAGATATGACAAGACTATGACAAGACGAAGACAACGATGACAAGACGATGACAAGACTATGACAAGACGATGACAAGACTATGACAAGACTATGACACAACGATGACAAGACGATGACAAGACTATGACAAGACTATGACAAGACTAAGACAAGACTATGACAATACTATGACAAGACTATGACAAGACGATGACAAGAATATGACAAGACTATGACAAGACTATGACAAGACTATGACAAAACGATGAGAAGACGATGACACAACGATAACAAGACGATGACAAGACTATGACAAGACTATGACAAGACGATGACAAGACTATGACAAGACTATGACAAGACGATGACAAGACGATGACAAGACTATGACAAGACTATGACAAGACTATGACAAGACGATGACAAGACTATGACAAGACTATGACAAGACTATGACAAGACTATGACAAGACGATGACAAGACGATGACAAGACTATGACAAGACGATGACAAGACGATGACAAGACGATGACAAGACTATGACAAGACTATGACAATATCATTATCATAATATGATACCACACAATATCTCAATTTCTGCAAAATGAAATGCGCTGACACGCTTGAAATCCAATGATCTAAAAGAAATCAAAAGAACATAGAAGAGAAACGAAGAGAACATAGATAGCCTTTGCATCTTTTGCATGCACTCCAAGCAACAAAGTCATTTCTCATGGCACTTTGGTCAAGTGTGCGGGCGCCAAGGAATAGCCATGACAAGTCATTTTTCTCGGACTTCGGAGATCGATCTCCGGAGAGCGTCCTCGTCCTTGGTAGCACATTCAGTGACGAGCTACTGGAAATTCCTTGAACAGATTTGAACGGTATGTTCTGTTTATGTTCTGTTTATATCTGTTTTTTGAACCAATCTTCCCCGCTGCATTGCTCTGCATTGCTCTGCTTGCAGCAAGGAGCGAGAAGAAGCGAGTCCTTGGCAAAGACTTGTGGAGTTCCTCCACGTTGTCCACAACCCACATGGCAAAGCTGCAGGGCAGTTCCGGTGAGGCTTCTGCCCACCGGGTTAGCGCCTCCCCAACCATACAGGATGCAAACGACAAGTCATAATTCACAATGATATAATACCAGCATGCCATTTTTGTTGTGAGACACACGCTGCGGCGCCTTACAAAGGCCAAGATGTCTTGAGAACTCATACTGTACCAGTAGTGCCGCACAAGGCGGTGGCGGAAGTTTCAAAAATAGGAAACCTATAGGAGAGGTTGGTTGTTGTGAATCAGGGATGGCAGAGCGAAGCCACTGATGGACTGAAAGGTGCTTGATCTCTCTCACTCTTTCTCTCTCTTTCTCTGACTATCTACCTACCTACCTATCTATTTTCTATGTATCTATCTATCTATCTATCTATCTGTCTATCTGTCTATCTGTCTATCTGTCTATCTGTCTATCTGTCTATCTGTCTATCTATCTATCCATCTATCCATCTATCCATCTATCCATCTAATGTAGGTTACAGATTAGTGTGGGGAGGCCCCCCCCAAACAAATTTTGGATACAGAATAGTGTAAAAAAACCAAGGTACCGGGTACGCAATACGGTGAAATGAAAAAAAATGATAGATTTAAATTGATTTCAATTTACTTTCAATTGATTTCAATTTATTTTGAATTGATTTGAATTAGATTTAAATTGATTTCAATTTACTTTCAATTGATTTGAAGTTACTTTCAATTGATTTCAATTTACTTTCAATTGATTTCAATTTACTTTCAATTGATTTCAATTAGATTTAAATTGATTTCAATTTACTTTCAATTGATTTGAAGTTACTTTCAATTGATTTCAATTTACTTTCAATTGATTTCAATTTACTTTCAATTGATTTCATTTTATTTTGAATTGATTTCAATTTACTTTCAATTGATTTCAATTTACTTTCAATTGATTTGAATTAGATTTAAATTGATTTCAATTTACTTTCAATTGATTTCAATTTATTTTGAATTGATTTCAATTTACTTTGAATTGATTTCAATTTACTTTCAATTGATTTCAATTTACTTTCAATTGATTTGAAGTTACTTTGAATTGATTTCAATTTATTTTGAAATGATTTCAACTTACTTTCAATTGATTTCAATTTACTTTCAATTTACTTTCAATTGATTTGAAGTTACTTTCAATTGATTTCAGTTTATTTTGAAATGATTTCAATTTACTTTCAATTGATTTCAATTTACTTTCAATTTACTTTCAATTGATTTGAAGTTACTTTCAATTGATTTCAATTTACTTTGAATTGATTTCAATTTACTTTGAATTGATTTCAATTTACTTTCAATTGATTTCAATTTACTTTCAATTGATTTCAATTTACTTTCAATTGATTTCAATTTACTTTGAATTTACTTTCAATTGATTTCATTTTACTGCCAATTTACTTTCAATCGACATCCCATAGAAATCCAATAGTAGTCCCAAAGAAATATCATAGAAATACCATGGAAATGCCATAGGAATCTCACAGAAATACCATAGAAAGATCATAGAAATAACATGGAATAGCATAGGAACCACAAAAGAAATCCCATGAGAATTCCAATAATAATCCCATAGGAATATCATAGAAACATCATGGAAATACCTTGGAAATCCCACAGGAATCCAATAGAAATTCCATAGGAATCCAATAGAAATACCATAGAAATCCCATAGGAATCCAATGGAAATCCCATAAGAATACCATAGAACTCCCGTAGCACCCCTTCAGAAATCCCATAGAAATCCTCCAGAAATATCATAGAAACATCATGGAAACCCCATAGGAATTCCATAGAAATCCAATAGTAATACCATAGAAATACCATAAAAGAAAAAAGCTTTAGCAAAGGAAAAGGTAAAGGGAATGCTTGAAAAAACATCACACCAGGAAGCATCTGGACACAATATTGTACCCTCGAAACAAACCACACTATTGTGTATCAGGGTTGCTCATGGACTACCCCCTTGAAAAATTGTTTGAGTGATGTTTTTTAATTGGGTTTTAAAAAGGCATCATATATTTTGGCAAACTGGGCATTTCTGAGAATTTCAAATGAAAGAAACTAAGAAAGTAATTAATTAATTAAAAAGAAAGAACTTTAGCAAAGGAAAAGGTAAAGGAAATGGTTGCAAAAAAAAACAAAATCACCTCAGGAAGCAGCCGGACACAATAGTGTACCCTCCAAACAAACCACACTATTGTGTATCAGGGTTGCTCATGGACTACCCCCTTGAAAAATTGTTTGAGTGATGTTTTTTAATTGGGTTTTAAAAAGGCATCATATATTTTGGCAAACTGGGCATTTCTGAGAATTTCAAATGAAAGAAACTAAGAAAGTAATTGAGTAATTAAAAGAAAAAAACTTTA